>CM064529.1:21503612-22103612 GCA_032716605.1 Paralithodes platypus | reverse complement strand
TTTGCAACTATCCTTTATGATACTTGCAGGAATCCTATTATTAGTATCATAATAATTATCAACCCAGTAATCTATATCTTCATAGCCCAGTTCATGACTAATATTACTATAAAGATTTACTACGTCAAGAGTTATGAATATTTCTGTGGTTTCCAGTTGTGAAGGTAAAGAGTTTAAGAATATATATATATATATATAAATATATATATATACTTTATATGTATACTCTCGAAGCATTCTTATTGCTTCAAGAATCAAAATGGCTCCGTGAATGTCCAGATAACTTTAAGCCTCTATAACCGTCATGTTGATGATACATTCGTCGTTTTTAGTTCACCCGACCATGTTCCCCTATTTTTGGAATTACTTAATCGCGAGACATAAAACAAAAGAAGTTAACTTGTGAGACAGAGGAAGACAGTATTTTGTTATTCTTAGATGTTCTGGTTGAAAATAGAATAGCTCATTTAGAACTTAAATTTACAGAAAGCCAACCTGTATAGGACTTCCTACAAAATTTACTTCTTGCATTCGCATACAATATATGAACATTTTTATTTAGTATTTTAGTCACTAGAGCCTATCATATATGTTCATCTTACTTGTCAGTCCACCTCGAATTAGAATTCTTACGTAAAATACTGAAACTTAATAGCTTTCCAATAAATTTCACTAATACCTTAACTAATGGCCGTGGTGGTCAAGTGGTGAGCACGATCGCGTGTGAATCTGAAAGACCCGGGATCGAATCCATGCCACGGCGGACATTTAGTGGGTGCCGTAGTACGTCCTAGCATGTTTCACATGCTTGCACCCAGTCAGGGGACATCCTGACGACGTATACAGACAAAACACACATAACAAAGCCACTCCAACACCTTCCTCTCTCTCCAACACCCCTTCTCCCCTCTCAACACTCTTCTCTGAGCTATTGCCGATAAAAATGGCATGTTCAGTCCTGTAAAGAATCGTAAGATTCAGAGTCGTAAAGATTCCAGGACGAGCTCATTAGCGGCGGATCCCCAGATCGACCGTGGTGATTGTCACCTAAACATCTACAAAAAACTAAAAACTAAACTAATAAACATCTAAATAAATTAAGAATCTCCTTAACTCTGATCCTTAGAGTGCGGCCACACCAAGCCAGACAAAATCCGATGCAAAATGTCTGACCGTTTTCATCGAGAAAATACGGTATCAGATCACCCGTTGATATACTTAACATTATGGACGAACCATCCACACCGCGAAATAGATTCACCAAAAAATCCGAAGCCGCAAAGTGGGCAGTCTCTCGTTTGCCGAAATTGTTGAGGAGCTGTAGATGAGTGCAGTCCTACAGTTATCCACCAGGCATCCACGACGAATACTTAATCATCGCAGTACAGTCCCGTGAGGCTATATATAACAAGAGCCATCCTAAGCATAGAATATCACCACGCCACAGCAGCAATCAGTTGTACAACACCGGATTAGGTCCAGGTTGTTGTCACAACTGCAGTGACCCTCTGCAAAGGGGATCACAATCTGCTTCAGGAGTATCTTCCTACACTCTTGAAGGCAAACAACCTCCCTCCCATCATCATCCCACCTTTTCCAGGACCACCTTCACCACCCAGCCTCATTCCTACCCAGGTTATGAGGCCTAGAAGTCACCCGAGAAGGTGTCTGGATCTCCAGAAGCCTCTCTCAAAGACCACTCCACCACCACCGCATACAACAGTCTCTGATTCTCCACCACCACCAGTCAACTCTGCGGGTCCAGCCTCAACCTCCACTCCATCACCAGCCACCATTGAACATCCGGTGGCAGCCTCCTCCTCTGCATCTGATTACTCAGAGTCCACCACCATGGGAGGAGATGTTGACGTGGAGGAGATAGAAGATGATGGAGATGAAGACATCGACTTGGGGGCTACTGCCAGCAAGCTGCAGGAGACCTTTCGTGAGCTGACCAAGGAGATCAAGAAGGCTGCGGCAGAAGGAAAACGTCCCTCACCAGCGATCCAGAGAAGATTCTCGAGGTGTCTACTCCAGAGAAGCATCAACAAACTTTGAAAAAACAGCAATGCAGACTGCCTGCAAGCTTGTACCTACTACTTTACTTCCATATCTTCCCCACCTATATCTTCTACTAATAGTCTTATATCCTTCACACTTTTCTATCCCAATACTTGAACTTGAACTTGAACATAGAAACCGTGATATTATAAGATTTCTGTGGGATGGTATAGCACAGGAATTAGGTGTTGAGGAAGGTAAGATGACGAAGAACATGTAACAATTTTACAGTATGCCATTTACATTTGGCCATACTAATTTATGTACATTAACTGACTTTGTGTACGGAAGGATGGTAGCATTGATAATTAATTTATAATTATACTTTCGGTAATTATAGGGAATAGGCTCGCACCCTTATTTTTCATGTGTTTTTCCTCCAGATTTTGAGAAATAAGTGTTTTCATGGTTTTAGTTATAATTCCAATTTAGGATACACAATGGGTTTAGGGGGGGCTTTGCCCCCCCCCCCCCTCCCCCCCATGAATTATTGAAATCGTAATTTATGTTGCCAGCAGGGGATAAATATTGATTATACTGCATAAAGAAGGCGTTTGTAAACAGTGAGGATGTCCGAAAGAGCTTTGAGATTGATTAGAATGGGCGTTTTTTCTGTTAATATCGGGTTTTATAAATGTGATCAAAATTATTCTCCCACAGTGGATTATACAGGAGTACAGTATAAGGATTCCATATATCTACATTGTCCCTGATAAATTATGTATAATAATCATACTTTCTCATACAGTAGTTAATTTATGTGACTGCAACACGACCACACTATTTGTACTTCATAATTCATATCAGGGTATAATTTGGGCGACTGTACGTGTACGTATATAAATATTTGTGTACAGTGTAGCATATTTGTCAACACCTGTTGTGTCATAGAATATACTTTATATGTATGTTTGTCACTATGTGTATATGTGTACGTAACTCTTTTCATGGCTTATGGGTGGAAGCGTGGATTAGTAGTGTTTTCTTTGTCTATTTTTTTTTTTTTTTTGTAGATGAGGGAGACAAAAGGCAACACTGCCTGTGACAAGTGCCTCTCCCAGAGTTGAAAGAGTAACAGGGCAAAATCAAGGAATGTTCGAGCCAAAATGTCTGGACACATGGAGCTTGAAGCAAATTAAGCCATAGGATGAGGGAAAGATGGATTCAGGGGGAGAGTTCCAGAGCTCAGCTGTTTAATAGAAGAAAGATTGAGAGTATCGTTTCACTCTTGAGTTGGAGAGTTGCACAGAGTAGGGGTGGGATTGTCTTGCAAGATGGGTGATACGTACCCTATGTAGAAGAGATGGTATACACTGAGAGAGCTCTGAAGAACACTGATAATTGTAGTAGCGATAGAATAGCGAGAGAGATGCAACATTGTGGCGAAGAGAGAGAGATATTGCAGGTAGTCGGTGATTGGACGGGAGTTAATGATAGGCAAGGCTTTCCTTTCTACTTTGTCTAGAAGTGCTGTGTGAGAGGATCCTCCCCACATGTGAATAATATTTAATACAAGGATGCACTGTGCCCCTGTACAGAGCAAGAAGCTGTGCAGGGGTAAAGAACCCCTTGAGGCGGTTGAGCACACTCAGCTTCTGGGAGGGCGCCTTAGCAAGACTGGTAATATGGTCCTTTTAAGAGAGAGCATAAGGAAAAGAGACTCCGAGAGTACTGAGAGAAGATGAATGGTTAATTTTTGTATCGTTGAAGTATAAGGAATAGTCCTCTGGGAGTTCATGACGGGTAGATAGATGGAAAAAAAATGGGTTTTGTAAGCATTGAAGGCAACAAGGTTTTCTCTGCTCCAATTGGAAATAGTAGTTAGATCAGAAGATAAGTGTTGTATGGCTTCATTACGTTTGTTTTGAGAGGGATTGCTTGCTGGGGCGTTCTGGAAAACTAATTGAATAGTGTAAGGTAGAGTCCTCTGCATATGAATGGATTGGACTGGAAGTACAGTTGAGAAGATAATTTATGAAAGTTAGAAAGAGAATGGGAGATAGGACAGAACCCTGAGGAACACCAGAGTTGATTGGATGAGGAATTGAACAATAGCCGTCCACAACCGCAGCTATGGAACGGCCAGAAAATAAATTAGAGATAAAGGCAAAGATGGAGGGATCGAAAGCGAAGGAGGGTAGTTTAGACATTTGAGATTTGTGCAAGACTTTATCTAAGGCATTTGATATGTCTAGCATAATAGAAAAGGTCCCACCGAAGTCCCGAAAGCAGGATGACCAATAGATAGTAAGATATGAAAGTAGATCACCAGTAGAACAACCCTTAACCTATGGAGCGCGAGCTGTATATAGTGGACACCATGTAACAAGGCGAAGATATTAGGCCTCTTTCCCGCCTAAAATAGTCATTTTACGATAAATATCGTTATTACTTATTCATATGCACCTATTTTACCTTTACTATGAAGATAGTAACCTGTAACAACAATAAAACAAGTGGGAATATCGTTTTTATGGTCAAAATCGCGAATTATAGTCGGCCGCTCCAGTCATGAGTTGTGAGCCAGATGCGATGTACACCCTCCCTCTCTGATGCCTACAGCCACACAATACCACCCCTCCCTCATTCTCTCCGATCTATACCCTCTCTAGCAAGATGAGCAGGGCTTAGATCGGTTTGGAGATATTGGCATGATAAATACACCAATAAAGAGGGTAATAAGAGGAGAAATTGGTGATAATTGAAGGGGGGGGGGGAGGAGGGGATATTGACACATGTGGATAAGCGATATGAGGTATGGAGGAAAAACAAAATTGTTTTAAGTGCTACTGGGTCCTTTTAAACGTTTTTTTTAGGCCTGCCCTCTTAAGAGCTTTCTCGCCGTCACCCAGTAAAACCTCTTATGCCTCTTTCCCACATGTGCGACTTCATGCAATTTTCATCGCCGACACCCATAAATTGGCACATTCGTGACATGTCGGACAGCAATCGTATACCCTCGCATAATAATCGTATGCCTTGCATGGGCCCTCGCGGGTCATCGCGCAAATGTTCGGACGGTTCAAAATTTTGGACGAGGACTCATGAGGGTTCGTAGCCCTCGCAAGCATCGTCGAATATCGCAGAAAAATCTGCGAGGCCCTCAGAGATCATCAGAGACGTCGGCGAGGGTGTCGCACGAAAACAAAAGTTGAAATTGTCCAAAACGTCGCACGATGGCTCGCTAATGCTCCCAGATGTTCCGAGAACATCGCAGATGCCCAATAATCACCGGCGATTTCCTCGTCGATTATTCGCCGCCGTGCGGACGAATACTCGACGAGGGTGTACCCGCCAGGGGTACACTCTGCACGAGGCATGCGAAGGCATGCGAAGGGCGTTGCTACGCCGCCGAAGCTCACGACACACCTCGGCGAGGCCAAAGAGGATGTTCGGCGAGAGGTGTGTAATAAAAAGGGATTATCACCCTGTTTCTCAATTTTAGTTTTGAGGTGGGGTCAGGTCAGGTCAGGTCAGGTCAGGTCTCCATTGTATCCATTGTACGTCTGTCAGAGGTGAGGTCAGGTCAGGGGGTATATAGACCGCGGTGCAGGTCAGAAAAGGTCATTCCACAGTTTCCAGCCAACAAGCAACACAACAACAACAACAACTCAACATGGGTCCCAAGGCACAACCAACGCTGAAGAAGGTGGCGAAGAAGGTGGAGAAGAAGAAGGCGACCACGAGAAAAGTTCCGAGTGAGACGCCCGTCATCGTAGCCGATGCGATTGTGGAAGCCATGGAGGCTCCTGAAGGAGAGGTGACGTCAATGGACGTGGCAACCCCCCCCCGGACAACTAGGCGAGACAGCAATTACTCATCACCCAGGAGGACGTGAGCCGTGCTACCACAGAAGACAAGTCGTCGTCAGACACTGACGAAGATCCCGGTTACGGCGTAATAAATGCCGCGATGGAGACCAACCTGGCAGAATGGGCCCACAATCACCCAGCCCTGTGGGCCAAGTCTGACCCACGTTACCACGATAAACTTTATAAGTTCCGCATCTTCGAGAAGAAAGGGAAACAAATGAACATACACGGCAAGTGCCTATGATTTATTTGGAAATATATTTAATGCTTTGCGTGAAGAACGTGGTGCTATGAACACATTTACACAATAATATAACAACTTCACTAGTCAATAATGTGATATTTCTTTCGATTTATAGTGCTTCCCCCTTGTATTGTTTGCTAAATAATCTCCCCTCAATCTCACAAAATATGGACATATTCTCTTGATGTTTTTAATGCACTCTCTCTCGTTCCCTTTTCAGCGGGTCTTGTGGCTAAATTTTATCAAAATATGAGGACACGCTACGGCAAACTCCTGAACCTCACCAAGAAGAGCGGGTCCAAAGCCAAGACAAGGACAATAAGGGATCAGTGGATTTTTTATACATTTTCCTTCCTTAAGGACAATGTGTCACAAAAGGAACCCAGGATCAGCAGCAAGAAGGTATGAACAATGATATATGAAACCATTTGCTATATATAGTAACGTATATTTACTTTCTCATATTAACTTTTTGTTGTGTGTAAGATTATTTATATGTCTGACTTTATAATGTTTTACAAGTTCGATATGGTATTTATTGTATTTGACTTTCAGATCCAGAAAATATCGCAGCCACAGGCGAACTTGGAGGAGGAGGACGAGGAGGGGGTGGTCATCGTGGAGGAGGGCGAATCCCAGGTGGAGGACGCGATGGACCAGCCAATGGAGGAGCTGTCAAACTCTCCTGTGATGCCCTCAACCTCAACACACAGAAGGGGTATGGGGGCGAAACGTGGACGTCCGGCCACGGCCCCGGCCACGGCCACGGCCCAACAAGATCCCCTGTTGTTGACCCAGGTAAACATTTAATATATATATATATATATATATATATATATATAACTAGAGAGAAATACATATATATATTCATATATATATATATTTTATATATATATATATAACTACATTTCAATCTATATAGAGTTAGATATATTTGTGCTTTTCAACTCATACTTTATAAGTTTTTGAAAAGAAAACAGAAATCATGTTTCCATCATCAAACTTCATTATGGTCATCAAGTATTTTTAATTACTATTTTTGTTGCATTAATGTATGTTTTTTTACTCATTTAGCTCATCTCCAAGCACAAGGCTTCCGTCACCGAGATCCAGAAGCAGTCCCACGGCAAATCATTGCAAATCATTCGTCGCCGAGGACGTAGTCTTGTCAATTCGTACGATTTTGACCGTTACAAACAGATAACAAATTATACTCGGCGAAGATGTCACCGATGAATGCGATGCAATCGCCGACATTCTGCGACGTTGTCGGCGAAGTGAGCGATGTTTCGCCGAAGATCTCTGCGAGGAATGTCACATTTTCAAAAATATCTTGCGACATCATGAGATGGTGAAAGAACACTCGCCGAATGTTCTGCGACCCCTTCGGCGATTCAAGCGATGGTTTGGCGATTACTTCGGCGAGGTTATCCGAATATTTGTCCTGGCACAAATTCCTGCGATAAACGAACGAATCATCGGCGATCATCGCCAACGCCATCGCAGATACATCGCCGAGGTGTGCAAACCTGAGCGAATGTAACATGAATGTGCTAATTGCACAGTGGTATTAGCATATACTCACATTACAATCGCGCAAGTAATTGGCACCTACAACCACCCACAACCCCCCAAACCATTCTGTTGTACATAAAGACCTTGACTCGGTCGCAGAGAACATTCTGAGTTGAGCAGCCACACCGAGCAGAGCTACTCTTCACCACCACCACATTATAACCTCGACCCTTGGACGTGCCTGTTAAATCTTGAGATGGAGAGGCCTATGTAGCCTCTACGCATGAGTGCACGTGATGAGCTGGCCCTCGCCACCCAGCGGAGGAATCTCATTTATTTGGAATGCCTATTGGAGCTTGTCAGAAGGGAGAAGGAAGCTGAGAGGGCAAGGAAGGAAGCTGAGAAGGAAAGGAAGGAAGTTGAGAGGGAAAGGAAGGAGAAAGATGAGAGGAGAAAACAGAAGAAGAAGCAAAAATTGTGGACGAGAGAGTGGCTGTTAAGGCGAGGTTGATTTGGGGGATATGAAAATCTCCTGAAAGAAGTTGAAGAAGAGGACCCATCGGATTTTATAAACTTCACGAGATTGGAACCCGCACTCTTTCGAGAAATTCTCAACAGAATTCGACCCATCATTGCCAAAAAGGACACACACTGGAGGAAAGCCATAGATCCTGGTTTGCGTTTGGCAGTGACGTTGCATTACCTAGCTACAGGTGACAGCTACAAGAGTCTCAGTTACTTGTTCAGGATAGCGCACAACACCCTCTCAAAAATTGTGCCCGACGTCTGTGAGGCTATTGTCAGTGCATACATGGATGATGTAATTGTTTGTCCAACAACACCAGAAGAGTGGAAGGCTGTTGCAAATAGATTTGCTAGAAAGTGGCAGTTTCAGCATGCTTTGGGTGCCTTGGATGGCAAACATGTTGCCGTCAGAAAATCACCCAAAGGTGCCTCTACCTTCTACAACTACAAAGGTTACCACTCCATTGTGCTGCTTGCAATCGCTGACGCTGACTACAAATTCATCTACATCAATGTTGGTGCAGAGGGATCAGCGTCGGATGGTGGGTTGTTTCTACGAACCCCTATTCGTTTGCTGTTGGAGAGGAATGACGTTGGTGTTCCAGAGCCTGAACCGCTTGAAAACGGCAACGAGGAAATTCCATTTTTTTTCATTGGTGATGATGCATTTCCACTGAGGACCTGGCTGATGAAACCTTATCCGATGAGAGGCTTGGATGATGATAAACGCATTTTCAATTACTGCCTATCCAGAGCCTGGAGAGTGGTTGAAAATGCGTTTGGTATCATGTCTGCCAGGTAAAAGCTGATTTAAAATAATTATATCCATTGTTTTTATGTGTATTTATATATATATATATATATATATATATATATATATATATATATATATATATATATATATATATATAATAAATATATATATATATATATATATATATATATATATATATATATATATATATATATATATATATATAGATATATTTATCGATATTACCATATAGAAAAATAGCTATAAATATATATATGTCTATATATCTATATATATATACTGTATATATACATGGAACATTGTATTTGATTGTGTACATACTGTATATCCAAATCATACGCCCATCAATAAATATCCGTATTGCTTGAGGTCAATCTAGAGTAACAACATTTGTCCATTTTAAAAAGCTTATAATAACATAAGAACATAAGAACATAAGAACATAAGAAAATGGGAGTCTGCAGAAAGCCGATTGGCCTAAGCAAGGCAGATCCCTGTCCCACACAACCCCAATTACAAAGCCCAATTATAGGCTCAACACTCTAACACCCTGAGGATCATCTTACCAAAACGGTTAGAGATTAACTCAGGATTACGGGGTCTGCAGAGCGCTGATTGGCCCAACCCCGCTGATCCCCCTTCACACCCAACCCTTCTCGTCCATATCCTTATCCAATTTTATCTTAAAGCTCCCTATCGTTTTTAATCCCACTATAGCACTTGGTAGTCCATTCCACCCATCTACAACTCTGTTACCAAACCAATATTTGCCTATATCTTTTCTGAAACGAAATTTATCTAATTTGAAACCATTGGTACGAGTTCTTTCGCTATCACTGAGCTTTAGTACATTTGTCATGTCCCCTTTGTTAATCCCACTAACCCACTTGAACACCTCTATCATATCCCCTCTAACTCTGCGTCTCTCTAACGAATGTAAGCCTAATTTCTTCAACCTTTCTTTATACGAAAGATTTCTAATATTATGGATCATTTTTGTCATTCTACGTTGTACTCTCTCCAATGAATCTATGTCCATTCTGTAATAAGGACACCAAAATTGAACAGCATAATCCATATGGGGTCTTACTAATGACAAATAAAGTTTTAAGATAACATCAGCAGTTCTGTTACTCACACTCCTAGAGATGAACCCGAGAATCCTGTTTGCTTTGTTTCGAACGCTTATACACTGTTGTCTAGGCTTCAAATCATTGCTAACAAACACACCTAGATCTTTCTCACAACTCGAGTTTTCTAATTCCATATTAGCTAGTTTATATTTAACATTTGTATGCATCTTTCCTATCTTTAATACCTTGCATTTGTCAATGTTAAACTTCATCTGCCAATTTACTGACCATTCGTGTAAGGTATCTAGATCCCTTTGGAGGCACTCTATATCTCTATCTGAATCAATTGTTCTCCGCATTTTGGTATCGTCTGCAAATTTACTTATCCTACTAGTTATACCTAAATCAAGGTCATTTATGTATATAACAAACAACAGAGGACCTAATACAGATCCCTGGGGACACCACTTTTGACTGCTCTCCATTCTAACTTCGTACCATTTATGCTGACTCTCTGCTTCCTACCAATTAGCCATGACCTAATCCATCCCAACAACGCCCCACCTATTCCATGCGCCTCAACCTTTCTCATCAATCTCTCATGGGGGACTCTGTCGAAAGCTTTACTGAAATCTAAATATATTATATCATATGACTTGTCATTATCTACTGCTTCATATACCTCTGAGAAAAAACTAAGCAAATTAGTAAGGCAAGAACGTCCCTGAGTGAATCCATGCTGAGAAGAATTTATTAAATTAAATGTATCTAAGTGGTTTCTAATTTTACTAGCAATAATTGACTCTAGTAGCTTTCCTATGATTGATGTAAGACTAATGGGACGGTGATTGGATGCTATTGATTTGTCACCTTTTTTGAAGATCGGAACTACGTTTGCAAGCTTCCAAGCTTCTGGAACTATACCCGTCTCCAATGACTTGTTAAATAAAAAATTTAAAGGGTAACTTAACTCATCCCTACATTCTTTTAATACTCTAGCATATACCTCATCAGGACCAGGCGATTTATGAGGTTTCAGTCTGTCAATTTCCTTAAGCACATCATTTCTACTTATAGTAATCGTACTTAACCTATTTTCTATACTATCGCTATATACCTTACGGACTTCTGGAAACTGTACCAAATTTTCATTAGTGAAAACGGAAAGAAATTGACTATTTAATGTACTGCACATTTCTAAATCATTTTCTGTCATTTCTCCTATCGAAGTTTTAAGGGGACCAATTACATCTCTAACCTTGGATTTATATAGTTGGTAAAAAGCTTTAGGATTATGTTTTGAGTCATTGGCAACCTTAATTTCATAATTTCTTTTTTTCTTTCCTAATATCCTTTTTTACCTGTCTTGATAGATTCTGATAGTAAGCAAGTAGGTGAATTTCGCCTTTCCTAATTTTTCTATATATTCCTCTCTTTTGTCCTAGAAGATCTAATAGTCTATTATTCATCCATTTGGGTTGGTTCTGTGTTGATCTAAATTTTCTTTTGGGGATGTATTTATTTTGTGCATTGAATACTGACTCGATAAAATTATCGTATGTATCTACCAAGGTTGACGTCTCTTCCTGACTTAAGATGACAGGTGCCTGAGAAGGGGTACACTCATTTGGACACCTGGATCGACTTAATTTTTTGACCATAGGGTCAGCTAATAGGGCTCTTCTTAACCCACCATAATTGGCTTTTCTGAAGTCAGGTATTAATGTTGTATTCTCTCTGGTATTACCTTTCCATTGTATATCAAAATACACAGAATTGTGGTCACTATTTCCTAGATGGTCCCCTATCTCTACATTATTTACCATATGTTCATTGTTACTGAAAACTAAATCGAGAATATTATTACCTCTAGTCGGCGTATCTATGAATTGAAAAAAAAAACTATCTTGTACTACCTCTATAAACTCCTCAGAATCAGAGTCTCCTATTTGATGCTGCCAATCTATATTCGGAAAATTAAAATCCCCCATAATGCACACATTGCTAAATCTTGATGCCATTTTAATTTCCTCCCATAATGACGTTCCGTCATTTCTACTCATATTTGGCGGTCTATACATAACTCCAATAACTATGGTCTCACTACCTTCGTTAACCTCTACCCAAACACTTTCATTATCGTTATTTAGTCTAATACCTGATTTAATACAGCTTTTTAATGTACTCCTGACAAACACTGCAATACCGCCACCCCTCTTACTTGTTCGGTCATATTTAAACAAACTATATCCTGGTATATCAAATTCTGCTAAAAAATGCCTGGTTTCTGTATTAATCCACGTTTCAGTTAGCGCTATTATGTCTATATTTTCTTTGCTAACAAGGGCTCTAAGTTCGTTCATTTTGTTACATAGACTCCTACAGTTTGTGTAATATACTCTCAATTTACTTCTTTTCTTTATACCTAATTTACCTTTATTTCTAACGACATTTCCATCTTCCGTTGCACCATCACTACTATCATTTGCAATATAGTCATCATTTTTTGCATGAGACTGAATATCCTTATCGCTTTCGCCTGACGCTAAAATTGTTCCATTTAACCTCTCATTTACACTCTCAATATTTCTGTTCAAAACCCCACAACCACCCTATCTAAAGAACTAGCTAATGTAGAAACCCCTAACCGTGAAAGATGAACCCCATCCCTTGCGTACATCCCATCTCTCCCATAGAAACTATCCCAGTTATCAATGAATGGTATTGCTTTTTCTTTGCAATATTTCTCCAAATGTTAAGAGTTAACTGCTGGCTTCACTTTAATATTTGTGATTGGAGTTCACTGTGAAGAGCATCTGACTTGTGTGGGTTGATTGCCTTAATCGAATTCCCATTTCATTATCTTATAACATTTTCATTGAAAAACTATTATATTTTTTACACAGACTAACTTAATTAATTGTTTTAACCATTCTCATTACAGGTTCTGGTGTCTCCTTACGACCATACCTCTCCATCCGAATCGCGTTGAATCCGTTGTGATGGCCTGCTGTTGTCTACACAATGTCCTTCGTGACAGGAATCCCTCTGATCGACAGGGTCTTGTCGTGGAGGAGAACATTGCAACAGGAGAAATCGTAAATTTGGTACGTCCGGCTGACCTTCTCGACCGTGTTGGGAGGCAGCGTGGCAACACAGCTACCAATGATGGGAAGACTCTTCGTGAGAGTCTCAAACACTATTACAACTCACCAGCTGGAAGTGTTGAATGGCAAAACAGAATGATAGGACGAACCCCATCCGAAACCTAAAACATAACCTAATAAAATGTTAAAATAATGTAATGATTGTTTAATTTGTACTCCATGTCATGACCAAGTAATGTGCGTAGTAAGAAAACATTAGTTGTATGATAACTTATTTTATTCAACAATATCTGTCTAATGTCATATTGGGTGAATATTCGAATTACGTAGACATAATATTATTTACTAGCTATGAACATGTTGTATGACAAAAATGAACGAAACCTACACAAAAATTCCTCTATCTGGACCACGAAAAAAACCTGTCTAAAGTAGAACCAGGTGGCTAATTATCCGAGACACCCACCCCACCAACACTCTCACACACACGCACACACAAACATACACACAGACCCAGGTGTTTAATGGCGCCAGTGTCTGATCTCTACCACGACCCACCCTCCAGCCTGCGGGCCTGGCTGTCCAGCCGATACTCACACACACACACACACATTTTATTATTGTGTACTTTTTCGAGGCTTTATTTTCATATTTTTATCATACGTATAGTAATATAATAATACATTTTTATATTCAGAAACTAAGTCAACTATTGGCATTCAAGTATATAATTAATATTTATTATTCATTGACTAACATTTGTATGGTTTTAATTTTGTGTCTAGGAAATATATTAGAATCATTATCTTGCTTATATTTTTCTTTTTTCATAGGTAAAATAAAGTATTAATAATCTCGTTTAAGGTAACTCAACTCTTAACATTCGTGTTTATCATTAATAAAAATTATTCATTGATTAATATTTTTATGAGTTTGATTGTGTGTAACACACACAATCACACACCCACACACAATCACCCACCCACACACACACACACACATACACACAAACACACACACACATACACATACTCACGCACACACTCACCCCCGGGTGGAGAGTTGTGACCTTGTACATTGCTTCATGGCCGCACACACACACACACACACACATTTTATTATTGTGTACTTTTTCGAGGATTTACTTTCATATTTTTATTATACGTATAGTAATATAATAATACATTTGTATATTCACAGATTAATTCAGGTATATAATTAATATTTATTATTCATTGATTGAAATGTGTATGATTTTCATGTTGTGTCTAAGAAATATATTAGATTCATTAACTTGTTTATATTTTTCTTTTGTCATAGGCAAAGTAATATATTAATTATCTTTTTTATATTTCTCTTTTTTCATAGGTGAAGTATTATATTAATCTCTTATATTCCTAAAGTCACTCAACTCTTAACATCCGTGTTTATCATTAATATTTATTATTCATTGATTAATATTTTTAGGAGTTTGATTGTGTGTAGCACACACACACACACAGACACTCACGCACACACTCACCCCCGGGTGGTCAGTTGTGACCTTGTACATTGCTTCATGGCCGCACAGACACAGACATACACACACACACACACACAGACACTCACGCACACACTCACCCCCGGGTGGTCAGTTGTGACCTTGTACATTGCTTCATGGCCGCACAGAGACACACACACACACACACACCCATGGTCATTGTGGCGTACGTGACTAGCCACACGTGTATGTCAGTCCCACAAATATACACGCATTTTAATCTATATTTTATTAATTTCAGCACCCCACCAAAGACTACCAATCATATTCGTAAAATTAATATTGATCCACCGTGATTTGAACCAGGGTGAGCACCCGGCTCGAATGAACTCACGCCATTCTTTATAAATACATTATATCATTGTGTACTTCTTCGAGTAGTTTATTTAAAGATTTGTTTCATTGGTTGTAGTAATATATTAACAACGTCTTATATTCACAAAGTACCTCAAGTATTAACATTTTGGTATATCAATTTCATATATTATTCCTTGATAACTATTTGTATGAATTTTATTGAGTGTCTATCAAATATATTGCATTCATTATCTTAGATATATTGTTCGTTTTTCATAGGTATATTAATATCTCAATAATATATTATATTCCGAACCTAACTCAACTCTTAACATTCGTGTTTATCAATAGTAGTTATTATTACGGTAATTGATTAATATTGTTATGAGTTTGATTTTGTGTATAAGGAATATATTCCATTCATTTTACTCAGTTATACTTTATGTCATTGTGAATGTTAAGTTATTGTCTAGTTATTTTCATACGTTTTACATAGCCATAATAATAATGTAAGGTAACTAAATGTTAAAGTATAGTTTATCAACAATGAAACAGGGAAGAGAGGCAAATAATAGAACTTGGTAGTTTTTTTTGTGATACATTTATTTAATTAAAAAAAAAAAAAAAAAAATCGTTCATTGGAGGTGGACGACCGTGCTGCTTGACGAGGCAGGGGTATGAAGCATGGTGTCCATTGTTGTGACAGGTGACTGGGTTTCTGTTAGTCGCCCTAGTGACAAAATCTGGAATACCCCAGGTGAAGGTGCAGGTGAAGGTGTTGTCCCTGGCATCAAGCGGGTTGTGGGAGGGAGACGTGGATGTTGCCCATGATAGGGTACTGTGAAAACTTGAGGAGGTTGTCCCTGAACATGTGTAGGAGCAAGGGCAGGAAGGATCTGACCCGGCAGTTGTGTCATCGGTGCCCGCGGGTCGCCCGATGCATACGCCAGTGGTATCTGGTAGTTGACAGGCGGAAAATGTAACGGTGCGACGTTGGTGTTGGTGGTGTTTACACTTGCCAAAGGTGTCTCGTACACCGTTACCGGTGTGTCCGCCTACCTCGACACCACAGGACATATGGTTGTAGATGCAGTCACAACTCCAGGTATCGATGCCTTATTTGTCTGCAATGCCTGCTGATCAACATTGCACATGAACTGATCAACCAAGAGAGGGTCCATCCACAAGAGCTTACACTCCAAAGCATCACAGAAGCTCCGTATCTGCGTGTGGAGCAATGATTTGCCGTGGGACTGCTTCTGGATATCGGTGACGGAGGCCTTGTGCTGGGAGATGAGCTGAATAAGTAAAAAAACATACATTAATGCAACAAAAATAGTAATTAAAAATACTTGATGACCATAATGAAGTTTGATGATGGAAACATGATTTCTGTTTTCTTTTCAAAAACTTATAAAGTATGAGTTAAAGCACAAATATATCTAACTCTATATAGATTGAAATGTAGTTATATATACATATAAAATATATATGTGTATTTCTCTCTAGTTATATATATATATATATATTAAATGCTTACCTGGGTCAACAACAGGGGATCTTGTTGGGCCGTGGCCGGGGCCGGGGCCCCGGCCCCGGCCACGGCCCAACAAGATGTTGAAGTTGAAGTTGAGGGCATCACAGGAGAGTTTGACAGCTCCTCCATTGGCTGGTCCATCGCGTCCTCCACCTGGGATTCGCCCTCCTCCAGGACGATCACCCCCTCCTCGTCCTCCTCCTCCAAGTTCGCCTGTGGCTGCGATATTTTCTGGATCTGAAAGTCAAATACAATAAATACCATATCGAACTTGTAAAACATTATAAAGTCAGACATATAAATAATCTTACACACAACAAAAAGTTAATATGAGAAGGTAAATATACGTTACTGTATATAGCAAATGGTTTCATATATCATTGTTCATACCTTCTTGCTGCTGATCCTGGGTTCCTTTTGTGACACATTGTCCTTAACCTGACAAGCGCGATATAGACCTAGGGGCTAGGGTAGTTATTTGTGCATTTCTAGCCTTGGATTCTGACAGAATTCGTTATATTTACAATATAGAGCATTATTTGTTTTCGGTATGCTTTTATTTTACATATATGATGTATATATGAACCTTCAAGAGTGCTAAAATAAGTTGGAAAACCATTTGGGTGGTGAAAAACGAAGATATTGGCCACCCGGTCATAATCTCAGGCGAAAGAGAGCCACAGGCAACCCTCCCCTCTCGCTGTCTGTGAGGTAACTGAGACGAGCGGGGCGGTGTGGGCCGGTGTCTGGGTGTTACATAAAGATCTTTTATGCAACCCACTTGTGCTACATTGTCGCGGGAGAGAAAAATAATCGATAAATGATGAAAATAAGAGGAAAAATAGGTGATAATTGAGGAGGGGGGGGAGGGGGGAATAAGGTGAGGAAGGAGGGGAGGGGGGGGGGGGGTGAGAAACACATGGATGAGTACTGGAGGGGAATTATCTCACCTAGAGACAAATTCCTTTGTTTTGATAGGCCTTTTTTTTTTTTTTGGAAGGCTTTTTTTATGGTCTTGCTTCCGTGAGGCCTATCGTGTTCCCTATAGAAAGCCTTCCATGAGGCCCATCGCGCTTAAGGGGTTAAGGAAGGAAAATGTATAAAAAATCCACTGATCCCTCATTGTCCTTGTCTTGGCTTTGGACCCGCTCTTCTATGGGGAGGTTCAGGAGTTTGCCGTAGCGTGTCCTCATATATTGATAAAATTTAGCCACATGACCCGCTGAAAAGGGAACGAGAGAGAGTGCATTAAAAACATCAAGAGAATATGTCCATATTTTATGAGATTGAGGGGAGATTATTTAGCAAACAATTCAAGGGGGAAGCACTATAAATCGAAAGAAATATCACATTATTGACTAGTGAAGTTGTTATATTATTGTGTAAATGTGTTCGTAGCACCACATTCATCACACAAAGCATTAAATAGATTTCCAAATAAATCATAGGCACTTACCGTGTACATTCATTTGTTTCCCTTTCTTCTCGAAGATGCGGAACTTATAAAGTTTATCGTGGTAACGTGGGTCAGACTGGGCTCACAGGGCTGGGTGATTGTGGACCCATTCTGCCAGGTTGGTCTCCATCGCGGCAGTTATTACTCCGTAACCGGGATCTTCGTCAGTGTCTGACGACTACTTGTGTTCTGTGGTAGCATGGCTCACGTCGCTGTTGTGGACCTCCACGCTCACGTCCTCCTGGGTGATGAGTAATTGCTGGCTCGCCTGGTTGTCCGGGGGGGGCTTGCCACGTCCATTGACGTCACCTCTCCTTCAGGAGCCTCCATGGCTTCCACAATCGCATCGGCTACGATGACGGGCGTCTCACTCGGAACTTTTCTCGTGGTCGCCTTCTTCTTCTCCACCTTCTTCAGCGTTGGTTGTGCCTTGGGACCCATGTTGAGTTGGAGAGTGTTGGTAGCTTGGAGAGTGGTGTGTTGCAGGTTGGCTGGAAACTGTGGAATGACCTTTTCTGACCTGCACCTCAGTCTATATACCCCCTGACCTGACCTCACCTCTGACAGACGTACAATGGAGACCTGACCTGACCTGACCTGACCTGACCCCACCTCAAAACTAAAATTGAGAAACAGGGTGATAATCCCTTTTTATTACACACCTCTCGCCGAACATCCTCATTGGCCTCGCCGAGGTGTGTTGTGAGCTTCGGCGGCGTAGCAAGGCCTATCGCATGCCTTCGCATGCCTCGTGCAGAGTGTACCCCTGGCGGGTACACCCTCGTCGAGTATTCGTCCGCACGGCGGCGAATATTCGACGAGGAAATCGCCGGTGATTATTGAGCATCTGCGATGTTCCAGGAACATCTGGGAGCATCAGCGAACCATCGTGCGAAGTTTTGGACAATTTCAAAGTTTTTTTTCGTGCGACACCCTCGCTGACGTCGCCGATGATCTCCGAGGGCCTCGCAGATTTTTCTGCGATGTTAGACGATGCTTGCGAGGGCTACGAACCCTCGTGAGTCCTCGTCCAAAATGTTGAACCGTCCGAACATTTGCGACGACCCGCTAGGGCCCATGCAAGGCATACGATTATTATGCGAGGGTATACGATTGCTGTCCGACATGTCACGAATGTGCCAATTTATGGGTGTCGGCGATGAAAATCATATGAAGTCGCACATGTGGGAAAGGGGCATTATAGGTCTTAATATTGACAAAGAAATTAGACGAGATGTCTCAAAATCGCCAAATTAATGGAACGAACGACTTAAATTATCAAAACTAATATGCTAAACATGAGGGAGAAGGGGGTCCAGAAAAAGTGAGTAGTACCCCCTTAAAAACACAAATCGATAGAAACTAGATCATTGAAGAACATGGACAGAAACACAATGGTAGGTAATAGAAGGTGAGAACAAGAAGCAAGGCAAACAATGAAGATGGACAAGTAAGGGAGCTTAAGAGTGTTCTCTCCGTTCCCGGGTTAAGGAAGCCATACTGGCTATCTGAGAGTAGATTATGAGAAGAGAAATGCATAAGAAATTTGGAAGTAAGAATAGTTTCTAAACTTTAGAGATACAGGAGATGAGAGCAATTGGACTATAGTTGGAGGATTGAGAGCGGTCACCCTTCTTTGGGACAGGTTGAATGAGAGCAGACTTCCAGCAAGAAGGGAAGACGTTAGAGAAGAGACAAAGACGGAAGAGTTTGCCTAGGCAGGGAGTTAGCACGGAAGCAAAGGTTTTTAGTACAACAGGGAGAACACCATCTGGACCGTACGCTTTCTAAGTACTAAGCCCAGAGAAGGTAGAAAGTACATCTTTAGAAGATATTAGGATACTAGGCATAAGTAGGAGAGGGAGAAATAGCACCGGAATTATCCAAGGTGGAGTTTCTAGCAAAAGTTTGAGCGAAGAGTTGAGCTTTGTCAGAGAAAGAAGTGATGGTTGTGCCATCAGAATTGGAAAAGGGGAGGGAAAGACAAGGAAGAAAAGTTGTTGGAGAGGTTTTTGGGTAGATACCAGAAAGCTTGGGAAGAGCTAGATTTGGATTGTTCAGTGCATTTGTTATTGATGAAAGAGTGTTTGGCACGTCGAAGAACAGATTTGGCTTGATTCCTGGCAGAAATGATAGGAAGAATGAGATACTTGAGTTTTAAGGCGTCGGTATCGTTTGAATGCTTCCTCCTTGTTGTGGACAGCAGTAGAACAAGCGAGAGTAAACCAAGATTTGTTTTGCATTAGTTTGAGAGAAAAAAAATGGTATATATGCCTTTATGCCCGATAGGATTACCTCGGTAATGCGTTCAGCACCCTCCGAGGGTCCCCGGCCACGCGTTCAGCACCCTCCGAGGGTCCCCGGCCACGGAAGCAAAAATAATTCCATGGGAAATCAAAGTAATACTGCTGGAGAGCCTCCCAGTCTGCAGCGCCAAAGTGCCACAAGCGCCGCCTGCTGGAAGGATTGGCTGGCCGTACTGGAGAAATAGAACAGGTAACAGAGATCAATTTATGGTCAGCTGAGCCCAAAGGAGAGAAAAGATACAGTATAAGAAGGGTTGGAAGTTAGAAATAAGTCAAGAATGTTGGGCCGATCTCCGAAGCGATCTGGGATACAGGTAGGTTGCTGAACTAACTGATCTAGGTAATTTAGGATAGAAAAGACGTAGGCTTGTTTGCCAAGTTGGTCAGTAGTATGAGAGGAGAGCCATTGGCGGTGGTGAACTTTGAAATCTCCTAAGATGGAGATTTCTGAGAAAGGAGAAATTAGTAGAATATGTTCCACTTTAGAGTTTGGATAGTCAAAGAATTTGGAAAAGTCAGTAGAGTTAGGGGAAAGATAGACAGCACAGAATTATTTGTATGAGAATGACAGGATAGATTGAACCATAAATTTGAGGATTCAGAAGAGTCGATATCGGGAACACGAGAGCAATTGAGTTTGTTGTGCACGTATGCACAACATCCTCTTTTGGCTTTGAAACTAGGATAAAGGAAGTACAAGGATACAGAGAAGGGGCTGCTGGTTGTTGTTTCAGACACCTATGTTTCATTGAGGAAAAGAAAATCAGGTTTGTAGGAGGAGAGATGGTGTTCAAAAGAGAGATAATTATTAGAGGAAAGGCCGTGAATGTGCACAATATTGATAGTAAGGGTGACAGGCCGAGGTCCAGATAATTAGTCATTAGGGGAAGGTCGGGCAGCTGTGGGGGCATTTATGACCCCCCCCCCCCCTCCTGGGGACTCCGAAGCTGGGCTATTGTTCATCATTACAAAAATGAATTGTGGAAGAAGGAAGTGTGGTGTGCATGTTTAGTGTAGGCAAGGTAGGGTGGTTGTGGTGATGGTAGTGGGCCAACCGGCATTTTTCAGTTACGTTATTCATTTTCTTATGTTATTATGTAGTGTTGTAGTGGTGTTGATAAGATGGTTTCAGCAAAGGTAACTGACATAGAGTGTTTCTAATAGTTTCTAATACAGACAATATCTGTCTTACGACTATGTAGTCATTGTCGTTTGTGCAGCCAAAGTAATAGTAGTGTCTTCGTTTTCCTCGAGAGCACCATCCGTCCACTGTCAGTGCAACTACCACTGACAGAAACAACTTTTTATGACAACATTTCTTTGGTGTGAACGCTTTCTCCGTATTTTTGTTTTTCTTCTTTTTTCGCCCTAATCTGGCGTTGGACCATAAACCCAGTTTGGGTGTGCCCGACTCCAATCCACTTCTCTACTTTGTTTATAATATGTAAAAGTGGGTTCTTGTATTTTTAATAACATTTATGTAATTAACATTCCTCCCAATTTATTATATTATTTTATGTAATGGTGTATATACATATTTATAATTATATACTATATATAATTATATATACAGTATAATATATATATATATATATATATATATATATATACCGGTATATATATTTGTACATTATAGTACACACTGTATATATAAATAAAATTTGTATTTCTGTATTTATTAGTAATCACGATATTGTGCTATTCATTGCTCAATAGGTGACGTTCTAAGAGTGAGGGTCCAAGTCTAGGAGATAAGACAGTGAATCAGTGGAGCGAGGAAGCTTCAGAGATGGGGCTGCTTCGAGCCGTGAGTGGACAACTAAGCCCCATGCATTGTGCGAAGGCAAGACGGCAATGGTTGGTTGTAGCTAAAAGTGCTTCACATGTCTCACCCCCTAGACTGGAACGAGACCTCACAGGCTTCACCGTTCAATGTAGAACGGTTGAATGTAGAGGCTCTCAGCCTATTATTATGTTCCTTCCAACAACCAACCATACTCCTAAAATCGATTAATGAAATTTACAAACACATGTGGCAGTCCGTCGATTCGAACCCAGGATGCTCACACCGAAAATCAACACCTTATACATCGCACCACAAAGACAGTTAAAGGTTGGTGGACACTGCCTACGATTTATTATGCAACTTCGAATCCTGCATATCAATCTAAGCATTTATTTCACTCAATAAATGCTGGTGTTCCCCAGGGATCAGTTTTGGCCCCAATTCTGTTCCTCATTCATATCAATGATCTCATATCTACCACTCATAATCCAATACATTCCTACGCAGATGACTCAACACTCCACAGTTCCTTCACATTTACCAATTCATTCACCCAACCCGATCTTATAAATTCAAAAATAAACACTGCAATTTCTCTGATCCAGGACCTTTCTAGAATTAATGGATGGGGACAAAAGAATCTAGTTTCCTTTAATGCACAGAAAACAAAGTACATTCAATTTTCTAACCGACAGAATCTCACTGACTCCCATATATTTTTTAATGATGTAAATATTCCCACTTCCCCTAGTATTGACATTCTCGGTGTAACATTAACTACTAACTTGAGCTGGACACATTATGTTAGAAGCATTGCTAAGAATGCCTCTAAAAAACTGGGACTCCTGTACAGAGTTCGAGAATTCTTCACTGACGAGCAGTTGGCCGAAATATATAAAAGTCATGTGCGTTCTCAGATGGATTACTGTTCACCTCTGTGTGGTGGAAGTGGGAGTGGTTGCATTGAGGCAGTTGGACAAAATTCAAAATAAAGCTATTAGATTAATCAATAACCCTGCAATCACACAGGACCTTCCTACATTATCCATACGAAGAAACGTTGCATCCCTTGCATTATTCTACATATATTTTCACAACAATTGTTCCGAGGAACTTGCTTCAATTGTGCCGCCTCTCCACATCTTTCCCCGTAGAACTAGGGCAGCTGAGAGCGCCCATGAATTTACACTTTCTCCTCCACAATGCAGAACTTCTGCTTATCAGAATTAATTTATCCCCAGAGCTACTACTCTTTGGAATTCACTTCCCTCGAATTGCTTTCCACAAACTTACAATCTACAAATGTTTAAATCCATTTTTTTTTTTTTTTTTTTTTATTGAGACAATGAACGGTGGAAGGAAAAACACAGATAAAACAAAAAGGTCCATGTGCCTAAAGGCATCCTCCATTCATAAAATGTTTGTAACAACTGGATTTAAACATTTGTAGATTGTAAGTTTGTGGAAAGCAATTCGAGGGAAGTGAATTCCAAAGAGTAGTAGCTCTGGGGATAAATTAATTCTGATAAGCAGAAGTTCTGCATTGTGGAGGAGAAAGTGTAAATTCATGGGCGCTCTCAGCCGCCCTAGTTCTACGGGGAAAGATGTGGAGAGGCGGCACAATTGAAGCAAGTTCCCCGGAACAATTGCTGTGAAAATATCTGTAGAATAATGCAAGGGATGCAACGTTTCTTCGTATGGATAATGTAGGAAGGTCCTGTGTGATTGCAGGGTTATTGATTAATCTAATAGCTTTATTTTGAATTTTGTCCAACTGCCTCAATGCAACCACTCCACTTCCACCCCACAGAGGTGAACAGTAATCCATCTGAGAACGCACATGACTTTTATATATCACGGCCAACTGCTCGTCAGTGAAGAATTCTCGAACTCTGTACAGGAGTCCCAGTTTTTTAGAGGCATTCTTAGCAATGCTTCTAACATAATGTGTCCAGCTCAAGTTAGTAGTTAATGTTACACCGAGAATGTCAATACTAGGGGAAGTGGGAATATTTACATCATTAAAAAATATATGGGAGTCAGTGAGATTCTGTCGGTTAGAAAATTGAATGTACTTTGTTTTCTGTGCATTAAAGGAAACTAGATTCTTTTGTCCCCATCCATTAATTCTAGAAAGGTCCTGGTTCAGAGAAATTGCAGTGTTTACTTTTGAATTTATAAGATCGGGTTGGGTGAAAGAATTGGTAAATGTGAAGGAACTGTGGAGTGTTGAGTCATATGCATAGGAATGTATTGGATTATGAGTGGTAGATATGAGATCATTGATATGAATGAGGAATAGAATTGGGGCCAAAACTGATCCCTGGGGAACACCAACATTTATTGAGTGAAATTGAGAATAAAGGCCATCTACCATTACACGTATTTTTCTGTTATGAAGATAAGAAGAAATTAGTGGAACTAATGATGCAAGGCCGTAGTGTGACATCTTCGACAATAAGGATTGATGCCAGACTCTATCAAATGCCTTTGATATATCCAGTGCTATTGTATGTGTTTCACCATGTTGGTCTGTAGCTTGGTTGATTTGATGCGTAAGAAGGCAAAGCATGTCTGCAGTTGATCGACATCGTCTAAAACCATATTGCCTATCACTGATTAATTTATTATTCTCAAGATGCTTAATTATGTGATTATTTAATATAATTTCAAAGACTTTACCAAGAGTGGAAGTTATAGCTATTGGTCTGTAGTTTGATGGATCTGAAGAGGCACCTTTTTTAGGAACTGGATGGATGTTTGCTTCTTTCCAGGGTACTGGGAAGCATGAGGTATGAGTACACAGACGGAAAAATTTTGCCAATACAGGAGCGAGCACCAAGGAGCAATTCTTAAGTACTATTGGAGGAATTTCATCTGGACCAGGAGCCTTATCTACCGAGAGATTCTGCAAAATAGTTTTGACATGTCTGGTGTGGATCTTAAGTGAGGGAATTTCAGGCGAATTCAAATTAAGTACAGGGACATCTTGATTTATTTCATCTAAGGTTGAGTTGGTGGAGAAAATATCCGCAAGAAGGTTAGCTTTACCTCGTGGGTCACTTACAAGATTGCCAGTCGGAGATTTTAATGGTGGAATGGATGAAGCAGTAGTGAAGTTGGATTTAAATGAGTTAAGAGTAGACCAAAATATTTTGTTATCATTTTGATTATTTTGGAAGTTTATTTGCCTGCATGTGGAGAAAGTTTGATTTAGTTAGGTTTAATACAGTTTTGGCATGATTTCTGATGTTTCTAAAGTAATTAAAGGCTTCATATGTTTTTGATCTTGTGTATGCATTGTAGGCTATTGCTTTTTGTTCAGTTACTCTAGCACAATTATGGTCAAACCATTTAGGTG
Organism: Paralithodes platypus; assembly: GCA_032716605.1. Lineage (NCBI taxonomy): Eukaryota > Metazoa > Arthropoda > Malacostraca > Decapoda > Lithodidae > Paralithodes > Paralithodes platypus. Next base: position 22,078,217 of record CM064529.1, on the reverse strand, counting down.
AATTAGATTTTTTACTGTACTTTTGATGAGGAATAAAAGTTTCCATTCCAATTTTTACAAAATCTTGTATGTGGCTCAAGGTCGAGTGTGCATCATTAGAAAAGAAAGAGGTCCAGGGAATATCAATAAAGAAACCTTGAAGACCCTCCCAGTCTGCCCTATCGTAATGCCATTTAGTCACCAAAACAGGTTCAGAGTGGGAAGGTGTGGTAGGTGATAGACAGGTGGCCTGTATCAGACAGTGATCAGAAGATCCAAGCGGGGACCTCACTGTAACATCATAATTTTCTGAATTGGTTGTTAAAAATAAGTCCAGTAGGTGGGAATTATGATTAGGATTATCTGGTACACGGGTGGGTTGGTTAACTAGTTGAGTGAGATTAAATGAGTCTGCAAATAGCTCACATTCAAGACCAGCATCATCAGTCCTGGCTGAATGAGTGAGCCATTCAACATTATGGACATTAAAATCACCCAACACAATGATTTCAGAAGAAGCATTTAAGTTGAGGACACTGAGTTGTGAGGACAGAGAATCAAAAAGACTTTGCTCTGGAGGAGTATTTGGGGAACGGTAGATGCAACATATGTATTTAAATTTACCAGCAGAAATTAATTTGTATATAGAATAATCAAAATAGGGACAATTGAAACTAGTAACCTCCTCCAGGGCAATTTCAGATTTTGCGAAGCAACATACACCTCCTTTAGGTCTGAAATTTTGGAGCAGTTGATAACCTGGAAAATTAAATCTAGACGTGTCAGATGTGGATGTTACTTGAGCCTCTGTCAAAAAAAGGAGAGTAGGGGATTCTGCTTGAAGAAATTGGTGTACAAAATTGATGTTAGAGTGAAGTCCCCTTATATTGCTAAAGAAAAAGCTGCACCGACGAGCAGCTTTGGGACGTTGCAATGCTCTTGACACAGTCGCATGATGACGACCGGGAGGGCCCTGTGTCAATGACCCAACCCTGCCGGGGGTGGATATCCGAGGGACCACCAGGTTTGCTCTTAACAATTGTACTGCCATATTTATTGGGTAAGGTGTATGGTGTTACATGTATGATATGTAGTGGGAAGAGTAGTGTTTTATGGATAGAGGATAGCAATGTAGGGCAATGTCGTGAAGTTGGATGTGTTTGTTATATAAAGAGGGTTTTCCTGATACCCCTGATGTGTGAGGCAGAAAGATATGTATCCAGCTACCAAGGCCTGGGAGAGAAAATGGAATTCAGGCTATTCCCCGAGTCTCCCGAAACCTTGGCGGTAGTACTTCCATGTTACAAACATTTTATGAATGGAGGATGCCTTTAGGCACATGGACCTTTTTGTTTTATCTGTGTTTTTCCTTCCTCCGTTCATTGTCTCTAACAAAAAAAAAAAAATTGTTTTACACACATCCCAACGGCAACTCACGTAGGCTATGCATATGTGAATGGAAAGAGCAATTAATGGGGCCTTAACCACTTAGGGAAGTCCTCTCGATAAATTACACTTGAACCAATATCAATTATTATGTTCCTTCCAACAACCAACCATACTCCAAAAATCGATTAATTAAATTAACAAACACATGTGGGAGTCCGTGGATTCGAACCCAGGATGCTCACACCGAAAATCAACACCTTATACATCGCACCACGAAGACAGTTAAAGGTTGGTGGACACTGCCTACGATTTATTATGCAACTTCGAATCCTGCATATCAATCTAAGCATGTACACACATCCCAACTGCAACTCACGTTAGCTATGCATATGTGAATGGAAAGAGCAATTAATGGGGCCTTAACCACTTAGGGAAGTCCTCTCGATAAATTACTCCTGAACCAATATCAATTATTATGTTCCTTCCAACAACCAACCATACTCCTAAAATCGATTAATGAAATTTACAAACACATGTGGCAGTCCGTGGATTCGAACCCAGGATGCTCACACCGAAAATCAACACCTTATACATCGCACCACGAAGACAGTTAAAGGTTGGTGGACACTGCCTACGATTTATTATGCAACTTCGAATCCTGCATATCAATCTAAGCATGTACACACATCCCAACTGCAACTCACGTAGGCTATGCATATGTGAATGGAAAGAGCAATTAATGGGGCCTTAACCACTTAGGGAAGTCCTCTCGATAAATTACTCCTGAACCAATATCAATTATTATGTTCCTTCCAACAACCAACCATACTCCTAAAATCGATTAATGAAATTTACAAACACATGTGGCAGTCCGTGGATTCGAACCCAGGATGCTCACACCGAAAATCAACACCTTATACATCGCACCACGAAGACAGTTAAAGTTTGGTGGACACTGCCTACGATTTATTATGCAACTTCGAATCCTGCATATCAATCTAAGCATGTACACACATCCCAACTGCAACTCACGTAGGCTATGCATATGTGAATGGAATTAATGGGGCCTTAACCACTTAGGGAAGTCCTCTCGATAAATTACTCCTGAACCAATATCAATTATTATGTTCCTTCCAACAACCAGCCATACTCCTAAAATCGAGTAATGACATTTACAAACACATGTGGCAGTCCGTGGATTCGAACCCAGGATGCTCACACCGAAAATCAACACCTTATACATCGCACCACGAAGACAGTTAAAGGTTGGTGGACACTGCCTACGATTTATTATGCAACTTCGAATCCTGCATATCAATCTAAGCATGTACACACATCCCAACTGCAACTCACGAGAGAGAGTAGTTGGAATATAGAAAACACACAAATATTACTTGTTTATTTTAGTATTCTGCTTTGCCAATTTAAAAATTAAATAATGAATGAAATGCTATTAGCCTAATGTAGCAATTTAAATGTCAACCATGCATGCCTACCAGTTGTGCTCCCCCACCGTATGCGTTCCTCCACCCGTGACTATACCCTATTCCAAGTAAGTAGGCCCAAACTCTTGAACATTAACCTCTACAATTCACAACCGACTGAAATAATCGAGCTAATATTTCTACTGTTTGGGAAGGGTCAGCCAAGGAATAGGTGTGAGAATTTACAGCCCAGTTGCTCTAGCCCTTTTTGAGTTACAAAGGTTAGGGTCCACGATTTCTGGACTACATATTTGGAACAGGGTATAGCGAGGTAGTAGCATCCTGGTGCGTTATATGCTTTATTTAACTTGGCTACAACTGAATATTAACCCTTTCAAGCTAGGTGACTTATATACTTTTCATTCTAACTATATGTAGATTATTGTAATGCACTTTAGTAAGGGTCATTGGTAGTTCAAAGGGTTAATGAGATAGTTTATAGTATATGATTTTCATTCTAACTATACATGTCGATGTCGATGATTTTAATACAGTTTAGTAAGTCTGTAGTAGTTCAAAGGGTTATTGAGATAGTTTATAGTCTTGTAATCGATAGAAGTCCTTCCTAAGCAGAATCAAATCACGTAATATTAACCAGAATATAGTGAAATTGACGTAACCCGGACTGAAATGGTAAATTATGAAAGGAGGCTTATAAATGACAAAGAGTTTGATTGTATGTGCATGTCTACTCTAGTCAAGTTAAGGGGCCGCACCTCGCTTTTTTTCTCTTTCTCTCCCTCTCTCTTTGGCTTGTATCCATTCGGCCCCATTCAGCCTACTGTTTTAAGAAGTTTACCCCCTTCCAGGTGTCAATAATTTACTGGCGAGCGGTAGCGAGCCAGCATGTATATATTTTTGATTTGACAGCAAGATAATTTGTACAATTTTCGATAGAAAAAGGTCTCCTGCGAAGCCGGATTTCTCCATACAATGCTGGCTCGCTATCGCTCGCCAGGAAGAAATCAACACCTGGATGGGGATAACCGTCTGAAAACAGTTGGCTTAATGATGCCGAATGGATACAAGCCAGAGAAAGAGAGAAAAGGAGAGAAAGAAAAAAAAACAGGTGACCCCTCTTAATATGTTGTATCCTTCTTCCATACAGGGTGTCAAACGAAAGCCAAATCCATTACTTATACTGTAGTTTGTATTATTCTATATGTAAGGATGAAGATATGGTTCATAGCTCAAATTGTGTCTTTGGAAGTGATAAATTTGCCAAAGCAATGTTATTTTGCGGTAAAGTTTATGTATTAATTCAAGCTTTCGAACAAAATTGGTCCAGTTTGACTTCCTGACTTGACTAAAATTTTGTATCCTTCTTCCACAGTTTGTACTTCCATGCTCTTGTGTAATACAAAATGAAGTTTGGTTTTTGTTAAGCTGTCGGGAATAGGGTAATGATCCCGACAGGTTTTGGTCCAATAGGACATTTGAATTTGGCGGTATCGTATCGCTTGTACGATTTCGGCTGGTGTTCTTTGTGTATTATAGTTTATTCTTAAGTTAGGTTAAATATTAACTGTAATGTATAAATATCTACATCAGCTCTAGATGTATTATGAAACCAAGTTATGGGTTATAATTATTATGAGCCGGCAGCCATATGTAATTTCGCGATCGGAGGCCGGCCCTTTAGTCTCTCAAACAACACCGTACAGTCAACATCTCCTCCCCCGGCCCTGACTCAACCCAGAGTTCACCATGTGCTACAACTACTAATAATATTAACAACAGTCCTACATCACCAGTCCTCTAAGCTAAGTTCATTGTATCGATATTGTATTATGTGAATATTCCTACATGTCATGCAATTGAACTAGCCGCGTGTGGGGGACTGGATTACACCTATCAACGACTACGTCGTTGGTAATTATAATATAACTATTTGTTGGGATATTTCATGTACCAGTGATATGTAATTTAACCTTTATCTAAATTCCCGATAAATAATGGTCCTTCGTGCCCTAAAGCTTCCTTACTGTAGTACTGTTTTGTTTGCTTCCTTGACGCTTGTGGGCTTACAAATGGCTGCCGCCTCGCGCGTTGTTGGCCGCCTGCCATTTCCCTAGTTTAGGCCCAGCTTCTTCCCTCGTGTTTTTTACCGTTTAGGCACCGTCCCTATCTTTTTTGGGACTAGTTTCCAGGTTTTTTTGGGTGTGTGATCCTTGGCGTTTTTTGGTGGGTTAACTGGGCTGGGGTTTGAGGTAGGGGTAGTTTCGTCGGTCGCCATTTTGCGCTCGAGGCTAGGCTAGGCCTGCAGGTGTCTGTGGTGGCTATTCATTTCGCTTTGGTGGTGTGCCTGTGGTGTTAATTGTGTTTTGTCTTTGTGAGACTCATTATTGATTTTGCTGGTGGGGAGGGTTCTCATGTGACCTTTTATATTTAAATTTCATAATAGCCTAGGCCTAGTTGCTTAAAGTGGCGGTCATGAGTGTCGGTCTTTGTTAATTCCTAGGCGATTGACGGTTAATAGTCAGACCTCATGATTGTAGCTTAACCAACTAGGCTTACCTATAAAGGGCTTACAATAATTAGTGCTTCACCTTACCCTTTCTTTTAATGGATTTAGTATTTAATTCTTTTGTCTAGTTAGATCATTTAATTTCGATAGTTTATATTAAGGGGGATGTAAGTATTATGTAATTCTTTTTGAGTAAATTTCTTAAGTAATGGGGGTTTGCCGCTGTTGATTCCTAAGCGATTAACGGTTTGTAGTCTGACCTCATTGTAGTTTAAGTTGCTTAAAATTAAACCTTAACGATGACAGATTTGAAGAAACTTAAGATTCTTAAGGGAGGGATGAAGGGAAGTTTAAATAGAGGTTTAAGAGATCTTGATGAATTTTTAATAAGTGCCACGGCTGATCAGATAAAAGGTAAATTTGCTACTGTTACTAAATCGCTAGCTACTTATGATAGTTATTCTCAGCAGGTATATGGTTTATTAACAGTTACTGACGATGTGGAAGAAGAAATGTCGGCAGATTTTGAGTACTTTGAGGACGTTAATACAGCCTTAGCCAGACTATCTTCCACCCAAGAATCAACCTCTGTTAAGGATACCGGTACACCAAAGGCGACTGGTTTTAACCTGCCGAAGCTTACTTTGCCTACCTTTTCCGGGGATTCGGCTACCTGGACTGGATTTTGGGATATTTTTGAGTGTTCCATCCATCATCATAAAACACTCACATCCATGCAAAGGTTCACATATCTCCGTGGTCAATTGAAAGGGGAGGCATTGAAGTTAGTCGATGGGTACAAGCTAGAAGCTACCAGCTACGAGTCTGCAGTGGAGTTGCTGAAGAGAACTTACGGGAGAGTGGAAGTCATCAAGACCGCGTTAATTACTAAGTTCTTCACGCTAGATCCTCCATCCTATGATGTGACGGCCCTAAAGGAGTACTATGCCTCCTTTGAGAGCCTCCTCCGATCTATGGAGACAATGACCGTCACCAAGGAGGAGATATTTAGTGTGAATATCTTGAATAAAATACCCTCTCCCCTAAGGGAAATCTTAAGACGACAACTAAGCGACTCTCCACTAAACTTAGAAGCGTTGGTGCAGGTGTACCAGACTGAAGTTTTCAATATGGAGAGTACTGGACACTACCGACAAGTGGAGATGTCGCCATCTACTGCAGCTTTCCCGGTACAGACTTCTCCTAAACAGAAAAGGCCAACATCATTAGGTTGTAAGTTGTGCATTGTCCACGGTCATCTGTGGTATCAGTGTCCTAAGTATCCTAAGGCTACACAGAAGATTAGCAAGGCTAAATCGCTTAAGTTATGTACCAGCTGTCTGGCAAGAGATCACTTCAACAGTACCTGCACCAATTCCTACATCAAACCTTGTAAGTATTGCAAGGGGAAACATTGGTTTTCCCTTTGCACCCAGTCTGATCGGCACGACGGCAAAGAAAAGGGGAGAACCCCCAAAGAGTCACATGAGAAAGGTAAGAGCGAGGGTGATAAAGTATCTGCCATGTCCATTGCTTCTCGAGAATGTCAATTGCTTCCTACTATGATGCTGCCACTAGTGGGGAGTAAAATAATAATACTATAATGATGCGCACCTTACTTGACCAGTGCTCACAGAGGTCATTCGTTCTGCGGTCATCATTACCCCAGCTCAAGTGTACCAGCAAGGGTCAAGAGAATTTGCGTCTCCATGGTTTCACTGGTGAAATAGATTCCAGTGACTATGATGTAGTGGAGATTTCCTATGTTTATAGAAAAAAGGTATGTCCCATCAAGGCTGTTGTGGTCGACACACTACCCAGTTTCTATATAGCATCAGAGATTCAACCACATTTGAAATATCTCAGAAGCAAGGGGTATAAACTGGCTGATGATCAACTCTCTGCTAACAATGGTATTATGCTACTGGTCGGAGCTGATTATTACTACGACCTGGTTCACCCTGGATATCGGCGGGTAGATAAGCTAATAATGCTCCCCACGATCCAAGGTTATGCCATTTCTGGATCCTATGCCACTTCCTCTCAAGACACACAGGTGGAGGTGGTTACGGTCCTCAAGGTAGCAGTGAGCCCCATAGATAAATATATTAGGCCAAATGTGCCTGATAATACATGTACTGATATAGATAAGCTATGGGACTTTGACAATATTGGAATTGACCTACATGAACTTGATCGTGAGTCCAAGCTAGCGTTAAGCTCGTATGAAGAGACTGTAACGTATGACTCTGGCAGAGGTCAGTATGTGGTAAGGCTCCCTTGGAATGATAACAAGAGTAAATTACCTACTAATTTCCATCTAGCACTTGGTAGGTTACGTGGCCTTCAGAAGCAGTTTGTCAAGGATCCAAGTTATTGCGAGACTTATGCGGCAGTATTAGCCGAGCAGGTACAACGTGGATTTGTGGAGAGAGTAGATCTCAATGAGTATGGGGATAACATCCATTACCTTGCTCACCATGGTATTAAAAAGGACAGTTCCACCACTCCTGTTCGTATTGTGTATGACTGCTCTGCTAAATCCAGTGATCGCTCCTATAGCCTGAATGATTGTCTGTACACGGGTCCGTCCCTGGTCTCTGATCTAGCACAAATTATGTTGCGCTTCAGATGTCATAAGTTTGCATGGGTCGCCGATATTGAGAAGGCCTTCCTGATGCTTCAACTCCATCGTGAAGACAGGGACTCGACAAGATTTGTATGGCCACGGGACCCAATGGATCTAGATTCGGAGTACCTGGTCTACAGGTTCAGAGTCGTCTTATTCGGGGCGACCTGTTCCCAGTTCCTTCTCAACGCTACTATCTTGCGTCATCTTGAGGAGGCTGGACTAGATCCTGACTTCAAGAATGAGATCAAGCAGGGGATCTATGTGGACAATCTTCAAGGCACCGGAGACAATGAAGATTTATTGCTCAAGAGATGCTGGGAGATCCGTGATATATTTGCCAAGGCTCATTTATACTTAAGAGAATGGGCCACTAATAATGATCTTTTGAAAGGTCAATTTGCTTCTGACGGTGTGGCTACTGAGAATAGTGAGGTGAAGTTTTTAGGCCACAAATGGGACACTACCACAGATTGTATATCCTTCTGTCACACCCCATGCGGCAGTGAGCTTCTGACCAAGCGAAACTGCTTAAGCTTGTCAGCGAGGTTGTTTGATCCCCTAGGTTTTTTGCTGCCTGTATCAATCCGTGCTCGTATGTTTTTACAGCAACTATGGCGGCTAAAACTAGATTGGGACTCGCCCCTCCCGACTGAGTTACAAGATACTTGGCGGTTGATTCGGTCGGACCTTTCCACATGTTGCAAGGTTAAACTAAATCGTCAGGTGATTAAAGGTCACCAGGTGGATCTACATGCCTTTTCTGATGCTAGTAATAGTGCGTACGGTACTGCCATATACATATGTAATGGTAGTGAAGCGACACTGGCTATAGCGAAGGCTAAAGTAGCCCCTATAAAGAAGATTACAGTTCCTAAATTAGAACTTACTGCATTGCTTCTGTCTGCTCGTCTAATAAAGTTTACACTGGATGCTTATACAGACATACTACAGATTAATAACGTCTATGTCTGGAGCGACAGTCAAATAGCGCTTTCATGGGTACACAGCCAGAAAGTGTTACCTGTTTATGTTTCTAATCGCACTGATGAGATTCATAACTTAGTTCCTACAGCTACATTTCGCTATGTGAGCACCAGGGATAACCCCAGTGACATAATTTCCCGGGGAATCTCGGCGCAGCAGTTTATGTCGTCCTCTATTTGGTGGCATGGACCTCCATGGCTTACATCTCCAACTGAATGGCCTCAGGATTTCAGGGAATGCTTATCTGATCCTTCAGGTCGGCCCCAAGATGATGTGTTAAGTAGTTCGAATGTGAGTACTACACATCAGGATAACAAGTTGGTAGAGTGGGAATGTTACGGCAGCTATGATCAAGTAATACGGGTATTTGCATGGATATACCGTTTCATTAACAACATGAGAAGTCGGGCTCACGGGTCTTTCCTTAGTGAAGATTCGAAGCATATCAGACTCCATGAATTGAGATCAGCAGAAGCAAAACTAATATGTTTAGTACAAAAGGAATCTTATCCTACTGAACATCAAATCCTGAGCAAGGAGTCAAAGGCCAAACCCTCAAACTTCATGAGGCAGCTAGGATTATATATGGAAGGAGGCATTATTAAGTGTAGAGGCAGGATACAAAAAGCGGACATTATTGATTCTGCGAAATATCCTGTCCTCCTTAGCTCCTCTCATTTGATTACCAAACTGTTGATTCGCCAATGCCATAGGACCTGCCTACATTTTGGCGTAAATTATGTTCTGGCGTATATGCGACAACGTTGGTGGATCCCTAAGATGCGACAAGCAATTAAAGGGATCCACAATAGCTGTACTATCTGTAAAAGATTACAGGATAAGCCTTACTCCCCAGTTGATCTACCTCCCTTGCCTGAGTTCAGGGTACAAAGGACTGAACCATTTCAGGTAACCGGGGTAGACTACACCGGAGCGATTCATGTTAGAGAATCGCCCGGTAATATCATAAAGGTATATGCCGTCCTATTCACATGTGCGGTAACCAGAGCGATTCATATTGAATTGATTGACGACCTATCCAGTGAGGGGTTTTTGCATACTCTAAGACGCTTTGCAGGCCGCAATGGTTTCCCTCAAATTATTATGAGCGATAATGCGACTTGTTTTGTCGGGGCCTCTAAATATCTCCAGAGTTTAATGGATGACCCGCAGGTTGTGGCTACCCTCACTGGAAAGGGTTGTCAATGGAGATTTATACCAGCACGTGCACCATGGTTCGGGGCGATTTGGGAGAGAACAATCGGTATCGTCAAATCTGCCTTGAAGAAGGTATTAGGAAGGGCACTGGTGACCAGACGGGAGTTGCAAACCATCTTAATAGAAATTGAGATGTCAGTCAACGACAGGCCCTTGACCTATACCTCGGCAGATGTTGATGACCTCTTACCCATTTCGCCTTCCATAATGACACGTGGACGAACCCTTAATACCTTTCCTAGATCGTCCGTAAATGACGAAGATCTGCAAGACCCTACGTTCGGCAATGCTGATGCCACACGTCGTCGCTTCCAGTATGTAAACAAGGTGTCCGACTATCTATGGAAACGGTGGACCCAAGAATATTTGCTGTCTCTTCGCGAGCGTCACTCTCATAAGATCAAAGGGACGAATCAACGATGGCCTCGTATCGGGGATATCGTCCTGATTCATGATGAGCGTCCTAGGTTATTTTGGAAGCTTGGGAGGATTATCCATTTGTTCCAGGGCATTGATGGTCTTATAAGGGTTGCTAGAATACGAACTTCGACTGGGGTTACTACTCGCCCAGTCGTAAGGTTATATCCCTTGGAGCAGGATGTAGAACTGCCGGATGATCCTGGCGTCTCTACTGATACCCCTCCGCGGGAGAGTGCTGGTGACAATGCTCCTCTAGGTGGGGCAGCTGATGATGAGAAGGATGATCCTCCTCATGCTTCAGGTGGCGCTCGTCCCAAAAGGAGGGCGGCTATGAGTTCCGTGGATCTTTGGAGATCAAAGATCACACAAGGTGATCTTTGACTTCGATGTCCTTTTTTTGTTCTCTGTATATAGCTCCTGTATATCATTTTTGGTGGCGGGCAATATGTCGGGAATAGGGTAATGATCCCGACAGGTTTTGGTCCAATAGGACATTTGAAATTGGCGGTATCGTATCGCTTGTACGATTTCGGCTGGTTCTTTGTGTATTATAGTTTATTCTTAAGTTAGGTTAAATATTAACTGTAATGTATAAATATCTACATCAGCTCTAGATGTATTATGAAACCAAGTTATGGGTTATAATTATTATGAGCCGGCAGCCATATGTAATTTCGCGAAGCGATTGGAGGCCGGCCCTTTAGTCTCTCAAACAACACCGTACAGTCAACATCTCCTCCCCCGGACCTGACTCAACCCACAGTTCACCATGTGCTACAACTACTAATAATATTAACAACAGTCCTACATCACCAGTCCTCTAAGCTAAGTTCATTGTATCGATATTGTATTATGTGAACATTCCTACATGTCATGCAATTGAACTAGCCGCGTGTGGGGGACTGGATTACACCTATCAACGACTACGTCGTTGGTAATTATAATATAACTATTTGTTGGGATATTTCATGTACCAGTGATATGTAATTTAACCTTTATCTAAATTCCCGATATAAGCGTTATGGGATAATTAAGGGGGTAGGGTATATTGTTAAGCGTTATGGGATAATTAAGGGGTAGGGTATATTGTTAAGCGTTATGGGATAATTAAGGGGGTAGGCTATATTGTTAAGCGTTATGGGATAGTTAAGGCGGTAGGCTATATTGTTAAGCGTTATGGGATAATTAAGGGGGTAGGGTATATTGTTAAGCGTTATGGGATAATTAAGGGGGTAGGCTATATTGTTAAGCGTTATGGGATAGTTAAGGGGGTAGGGTATATTGTTAAGCGTTATGGGATAATTAAGGGGGTAGGGTATATTGTTAAGCGTTATGGGATAATTAACGGGGTAGGGTATATTGTTAAGCGTTATGGGATAATTAAGGGGGTAGGCTATATTTTTTGGTCGGTTTATTTATTAATTTATTATTTTATTAGTTCCCTGCTAGAATTTCATCAAGCTTAAAAAAACACACCCTAGAACCGCCTTAAAGATAAATTTGTACATTTTTAGATAGAAAAATTTCCCAGCCGAAGGTCGAATCCTCCTAAGATTACAGGCTTGCTATTGATCGCCAGGAAAAAAATATAAACCTAAATGACAGGAAAGGTCCTAATATTGACAAATAAATTAGGTGAAAGGTCTTAGAATTGCCAAATTAATAGGGAGAATGTCATATAATCTCAAAACAAATGGGGCTAAAAGATGAGGGAGAAGGGAGTCTAGAAAATCGCCCTATATTCCCTTAACCCGGCAAGCGCGATAGGCCTCACGGAAGGCTTCCTATAGGGAACGCGATAGGCCTCACGGAAGCAGGACCATAAAAAAAGCCTTCCATAAAAAAAAAGGGCCTATCAAAACAAAGGAATTTGTCTCTAGGTGAGATAATTCCCCTCCAGTACTCATCCATGTAAATCTCACCCACCCCCCTCCCCTCCTTCCCCACCTTATTCCCCCCTCCCTCCCCTCCTCAATTATCACCTATTTTTCCTCTTATTATCATCATTTATCGGTTATTTTTCTCTCCCGCGATAATGTAGCACAAGTGGGTTGCATAAAAGATCGTTATGCAACACCCAGACACCGGCACACACCGCCCCGCTCGTCTCAGTTGACTCCCAGACAGCGAGAGGGGAGGGCTGCCTGTCTCTCTCTCGCCTGAGATTATGACCGGGTGGCCAATATCTTCGTTTTTCACCACCCAAATGCTTTTCCCACTTATTTTAGCACTCTTGAAGGTTCATATATACATCATATATGTAAAATAAAAGCATACCGAAAACAAATAATGATTTATATTGTAAATATAACGAATTCTGTCAGAATCCAGGGCTAGAAATGCACAAATAACTACCCTAGCACCTACGTCTATATCGCGCTTGTCAGGTTAATTAAGGTAAAATTGGGGAGCATGGCTGCATGTAATACTATGTGCGTGTTGGTGTGTATTGTAAGTGAAATCACCTCAATTAACATAGGTACTGTGATTTCAAAGTAAGGTAAGTACTAAAGACTAAGCACTCAATAATTACTTAATAATATTACACCTTCTCTTAATCAATAGTGGGATCAGTAAAATATAATACTTGTTTATACTATTATATTCATATTTCTTTAATATACAATTATAATTTAGTTAACTCCATAACTTATTTATACAACAATCACTCTTTCATACCCCACCACCACAGTCACCTACACATTCACTCATAAAAGCAAAAGACAATTATGGGTCGTAGAGGAGCTGCGTTGTATGGGTTAAAAGATCTTTACTTCCGCTGTAAAAAGTCCTACTAGTCACTAATAATTATAGCCCTAGTACCACGACACCAGTCCAAAGATTATCCATGCACGTTCCCAGACCACGTTCAAACATCACACTCTTCATACAGGCAGGCCCCTCACACAGGCCCTCCACCAGTAGTGACACAGGTAGGCCCCTCACACAGGCCCTCAACCAGTGGTGATACAGGTAGGCCCTTCACACAGGCCATAGAGTACATATGACCTAGAGATGAAAGAAGACGCCACAAATCTGTAAATAGTGATCCGCGCGTTCGAGAGATGGCAGCATGATCGCAAAGGACAATGGGAGGGGAGGGTCCCCACAAAGACATAATATTGACTATCCTTGTCCTTGGTCCTCATTAATTCGTAATAATCCCTACCTTGTACTAATAACGCTATTAATAATCAATTGAACATTATCCAGAGACTCTGCAGACATGACATAGTTAAATAGACATGAGTAGAGGCTACTGTAGAGGCCAGTCATAGTGTAATTGTCGTCATTATGAGAGGTACACAAGCAAACCTCCTCCAACACCCGCCATTGTTGATGTGAGATTCGGGAGTTGCCAACGTCAATGGTGGGACAAAATATCCCTAGATGTCATAAGTATAGATGTCCAGTTTTAGTGCTACTTGACAAATTAACATCTACATAACATGTAACATACTAATATATATTCAAAATAACAATTTAATTCTTGTTGTGTTGCTTGAAGGTATACAGCTTGCATCATATAGGAGTAGCCTATGTTTTATAGTGTATATGTTTACTTAATGTTTTCATCTTGCTTATATATATATCTAATTTATACTAAATAATTTAAAAGTGTTTTTACCAATATTAATTAACTCTTAAATACGTTCACTCTTTAATCTATTGCTCCCTCATTTTGCAGATATTCCTTTAACTTTGGAAACACTGCAGCAAGCTAGCTGGCAGGCGCGCGCGGCGCACAGACTATCTATAATAAGGACAAGCCACTGAGGTGCTTTGGTTGGTGTACAGTACAAAAGTGCTGCCACCAAATCCCTAGGACGCGCGGAAAACTAACCGTGTGACGTCACGCTTTCATGTCTAGGTTATATGTAGTCTATGACACAGGCCCTCCAACCAGTGGTGATACAGGTAGGCCCTTCACACAGGCCCTCCAACCAGCGGTGATACAGGTAGGCCCTTCACACAGGCCCTCTACCACAACCACCATATTACCAGGCTACCATAATGTCACCACTCAAGTTGTCAGCCTGCAACCATGTAGGGGAACCAATACAAAAGGGCGGTGAAGATTACTCCACTCGCTGGGTAGTCGGGAGTAGCTAAGTCTACAGCTCAGACCGGACGAAGTGCAGCATATCGTGAACTAGCGGTCTTATACAAGAAAGGAGCTCTGGAACAAGGTGAGGCCCACCCAGCACACGGCAGCAACCACACACTGCCTACAGTAATGAAAGAAACGCTGTAGAGTAATAGTCTATAACAATTATCTAATAAATCACTATAACTTCATAATAACTTCGCAAATTACAAACACCACTTTACTCCACGGTACTCTACTGTAAACTATAACACTCACTAGGTAAAGAAGGAGCTGTGAACTCGCCGTGTGCTGTAGAGAGACTACCCAACAGGGGGTTCAAACAATGTTAAGAAAGTTAATAATAAGCTTCAACTATCTCATTTTGGATAAAAAGATAATTCATGAGCATAGTTCGAAGCACCAAACACTAGGAAAGGAAACTCCCTCTCGTGCTCACTTGTACCACTCTCACACGTACCAAAGCTACTCGAAACAATGAACCCTCAAACAAAACACATGCTCTCACTAACACCCATATATGGAACCATTCATCCGAATATACAGTGTTCACACTTACTAAAGAATTACGAATCATAAATATCCCTGACATGTATGTAATACTATGTGCGTGTTGGTGTGTATGTAATACTATGTGCGTGTTGGTGTGTATGTAATACTATGTGTGTGTTGGTGTGTATGTAATACTATGTGCGTGTTGGTGTGTATGTAATACTATGTGTGTGTTGGTGTGTATGTAATACTATGTGCGTGTTGGTGTGTATGTAATACTATGTGTGTGTTGGTGTGTATGTAATACTATGTGTGTGTTGGTGTGTAAGTAATACTATGTGCATGTTGGTGTGTATGTAATACTATGTGCGTGTTGGTGTGTATGTAATACTATGTGTGTGTTGGTGTGTATGTAATACTATGTGTGTGTTGGTGTGTATGTAACACTATGTGTGTGTTGGTGTGTATGTAATACTATGTGTGTGTTGGTGTGTAAGTAATACTATGTGTGTGTTGGTGTGTATGTAATACTATGTGTGAGTTGGTGTGTAAGTAATACTATGTGCGTGTTGGTGTGTATGTAATACTATGTGTGTGTTGGTGTGTATGTAATACTATGTGTGTGTTGGTGTGTAAGTAATACTATGTGCGTGTTGGTGTTTATGTAATACTATGTGCGTGTTGGTGTGTATGTAATGCTATGTGTGTGTTGGTGTGTTAGTAATACTATGTGCGTGTTGGTGTGTATGTAATACTATGTGCGTGTTGGTGTGTATGTAATGCTATGTGTGTGTTGGTGTGTATGTAATACTATGTGTGTGTTGGTGTGTATGTAATACTATGTGTTGGTGTGTATGTAATACTATGTGTTTGTTGGTGTGTATGTAATAATATGTGTGTGTTGGTGTGTATGTAACACTATGTGTGTGTTTGTGTGTATGTAATACTATGTGTGTGTTGGTGTGTATGTAATACTATGTGTTGGTGTGTATGTAATACTATATGTGTTTTGGTGTGTATGTAATACTATGTGTGTGTTGGTGTGTATGTAATACTATGTGTGTGTTGGTGTGTATGTAATACAATGTGTGTGTTGGTGTGTATGTAATACTATGTGTGTGTATGTGTGTATGTAATGCTATGTGTGTGTTGGTGTGTATGTAATACTATGTGTGTGTTGGTGTGTATGTAATACTATGTGTGTGTTGGTGTGTATGTAATAATATGTGCGTGTTGGTGTGTATGTAATACTATGTGTCTGTTTGTGTGTATGTAATACTATGTGCGTGTTGGTGTGTATGTAATACTATGTGCATGTTGGTGTGTATTTAATACTATGTGTGTGTTGGTGTGCATGTAATACTATGTGTTTGTTGGTGTGCATGTAATACTATGTGTGTGTTGGTGTGTATGTAATACTATGTGTGTGTTGGTGTGTATGTAATACTATGTGTGTGTTGGTGTGTATGTAATACTATGTGTGTGTTGGTGTGTATGTAATACTATGTGTGTGTTGGTGTGTATGTAACACTATGTGTTTGTTGGTGTGTATGTAATACTATGTGTGTGTTGGTGTGTATGTATGTTTGTGTGTTGGTGTGTAAGTAATACTATGTGCGTGTTGGTGTGTATGTAATGCTATGTGTGTGTTGGTGTGTATGTAATACTATGTGCATATTGGTGTGTATGTAATACTATGTGTGTGTTGGTGTGTATGTGATACTATGTGTGTGTTGGTGTGTAAGTAATGCTATGTGTGTGTTGGTGTATGTAATACTATTAGTGTGTTGGTGTGTATGTAATACTATGTGCATGTTGGTGTGTTTGTAATGTTATGTGTGTGTTGGTGTGTATGTAATACTATGTGCATGTTGGTGTGTATGTAATACTATGTGTTGGTGTGTATGTAATACTATGTGTTGGTGTGTATGTAATACTATGTGTGTGTTGGTGTGTATGTGATACTATCTGCATGTTGGTGTGTATGTAATGCTATGTGTGTGTTGGTGTGTATGAAATACTATTAGTGTGTTGGTGTGTATGTAATACTATGTGCATGTTGGTGTGTATTTAATGCTATGTGTGTGTTGGTGTGTATGTAATACTATGTGTTGGTGTGTATGTAATACTATGTGTGTGTTGGTGTGTATATAATACTATGTGTGTGTTGGTGTGTATGTAATACTATGTTGTGTGTTGGTGTGTATGTAATGCTATGTGTGTGTTGGTGTGTATGAAATACTTTGTGTGTGTTGGTGTGTATGTAATACTATGTGTGTGTTGGTGTGTATGTAATACTATGTGTGTGTTGGTGTGTATGTAATACTATGTGCGTGTTGGTGTGTATGTAATACTATGTGCATGTTGGTGTATATGTAATATAAGGTGTGTGTTGTGTGTAATGCTATGTGTGTGATGGTGTGTATG
This sequence comes from Paralithodes platypus, assembly GCA_032716605.1. Taxonomy (NCBI): domain Eukaryota; kingdom Metazoa; phylum Arthropoda; class Malacostraca; order Decapoda; family Lithodidae; genus Paralithodes; species Paralithodes platypus. Next base: position 22,060,617 of record CM064529.1, on the reverse strand, counting down.
TAATACTATTAGTGTGTTGGTGTGTATGTAATAATATGTGCATGTTGGTGTGTATGTAATGCTATGTGTGTGTTGGTGTGTATGTAATACTATGTGCATGTTGGTGTGTATGTAATACTATGTGCATGTTGGTGTGTATGTAATGCTATGTGTGTGTTGGTGTGTATGTAATACTATGTGTGTGTTGGTGTGTATGTGATACTACGTGCATGTTGGTGTGTATGTAATGTTATATGTGTGTTGGTGTGTATGTAATACTATGTGTGTGTTGGTGTGTATGTAATATTATATGTGTGTTGGTATGTATGTAATGCTATGTGTGTGTTGGTTTGTATGTAATACTATGTGTGTGTTGGTGTGTATGTAACACTATATGTGTGTTGGTGTGTATGTAATTTTATGTGTGTGTTGGTGTGTATGTAATACTATGTGTGTGTTGGTGTGTATGTAATACTATGTTTGTGTTGTTGTGTATGTAATGCTATGTGTGTGTTGGTGTGTATGTGATACTATGTGTGTGTTGGTGTGTATGTAATGCTATGTGTGTGTTGGTGTGTATGTAATACTATTAGTGTGTTGGTGTTTATGTAATACTATGTGCATGTTGGTGTGTTTGTAATGCTATGTGTGTGTTGGTGTGTATGTAATACTATGTGCATGTTGGTGTGTATGTAATGCTATGTGTGTGTTGGTGTGTATGTAATACTATATGCATGTTGTTGTGTATGTAATACTATGTGTTGGTGTGTATGTAATACTATATGTGTGTTGGTATGTATGTGATACTATCTGCATGTTGGTGTGTATGAAATGCTATGTGTGTGTTGGTGTGTATGTAATTATATTAGTGTGTTGGTGTGTATGTAATACTATGTGCATGTTGGTGTGTATTTAATGCTATGTGTGTGTTGGTGTGTATGTAATACTATGTGTTGGTGTGTATGTAATACTATTTGTGTGTTGGTGTGTATGTAATACTATGTGTGTGTTGGTGTGTATGTAATACTATGTTGTGTGTTGGTGTGTATGTAATGCTATGTGTGTGTTGGTGTGTATGTAATACTTTGTGTGTGTTGGTGTGTATGTAATACTATGTGTGTGTTGGTGTGTATGTAATACTATGTGTGTGTTGATGTGTATGTAATACTATGTGCGTGTTGGTGTGTATGTAATACTATGTGCATGTTGGTGTATATGTAATATAAGGTGTGTGTTGGTGTGTATGTGATACTATGTGCATGTTGTTGTGTATGTAATGCTATGTGTGTGATGGTGTGTATGTAATACTATTAGTGTGTTGGTGTGTATGTAATACTATGTGCATGTTGGTGTGTATGTAATGCTATGTGTGTGTTGGTGTGTATGTAATACTATGTGCATGTTGGTGTGTATGAAATGCTATGTGTGTGTTGGTTTGAATGTAATACTATTTGCATGTTGGTGTGTATGTAGTGCTATGTATGTGTTGGTGTGTATGTAATACTATGTGCATGTTGGTGTGTATGTAATACTATGTGTGTGTTGGTGTGTATGTAATACAATGTGTGTGTTGGTTTGTATGTGATACTATGTGCATGTTGGTGTGTATGTAATGCTATGTGTGTGTTGGTGTGTATGTAATAATATTAGTGTGTTGGTGTGTATGTAATACTATGTGCATGTTGGTGTGTATGTAATGCTATGTGTGTGTTGGTGTGTATGTAATACTATTAGTGTGTTGGTGTGTATGTAATACTATGTGTGTGTTGGTGTGTATGTAATACTATGTGTGTGTTGGTGTGTATGTAATACTATGTGTGTGTTGGTGTGTATGTAATGCTATGTGTGTGTTGGTGAGTATGTAATACTATGTGCATGTTGGTGTGTATGTAATGTGATGAGTGTGTTGGTGTGAATGTAATACTATGTGCATGTGGGTGTGTATGTAATGCTATGTGTGTGTTGGTGTGTATGTAATACTATGTGCATGTTGGTGTGTATGTAATACTATGTGTTGGTGTGTATGAAATACTATGTGTGTGTTGGTGTGTATGTAATACTATGTGTGTGTGTTGGTGTGTACGTAATGCTATTTGTGTGTTGGTGTGTATGTAATACTATGTGCATGTTGGTGTGTATGTAATACTATGTGTGTGTTGGTGTGTATGTAATACTATGTGCATGTTTGTGTGTATGTAATATTATGTGTGTGTTGGTGTGTATGTAATACTATGTGTGTGTTGGTGTGAATGTAATACTATGTGTGTGTTGGTGTGTATGTAATACTATGTGTGTGTTGGTGTATATGTAATACTATGTGTGTGTTGGTGTGTATGTGATACTATGTGTGTGTTGGTGTGTATGTAATACTATGTGTGTGTTGGTGTGTATGTAATATTTTGTGTGTGATGGTGTGTATGTAATACTATGTGTGTGTTGGTGTGTATGTAATACTATGTGTGTGTTGGTGTGTATGTAATACTATGTGTGTGTTGGTGTGTATGTAATACTATGTGTTTGTTGGTGTGTATGTGATACTATGTGCGTGTTGGTGTGTATGTAATACTATGTGTGTGTTGGTGTGTATGTAATACTATGTGTGTGTTGGTGTGTATGTAATACTATGTGTGTGTTGGTGTGTATGTAATACTATGTGTGTGTTGGTGTTTATGTAATGCTATGTGTGTGTTGTTGTGTATGTAATACTATGTGTGTGTTGGTCTGTATGTAATGCTATGTGTGTGTTGTTGTGTATGTAATACTATGTGTGTGTTGGTGTGTATGTTATAATATGTGCATGTTGGTGTGTATGTAATACTATGTGTGTGTTGGTGTGTATGTAATACTATGTGTTGGTGTGTATGTAATACTATGTGCATGTTGGTGTGTATGTAATACTATGTGTGTGTTGATGTGTATGTAATACTATGTGCATGTTGGTGTGTATGTAATACTATGTGTGTGTTGGTGTGTATGTAATACTATGTGTGTGTTGGTGTGTATGTAATACTATGTGTGTGTTGGTGTGTATGTAATACTATGTGTGTGTTGGTGTGTATGTAATGCTATGTGTGTGTTGGTGTGTATGTAATACTATGTGTGTGTTGGTGTGTATGTAATACTATGTGTGTGTTGGTGTGTATGTAATACTATGTGTGTGTTGGTGTGTATGTAATACTATGTGTGTGTTGGTGTGTATGTAATACTATGTGTGTGTTGGTGTGTATGTAATACTATTAGTGTGTTGGTGTGTATGTAATACTATGTGCATGTTGGTGTGTATGTAATACTATGTGTGTTGGTGTGTATGTAATACTATGTGCATGTTGGTGTGTATGTAATACTATGTGTTTGTGTGTATGTAATACTATGTGCGTGTTGGTGTTTATGTAATGCGATGTGTGTGTTGGTACAAAGGAGTACAAAGGAAATCAAGCAACAACATATCTAGTGACCTTTCTAGGCTGCTTGTCCTCCAAAACACTGAGGATCAAGTGTCCAAACAGTGGTTTAGAGTGGGTAAGGGAACATTGGAAAGGGAATTACTGCCCAGGAACTAATGTCCATGGCAGGATTAGGAAGTTAGTAGGGGACAGATGGGTTAGTAATTGAGGGGGGGATAAAATAAAGTTATTCATTTACAAACCCAGTTAGTCACGGGTTTGATGCGAGATATTTGTCTAGGCGAAGTTTAAATAAATCAACGGTGCTGCAGTCTATAACGTCTCGTCTCGGGGAAGCCCAATCCATAAGTTGACAACTCGATTGAAGAAGAAATTCTTAGATTCGTGTGAGTTAAAAGATTTACCAATAATTTTGCAACCGTTTCTCCGCGTGTAATTAGATTGGTCGATAGTGAAGTACTTACTACAGTTCATATTGTCGATGCCTTTGATGATTTTGAACACTTGAATTAAGTCACCTCTTAATCTGCGCTGGGTTAAAGGAAATAGATTTAATTCTCTAAGACGCTCTTCGTATGGTTTGTTCTTTAGGCTAGGTATCATTTTGGTAACTCTACGTTTGAACTCGTTCTAGCTTGTTTATATCTTTTTGGTAATAAGGGCACCAGGATTGAACGCAGTATTCCAGAAGAGGGCGGCCTAAGGAATTGTAAAGGGTTAGGATAACTTCTTTGGATTTATGCTCAAATGAGCTGCCTATAAAGCCATTATTTGTTTGCCTTCTTAACAACTTCTGAACATTGTTTACTCGGGTTTAGGTTACTCGATATTGTTACTCCCAGATCGGTTGCTCTGTTTACATTCTTAAGCTGAGTGCCATTCATCGAATAGTTTGCTTTCTCATTTAGGTATCCGATATGTAGTACTTTACATTTATCCGCATTGAAACTCATTTGCCAAATTTGGGCCCAACATGACAATTTATCTAGATTGTGTTGCATATCGTAACTTGTTCTTTTGAGAGTACGCTATTTGCAATTTTTGTATCGTCAGCAAATTTTGAGATTGTACAGGTGAGACCCTCATCTATGTCGTTGATGTTAAATAGAAAGAGAATTGGTCCTAGTACCGATCCCTGGGGTACCCCGCTACTTACATTGGTCCATTTAGATGCCTTACCGTTTATGACTACTCTTTGCTGTCTGTCGCTGAGCCAATTTTCTATCCATTTCAACACACCGTCTTGTATTCCATGCGCTTTTAGTTTTAGCAGTAAACGTTTGTGGGGAACTTTGTCAAAGGCCTTTTGAAAATCAAGGTATATAATATCTACAGCTTTACTCTCATCGTAGAGGTTGAGAATATCGTGGAAGAAGTCTAAGAGGTTTGTTAAACAGGAACGTTTTTTACGAAAGCCGTGTTGTATCTTTAAGTATGTTATTTTCCTCCAAGTGATTTACGAGTCTGTCTCTTATGACCGTTTCTAGCATTTTACATACAACTGAGGTTAAGCTAATTGGACGATAGTTACTGGTGTGTACGTAATACTATGTGTGTGTTAGTGTGTACGTAATACTATGTGTGTGTTGGTGTGTACGTAATACTATGTGTGTGTTAGTGTGTACGTAATACTATGTGCGTGTTGGTGTGTACGTAATACTATGTGTGTGTTGGTGTGTACGTAATACTATGTGTGTGTTGGTGTGTACGTAATACTATGTGTGTGTTAGTGTGTACGTAATACTATGTGTGTGTTGGTGTGTACGTAATACTACGTGTGTGTTGGTGTGTACGTACTACTATGTGTGTGTTGGTGTGTACGTAATACTATGTGTGTGTTGGTGTGTACGTAATACTATGTGTGTGTTAGTGTGTACGTAATACTATGTGCGTGTTGGTGTGTAAGTAATACTATGTGTCTGTTGGTGTGTATGTAATACTATGTGTGTGTTGGTGTGTACGTAATACTATGTGTGTGTTGGTGTGTACGTAATACTGTGTGTGTGTTGGTGTGTACGTAATACTATGTGTGTGTTATTGTGAAGGTGTGCGTGTGGAGACAAAGCTTTGACTGCAGTTCTAAAAGGCGGGATTCCATAGTAAAATTCTATTGAAGCATTGAATATAATGGTAGTTGGGGAATGAGGGGTTGCTATTGACGTTTCTTTTGAAAACATTATAATGGAGACAACACACTTCACCACTTGCGAGTTTCACAGGCTATAATGAAGTTGGAGCAATAGGCATTGATATTTAACAGAATAACTAGCTTAGATATAGGCTAGTTGTGGTGCATCTATAAATACATACAAACAAATTCACTATATTTTCTAACCATCGGAAACCTTCATTAGTATTGGATTTATGTTAAATATCGATGTTTGAGGCTCCAACTTCCTTATTGCCTGAAACTCGCAAGTGGTCAATTGACAAACCAGTTCTGTAAACCCACTCTGTTGTTGCTCTTGTAGCCCGGGTGGGGGGGGGGGGGGGGGGTAACGATGTGCGGAATAGAGTTGGCAGTATGCACTTGCCTAATTTAAGGGGAGGATATATTTTTCTGGACCCCTTCTCCTTCATGTTTAGCCCAATTAGTTAAGAGATTTTAAGACGTTCGTCCCATTAATTTGGCGATTTTTAGATCTTTCGCCTAATTCAGGTGTAGGTTTTGTTTCCTGGCGAGTGGTAGCGAGCCTGTAATATATGTGGATATGACCTTCAGCCAGGTAATGTTTCTACCGAAAAATGTACAAATTTATCTTGAAGGAGGGTATTGTGTTATTTTTTGAAGCTTGATATAGGTCTAAGGAGCTAACTAAAACAAATATATGTACCGATAAAAATATATAATAAACAAATATAAATATATAATATAACGTCCCGTTAATCAACACTGACAGATTCTTTGTGGATGTACAGAATGTTGGTGACAAGTAAGAACAATATAGGAGATACCAAACAATGAAGGAACTTGTTGATGTCAATTGCTGCCTATTAAAACACTTATACGCCGCAGTGTGTTAACGTATTACCTTTTCACAATAGAATTACAGCCTTTGATATGATATCATCAATTGATTTTGGTTTCATTTAATAACATTGACTTATACATGCTTTGCTAGTGTTGTGTCGCTATTTCGAAGCGTACACACTCGGGTTGATTATGGTATCAACAGCAGGTTAGCTAGCAACAGAGGATATGGACGACCAGCAGAGTCACAGTTCACAAGTTATGTTTACTTATGTGCTAGTTAAAGCGAGGAACAGGCCAAGTGCCTCTCCTAAATGTGAATAAGGAGTGCGAGTGCCTCCCCCAGAGTTAAAAGAGTGACAGGGCCAAAATCAAGGAACATTCGTGCCAAAATGTCTGGACACACGGAGCTTGAAACAATTTAAGTCACAGGAGGAGGGAAAGATGGATTCAGGGAGATATTTCCAGAGCTCAGCTGTTGAATAGAAGAATTATTTGGAGTAACGTTTCACTCTTGAGTATATATAATATATATACTGTATATATATATATACTCGTTGATAAGTTATTGTCTATACTAGGAGCACACCAATATACATTTTTGGCAAAGGTAGCAGTAACGGTCATTACAGAAAGAGGCGGGGTACTACATTCATTAAGAGATTAGCAACTACCGTTCATCCGACCACCTGTGAAGATCATTCTACACACTCGTATATGTATGGGAAGGTGCACACAAACAGACACAGAGGGAACAATAGCACAGCTGAACGAAGGAGTAAATATTAATGACAGGTGGCACCACTCATAGAGTTAAGCCGTTAGTTAGAGCACAGTTGCAAATTACTTGACTATCTCACACTTGTTTAAGTTTCTTGTAAACTTATTACCACTACCCTTTACTCTCAAACACACATTGCACTACCACAAGATGATACACATGTAATTGTTCTGTTATAGCTCACACTAATTATCTCTACATGTAATGTATTATATAGTACATCCAAAGATAGAGCAAGACCCATTATTTTACAGGAAAAATAATCCTGTAAGATCCAATTAACACATTGAAAATGGATATACAGTACAACAAATATACTATAGGTATTCTGAGTTGGCACAGTCATAATTTCCTTTTATACTAAGCAACTCTTATTATATACAGTATATGAAACAAATAAATATAATTTACTTTCATTCTAAATGTGTCATCAAAATGTATTTAGCATCAGTAGTTGTTTTTATATGATTATTTATTAAATAAGTACTTCGTGAATATAAATGATGCGTGCGTAAACTAATTATGCACTCTACAATGATTTTCAGCACCAGCCCCTCTCTCGTAGAGGGTTCGATATACTCGTGTTGACTTCGCTTTCTCCATTTGTTGCAATCACTAGGGACAAAGCCTCCTCATTGTCCTACTGCTTTCTTTCTCTGTTCTGGGATGTTTCTCTTCTTCCTCCCACAACTCGCATAGGGTATTCTCTAGGTCCTCTATCCACTCTTACTCGAGCTCCAAGGAGTGTGAATCAAAGTAAAGGTCAATTAGCGGACTTAATTCCTTCAATTCTTCGAATAGGTGGGGGTTGGTGGTGCCGGTGAAGGTCTATACCACATGAAAGGCTCTTTCCTCTGGCTCAATCGCAAGGGGCAAGGGGGGCTGGGGGCTCAGTGGTGACGCTCAGGGGCAAGTCTAGGTTCTCTGGGTATATGGGTATGAGGCTCGGTGGATACTGTGGGCGGCTTGATGTATAGGGACATTGATGCCGGTGGAACGGAAATGATGATGCTGAATGATTGCACAGGACATGTCGCCCAGAACGCTTGGGTCCACTGTACAGCCTCTTGGGAAGGTGTGGAGGTGAATTCAGGGGGGTGGAACATAGTTGCACTGCCCCAATGTCTGCAGAGCCTATGAAGAGGGGAGGCGTGGTGGTTTTAGAGGTGATCAGGTAGCTTTCTTCTTTATCCGCAACAGTTAATGAATAACTATGCGTGTACTTTATATGAAACAAGCACAACACTTAGGCTACAAATGCAAAACGAATATTCATATTTTTTTATAATCTATGACATGTATTGTTTCATTTCACAGTAATTGTTTTTCGCCGTAGCATACGTTTGTTTGAGGGTAGAAATTGTGTAACATTTTGAAACACCATTGACACAAATGGAAAAGATCATCTTAGTGTTAGGTAAAACTTATGAAATACATAATAATAATACAAATAATAATAAATAACAATATGTATATAGTTCCCTTATAGAAACACAGGTAATAATTTAATGGTCCACCATATGTACACACAGCTAAAACAAAAAGTATAATTTTGTATTGTGAAGTACAGATTCGCAGTGACAAACATGATTTAATCCTACAGCAATTTCAAATCGTCATGGTATTTGCCAGGGTAGCAAGACAGGCCGTAATGGTTTAGTTTTATAATGTGACTTGAAAGTGGGTTTTAACAAAGTCACCTAATATCTGAGAAGTCTGTTTCAGACATAGGGTAGTGAAGGATGATAATCGTAGAAGATGGTGGATTGTCAGAACGGTCAGTCTATTGAAGCAAACCACTCTGGCTGATGATGGTTGGCTTAAATAGATATGTTTACAATACTTAGCAATTCTTATAATATTTTGACTTACATTAGGCGATTCTACTAGATTTTTAAAAGATGTCTAAATTACAAGTGTTTTGAAACTACCTCTATGAACTCTTTTGGCCCAACAATACCTTGATGGCTAAGTGCAAAACTAATTACATCATTCACCTGATCCATATTATGTTTATTAATCTCACCACCACACCCCCAGTGAAATTAATTAAAGTATATATGATCCACCGGGATTCGAACCAGGGTTATCACACACATATTTTTGCCACCTTAACCATTACACCACCAGGACGGTTAAAGGTTTATGCACACGCCTACGACTTATTATCCATTCTCGAATACTGGATATGTAAGATTTGATTCACGAATTAAATGTCATTTATAAAACAAAAACGTTGTAATTTTTCTGGCATTACTACACCATAGGCGTGAGGCCAGTTGAATGTGATGATTTATAACAGTAAGGAACGACGGCCTATTCGCATGACTATCTGTATGACTATCATCTCTACTACAATATATTTCGTTTCATTTGAGCTTGTTCTATTCTCAGTGTCTGACCTTTCTTTCTGCACTAAGCCTGGGCTAGTTGAATATTCCGGTTATAGACCAAGCTCAACACAATAAATAAATATATAAATGAAAAATAAGAAATCAATCAAAGCTAAACAAGTGTTTTCCACCTATGTAAAATATCATTAGTGGTATTCCCACAAGGTGAACTCGCAATAGACATACAGTATATTTGAGTCATGTCCATACTATATACAAATGGTTTATAAAGACAGTTTGGAATGCCTTCAGATTCACATTATAGAATAGTATTTAAATCATTGTTATATTCAGCATTAGGTTAAAACAATCATAAACCATGCTATTTGGCTTCACTCAATTTGCACTTCAAAGGTTGCCTAATATGATATGATACAATGTATATGAATGTCTTACATTCGTGTAGTCTATTTATATAAATTGTTATAGTATTGCTTCATCAATACTAACTATTCAAGAGATTATACACATTATTCATTTACAATACCAACTTCCATAATTATGTATGGTGTAAATATACAGTAAGCACACTTTAGATTATCTTGCAAGCTATATTGTGTATAGTCCATTATGTTATTTATTAGTTGTACGATAAAGAAAGTTGTATTTGCCCCTGGAAAGAGTATGCGTATGTGATCATGAGCTGACATTCCAACAGTCTCAAGTGATCAATCTCCACTCACGATATAGAGAACTAGCCATCAGTAGACGTTAGCGGGGAGACAGACCATAGTGTGCATAGCAGGGTGTCAAACTGTCGCAATTTTGTTTGAAGACTTGAATGAATAGGAGAAAGAATACTGGAAAATTATCATTAAATACAAACTGTTTGGCCGGTTTATCACTTCCAAAGACATAAGCTAATTTGAACTATAAGCCATAACGTTAGCTATACATATACAATAATAACGACTGGACATAATGGACTTTGCTTTTCGGTTGACACCCTGGTGCCTTGGACATCTGTATTTAGAGAGACGTTCAAAAGGAGATCTTTGTTAAAAAATTAATTAGGACAGTGATAGAGCACCTACACAGCGAACTACTGAACCCTAGACACTGGGGGGGTCTTCATTAGATGTAAGGCAGTAGAAGTGAAAGAGGAGAATTAATGAAGGTGAGGTGAGGCAGAACAAAATGATCCCCGAGAGGTGAGACAAGTGCGATGAGACAGGATAAGTAATGTAGGTGAGGTGACACAAGATAAATAAGGCAGGTGAGGTGAGGCAGGTGAAGTAGAGTAAGTGAGGTGAGGAAGGTGAAGTAAGGTAGGTGAGGTGAGACAAGAGAAATAAGGCAGGTGAGGTGAAGTAGGGTAGGTGAGGTGAGGCAGGTGAAGTAAGGAAGGTGAGGTGAGGCAGGTGAAGTAAGGCAGGTGAGATGAGGCAGGTGAAGTAAGACAGGTAAGGTGAGGCAGGTGAAGTAAGGCTGGATAGGTGAGACAAGAGAAATAAGGCAGGTGAGATGAGGCAAGTGAAGTAAGGTAGGTGAGGTGAGGCAGGTAAAGTAATTAAGGCAGGTGAGGTGAGACAAGATAAATAAGGCAGGTGAGGTGATGCAGGTGAAGTAGGGTAGGTGAGGTGTGGCAGGTAAAGTAAGGCAGGTGAGGTGAGACAAGAGAAATAAGGCAGGTGAGGTGAGCCAGGTGAAGTAGGGTAGGTGAGGTGAGGCAGGTAAAGTAAGGCAGGTGAGGTGAGACAAGAGAAATAAGACAGGTGAGGTGAGGCAGGTGAAGTAGGGTAGGTGAGGTGAGGCAGGTAAAGTAAGGCAGGTGAGGTGAGACAAGATAAATAAGGCAGGTGAGGTGAGGCAAGTGAAGTAGGGTAGGTGAGGTGAGGCAGGTGAAGTAAGGCAGGTGAGGTGAGGAAGGTGAAGTAAGGCAGGTGAGATGAGGAAGGTGAGGTGAGACAGCTGAGGTGAGGTGAGACAGGTGAGGTGAGGCAGGGCAGGTGATGTGAGACAGGTGAGGTGAGGAAGGGGAGGTGAGGCAGGTGAGGTGAGACAGGTGAGGTGAGGTGAGGTAAGGCAGATGAGGTGAGTCGGTGAGGTGAGACAGGTGAGGTGAGACAGGTGAGGTAAGGCAGGTAAGGTGAGGCATGTATGGTGAAGCAGGTGAGGTGAGACAAGTGAGATGAGACAGGTGAGCTAAGGCAGGTGAGACAGGTGAGTTGAGGCAGGTGAGGAGAGACAGGTGAAGTGAGACAGATGAGGTGAGACAAGTGAGGTGAGGCAGGTGAGGTGAGGCAGGTGATGTGAGACAGGTGAGATGAGGCAGGTGAGGTGAGGCAAGTGAGGTGAGACAGGTGAGGTGAGACAGGTGAGGTGAGGTATAGGTGCAGGGGCCTTAGGCTATTGCAGCTAGAACTGTTGGCTCCAGTCTGGCGAGTACTTAACCCGCTGAGCCCCAGCTAGTTTGTAATAAAAGTCCCACCCAGGCCCAGAGGGTTGAATTTGTTTTTCTTTTCCAGAAACAATAGCGAATTGGTTAGGAATGAAGGAAAAACCACGAAAAACCGATCAAAGAGCTCAAAAAATGGTCCTACAGAGCCCCCGAAAACGGATTTTACAAGAGTAAAAAATTGAAGGCAATATCCCCCCAAAAAAGGTTTTTGCGTGCTCACGCGCACGCGGTTGGACTTTGAGAGTTTTCAACTATCGGCATGGTTGCGTGGGATACTTACACAGTTCCCATACAAATCTGAGCCCTCTAGGTGCCATAGGACCGAAGTAATTAACCTGGACGCAACCATTGCGTCGCTGGGATTTAGCGTTACATACATTGCCGACGCAACACGTGCGACGCTGGGTCTCAGCGGGTTAATATTGTCCCATCAAAATCTCCAGATTGTGAGGCTTACAGGGCTTACTATAGAAATGTCATAAAACAGATACACCCAGAAACAACCAAGCACACTGCTACCACGAACGCACTCTCTGTTTCTCTTTCTCAATATATATATATATATATAATATATATATATATATATATATTGAGAAAGAGAAACAGAGAGTGCATGTGTGGTAGCTGTGTGCTTGGTTGTTTCTGGGTGTATCTGTTTTATGAAATTTCCATAGTAAGCCCTGTAAGCCTCATAATGTGGAGATCTTGAGGTGTGGTGGAGTGGTCTTGCCACTGGACTGGTAATCCAAAGGTGCCGGGTTCACATCTCGATATGTCAATGGGAAAATATTATTGGGATGGAATTTGTGCTGTACCTAGTATCAGTGCATTACCACAAAGCCCACCAAAACGCCAAACAAATACCACTGTATGAATATTCCCATATTCAAAATATGCTACAGGGGTGCAATCCCTAGTGAGTTCATTACTCAATAGGTGGCATTCTGAGAGTGAAGGTCCGAGTCTAGGACGTGAGACAGTGAAGCATAAAGGGGAAGCAGACTCAGAAGTGGGACTGCTTCGAGCCATGAGTGGGCAGCCAAGAGCCTCGCGTCTGCGATGGCAGGTTGGCGAAAGGCTGGCTGTATCTCGTGCTTCACTTGTCTCACTTTCTAGACTGGAACAAGACCTCACGGGCTTCACCGTGTTGAGCGGTGAATGTGCAGGCTCTCAGCCTATGCCCGAGAGGGAGTAGTTGGAATATAGGAAAAAAATATATATATACTGTATACTGTATACAGTATATATATATATATATATATACTGTAAAAATCTATATATATATATATATATATATATATATATATATATATATATATATATATATATATATATATATATATATATATATATATATATATATATATATATATATATATTTATGTTTATATGTAAATATAACTGTAAAATAATCTAACATCCACTGCAATCTAAACTAAACTATGCCGTATATGTTGAGATAAAATAAGGTGAGGTTGGATTGAGATGCTAGCTAGAATGTCGTTAGATTGACATTCATATAAAGTAAAGGATTGGTTGTACTTTCCCACAGACACTCGTGGACTATAAGTTGAGGCCAAGCGCTGCAGGCTCCATGATCCTGTCAGGCAAGTGTCCCGATTGTCTGCTATTTTTTCTCTAGTTAACCACCTCGCTACCAAGTACAGTACTAACATTGATTGCAAAACCTTATACCGATAATATCTAACTAATGTAACATGGTCTTTCAGTATTATTGGTGTTTCTTTTTCTTCTGACCTTTCTTGCGAAGATTATGTTACCACTCTTGTTATTTCAGTTTTCCAGAAGTTAGGCCAGTGCGCCCATGTATCGAGTATTGTTCGCTTGTGTGAGGAGGTTCCACCCATACCGAACTTCTCAACGAGTAGAATCAAAAGCATTTCGTCTCATCAGCTAAACTTCCTCTTAGCAACTCCCAACAATCTGTCTCTACATGCTGCAATGTTGCATGTCTCTCACTCTTCTACTGCAATTACAATAATCAGTGTCCTGTAGAGCTCTCCCAGTGTATGTATGCCTCATCCCTTACAGAGAGTTGGTTGTACCCGCCTTTCAACGCACTCTCACCCCTATTTTGTTCAGCTCTCTAACTCAAGAGTGTGCCAATTAACCTAGTCTTTTTCCTACTCAACAAGTAAGCTTTGGAATTCTCTCCCTCAATCTGTTTTTCCCTCATCTTATGACTTAAACTGTTTCAAGCTCCATGTGTCCAGATATTTTTACTCCACCATACTTTGAATTTGGTTCTCTGTCACTCTTTCAACTCTGGGGGAGACTCTTGTTACAGCCACCTATGTTTTTGTCTCCTTCATGCTCATAGAAAAAACAATATACAGTATAATAAAGATATATCCTGACCTAAATATGAACAGGTTTGGTCAGTACGGTAGATTCTCTAATAACCCTTTAAAGTATTATGGGACAAATATAGAGGTAATTAAGAAAAGGGTACCATTGTAATGATCAAAAATACTATCTCGGATGATTAATGGAATTTTTATTATTTATATTATATATTTTGGCATCCGTGGTTAGTAAATAACGTAACTAAGCTTGCCTATCAATGCTCGATATACTGTTGGCTATGGTACATTTGAGAAATTAGGTTCTCCCGTTAATTTGGGGAATTTCTTCGTTTTTTGGTAGCGAGGTGGTGAAGCAGTGAAATGTCTTACAACGTGTCGCTCTGGGCTAGTTAAACCTGATCGTGTTGCGTTTTTTTTTTTTTTTTTTTTTTACTAGTCCCTGATCAATGGTGTTGCCTTTTATGGTTGTGCTGATAATGGCTGTGATCAATCTTATGTTTACCTCCAGTGGAACGCCGACAGTGTATGAATGAATGACCGTGTTCTCGATTTTTATTACGTTGTTTGGTAATGACTTGACATTATTTGCTTAGTCTATGTTGAACATTACTTTTTCTTTGATTTATATTGATCCAGTAGGATAACAATTTGTTTTCTTAATATAATGTTTACCAATTACATTCATAAATTATATTTACCTTAATAATGTTCTGGTATTAATCAATGTTTATGTGAATGTATGAATGTGCCTTGGGAGTTAATATAATATATCAGTTGCGCATCGAACCAATCATTTGTCAGAAGTATAAACAAACCCGCTCTCCACTTGCTAACAACTATCCAAGCTGCCCACAATTAAGGGGAAATGGGTCGTTTTTCTGGTCCCTCTTCGTCCTCATGTTTATTCCCATTAGTTTTCAGATTTGATGACGTTTGACCCATTAGTTTGGCGATTTGATGACTGTTCGCCCTATTTATTTTGTCAATAATAAGACTTTTCGTGTCATTTAGGTGTCAATTTATTCCTGGCGAGCGATAGCGAGCCTTTATTTTAAGAGAAACCGGCGGGACATTATTCTATCGAAAATTGTACAAACATATCTTGAAGGATTTTTTTTTATTTTTTTTTTTTTGGGGGGGGGGAAAGATTGATGGAGGTCTAGGGAGGAAACTTACAAAAATAATATAAAGATATACACATGAGGAAATAATACCCCCCTCCCTTAAATAATACCCCCCTCCCTTAAATAATACCCCCCTCCCTTAAATTATAGTGATCGCCATCTATCCGCTACATCCTTGACGACAGACCACTCAGCTCTACTTTGCAAGTCACATTTGCTTTAGTTAATTATCACTTGGACTCATATTATGTATTGAGTGTTTTTTTTGTATGTATTACTTCAGTTATATTAACCCCTTCTGTACCGGCGACGTCATTTGAACTATATTCTGGCTACTATTAGACGATTTTATGCAGTATGAAAAGCGCCTCCAGCAATCAACAGGCTTCGAAGTATCTCACTTGACAATTTGAACTACCGCAGATCCAACTAAACTGCACAACACTTTCTAAATATAGCTAGAATAAAGTTAAAAATACGTCACCGGTACAGAAATGGTTAAGGCAATATCTTCATTCTTCTTTTTATACATATTTTCGCAAACAGTCCCGATATGTTCTTATAGCTATCGGAAGTGGCGAATGGATAAGATAATTTGAGTGGTCACTATATTGAGTTACTGACCTAAAATTTAGCATGTACTGTACATATATCTGGCCCACCGAATGTCCTGTGCAGCCTTGGAACCAAAAATGCTTGCCCAATCCTGAGAAACTTTCAATTATTAAAGGACAAACATGTATAGTCTGTTCCCCTAATTATTAGTATATTTGATTTATTTTTGGCATCCATAATGATATCACCCATAGGAAGGCCTCAGTGTGCCTTTTTCTCGAAAACAAAATGCATATCCAATCCTGAAAAGCTAATGGCTACAGCCCTCAGGGGCTGGGATCTTCACCCTCGAACAGCTTCTTTCTTTGTATAGGGGCACGGTACAGAGTATATTATTAACATTTAAAACAAATATGTTAAATTAAGGTGATAATATCTAAGCAGATATCTTGAGGCTGAGTCAAATTGGTTGACAGTAGAAATGTTGTATCTATTATGCCCGCCGTCGGAATATGTTAATGGGTACTACACTACGAAATACAACCAACCATTGTGCGAGCCAAGGGATGGCCGGGTATGACAACAGTGGTGGTGCTGCGACCTTCACATTACTGGGGAGGGTATCCAACCAGTCAACACGATAGTATCAGTATCCCCCCTCACTCTCACTCTCTCTCTCTCTCTCTCTCTCTCTCTCTCTCTCTCTCTCTCTCTCTTTCTCTCTCTCTCTCTCTCTCTCTCTCTCTCTCTCTCTCTATCATTAGGTTTGCGTAATTTGCCTATCAAACTAATTCCTATATATACTCTCCTTGTGGGCATTTCCTGACACATAAAGTTACACTTCATCCTATTTTCCGGTACGGCTTTTTAGTCTGAGGGAGCGGAGGGTGGGGAGAAAGCCTTCTACTTTGCTGTCCTATAGAATCGTCTAGTATAAACTGTCCCTGCCTAGTAGTATTAAGGCCGGACCACCTAATAGGAACAGCAAGGTATGTGTGGTCTAAGTATCTATGTAACTATATAACTCTCTCTATCTCTCTCTCTCTCTCTTTGCTGGTGGCTGGGATCACCGTTGGTAATGTTTATGGTTTAGGGCCGTGGTACATCACACGATAGTAGACACTTAAACCAGAGTCACACGAGCACTTGGTTCTGCAATGTTCGATTGTTTGAGTATACCCTCGCAGGATTTCGAGGCTCTTTGACATCGACATAAATAACGATAATGAAGGTAAAGTATTATCGGTGTTATCATAAAATTTAATAACAAATTCTGAAAGGAAATCATAAAAACGTTCCTGTAAAATATACGCATTTTCTTTGTTGTTTTCTCCGGGTGCCGCCGCAGTGTTTTGATAACAGGACATCTAGTAGTAGACTAAATTATATTTTGGGAACTGTGAACACAATTTCCATATGATATGAAATCTCTTCCAGCCATAATACAGTTTTATCAGGCTATAGCATGTTTCGTAAAATGACTGGCTCTTACTCTTAACTTAATATCGCAGGTAAGATTACCAGCCGCTACTAATAACATTTTGGAAAGTAGGTAACTCCTGTGTATCTGTGTTTGCATATACAGTATATATATATTTAATAGGGCCCCTTCATCATTGACGACTTCGCCTATTAGTAATAATAGTCTCCATTCAACATCCTGCGCCAGCATTTTGAATAGCCCGCGCGGAAGTATCATGGAGTACTCGTCATAAGTGCACGCTGAATTCCCTCATGGGATCGTCATTTTGATCGGGTACCCTACAGAAAAAACTCCGTAAAAAATAAAAAATAAAAAATAACTTAATGTCTGATATCATATGACTTGCCATATTCGTGGATTTCTCATGCTTTGCTTCCCCGACACCATGCCCCCTAGCGGCCATCTTTGTCCTTCCAACTTCCGCGTCCCTCCCGTCAACAGGGCTCGCGCCGTGTCTGCTTCATTCGACGTTCGCAGAGCTTCTAGTGAGTCCTTACTCATTTGTATACATCTGTGTTGTAGTAACAGGATTTAGATTAGCTAGCACGGCTGCCAGATTGGTAGGTCCGCAGGAAGTGTGTGTTAAATTAGGGTACCATTGTCACAGGCGTCTACGAGTCCCGGATTATCGTACCGCGTGTGTTGTTGTTGTGATACGCCTTTAGCTGTTGTGTTTACTTAGCTATAAGGCGACCACTCTACGAGGCATGATACAGACTGTCAATATTGAGGAAAGTATAATTATGCCATTGTCAGCAAAAGCTCTAGTTTAAGGGTGTCTGCACGTGGTGCTCCGCCTTCCAGGGTTCGTGTTTTGCTTGGGCCCCTTGGGTGGGCCTCCCTCTTCATTGTGCTGCTGCTGGGTGCCGGAGCGTCGCCTGCCGGGATGTTCTTCGTACCACGTGGTCGGCCTAGTTAGGGGTCTCCGGCGTAGGCTTCAGGTAATTTAGATTTCTAAATTTGCTGTCATTATTTTATGCCTATGTATGCCCCCTTTTTTGGTTCATGCATGCGGGCTTGTTCATTTGGGGTGAGGGAAACGTCCCAATATGTCATTATGTATATTATATATATGTGTGGGACTTTGGGAAAGGGGCTGTGCCAACCCTGTTTCCCGGTAGTTTTTGTCTGTTCCGGCGGCCCCGTGCGGTGGGTCCAAGTTATCCGTCTCTAACGAGTAGGAAAGTTCAAAAGATCCCGGCGTGGTTTAGCTGAACCACACTCTCCCGGCGGAATTGCATTCCTAGCAGGGCTACAAACTCGGCCCGCCGGGTTAACTCGCCCTGACTGGCTCCGTGACACGTTAAGACTTTATCGCCTGCGGCGCCACCAGTCGAGTGTACACGAAGTGATAAGATTAGTTTTGCAAACTTGTTCAGTATGATCAGACACTAAAAGGGTCAAGGGACCTGTGGCTCTTGTCACAGGTAAGTTATTGAAAGTCAGCTAGACAGATCCGGCGGAAGGTTAGAGTAGTGGTGGACACCTATCCCGGCGGAGGGCGGGACCCTCTCATTACGGCAACATGCCTAGGTTTGAACTTTGCGTCACGCCCACTTGCTCCCTTTTACCCATTTTTGCTCACAAACTTTGCATCAAGTGTGTCAAGTGTTTGGATCGCTCTCGAGGCGTGTGGTTGTCTAAAAGATGCGCCATCTGCTCTGAATTAAAAACCGTCTTGCTGGCGAAGAAAGACTTATCATGTTTAGCAGCCCTACACGAGATTAAAGCCACGTTTAATTTTTATGCTAAGGACACTGCCCATAAGGCGCTTCAGTGTGATGACGAAGTCCTTTGGGAAAATCTCATTCTTAAGTCACCTTTAGTGAAACCTGGCACCTCCAAATCTGTCAGACCCAAAGTCAAAACAAAAGCCCTCAGCAAAGAGGTAGTGAGCAGTAGCAGTGAGAGCGAAGTCACCGAGATTCCCTCCTCTGCCCGTACCAAGAGACGCTCGCCCTCTCTGCGGCGGAAGTCGAGGTCTAGGTCTAAGCCTCTCCGGAAACACTCTTGCCACTCCGCCTCGGACTCTTCCCGGTCTCACAAGCGCCGGAGAGAGGAATACGAGGACACGTCTATCAGCCGGCAGGACACTCCTCAGCCGCCTCCTCCCACACCTCCCTCTGACACACCTACACGTGATTCAGGGGAGTCGGAAATAGGATCTGAGTTATTGGCATCCACACATAGTCAGGAACATTTGGTGCGGGTACCTCCTAATGTGATTTTTGCCATACCAAAATTGAATGTTGTTCCCCGGGGTGTTAGGTCGACAGGCCCGAGTAGGGTACTAACCAACCAATATAGAAGTTATCCGGCGGGGACCCATTTAAGCTCACAGGTGACTCATGACTCCCAGCCCATAGCGGAAGGGGGATATTGGCGTCACTCAGAAGTATCTCTCTCTCTCCTAAACGTCATTCCAGAACGGAATGAGGACGGAAACATAGACGTGTTACTGTCGTCAGTGCCAGATTTGTCTTGGCCCCCGGCGGATAATGAGTTAGAATCACAAGAGACCTTGGAGCAGAGTGAGGAGCCGGCGGACGGAGTGTTCTCCCCGGCTCCTCAGTCTATCCCTAGTAATTATTCTGAGGCTAGTTCACATTCATCCAAAGATCCCTATAGGAAATGGATGACTTCTGACCAGGTAAATGAGTTATTACATAAAGTGATACAGCAATATTAAGTCCCTGCCTCGTCGGACCCCCTGGTGACTCTCTCAGCTGCGCCCCCTAGCACCTCTGTTATCAGACCTCTAGAACCCCCAGCATTCACTCCTTCTTGTCCGACCCCGGTGGTAGCAGCTGCCCCAGGCCCTACAGTGCCGGCGACGCTAGCTATGTCCACCCTCTGGGTTGTTACTGATGTCCAACCTCCTCCTTTAGATAAAGCGCCTCTGAGGAAGGGCCCCATGCCCCTCCTCTATGGTACTGACAGCTCTTGGGTACCTGTGGTACCAGAGAACCCCCTTTTAGCTCAACCTACGGTGTCGGGGGACCCCCCAGTTCCCGGCGAGTGGTCAATTGAGATCAATAAGAACCGTAAATTTAGGGCCAAAAACGAGGCAGGGAGGGTTTTGGATGTACTGATTAAGGGTGTACCAAGTTCACTTAACCCAGCTTACTTTGTTTATTCAGCCACGCCGGCCGTTCCTTCCGTGGCATTTGCAAGACTATTTGCTGACTGGTCGAAGGGTGATGGCATCAATGATGTCAAAGCCTTGAATGCTCTTACGCCGGAGTTGGCTACAACTCCGGCCCTAGACCAAGCTCAGACTCCGGTACTGCAGATGGGGCAGGTAGGAGTAGGCCCTTGGGTAGATTGGGAGTTAGAAGCTCAGGTTTTTGCCACAACTATCACCTCCAAATCTTCTCATCAGATTCCTCCGGATAACCATACTTACTTTTCCCTGCCCGTATCCAAAGCAGAAGGGGTGTCCCCAGCCTTACTAACATTTCTGGCGGCCTCCAAAGTGTCATTACATGCCCTTGATGAACCTTTTTCTCCCTCCCCCCCCCCCCCCCCCCCCCGGCTGCTCACTTGGAGCGGGATTTTAAGTTACGCAATAAAGCCTACCGGATGTTCTCTCAGTAATTGGTGAGTCATCAAATAGCCGCCTCTCTTGCACGCACTATCTCGGCCATAGCTGACCCCCAAATTAGAAAAGCTACTGAGCTGTCTCGTAGACTCTTGCTACAAAATGCCATTCAGTCACTAGGGGACATTAGAATTGCAATTTTGGAAGCGGTTCGAGCCCGCCAAGATCTGAAAGTCCATCTGGTGAAGAAGTTGCCGGCGGACATAGGTCACCGGGTAACTCTCTCCCCGGTTCTTACTGCCACCCTGCTTAACTCTGAGACTTGGAGTCTAGTTTTTAATATGGTGAGTGGGTGGAAGCAGGTTACCTCCCAAGCTAGGAAGGACCCACCTAAGAAACCCTTTCATAAATCAAAGGGCGGTAACAAACCGTACCAACCCCAACCTAAGCAGTCACCAAGAGACCCCAGACCACCTCCTCAGCAGGGAGGTAATCAGCACAAACCCAAACAAGGTAAACAGCACGGGTATAAGGGTAAGACCCCATACAAAGGTCATCAGGGCACTGCACCAGCCAAAACTAGTCAAGCGTCCGATGCCAACCCCCCTCCCCCTCCAAAAAACTAGCCACTCATACTCTCCACATCCCAGGGCCGTGCTCCAAGGACCAGGATTGGAGAGTTGCCTTGAAGGACGAACCCCGGTTGCACCTGGGTTCGTTCCGATCATTCCGCTCAGCCTGGCCCAAGCATACCTGGGGCCAGGAAGGTAGTGAGCAAAGGAATCACCTGGTGGTGGCGCCGGCGGTCTCGACTGCGTTGGCCGCAGGAATATACCCCGGTGTCTCAGGAGGAGGAGGTCCTATTACAGGAAATGATTGCCAAACGGGTCCTTATTCAGGTCAATGCCTATCAGCCAGTATTCACGTCAAGACTCTTCTTAGTGCCAAAAAGGGACAGTGTGCAAATGCGACCAGTTCTAGATCTCTCGCACCTGAACACCTTTATAGAGAATTCACCCTTCAGAATGTTGACTGTACAGCAACTCAGACTCGCACTTCCACCGCAAGGTTGGATGTGCTCGATCGATCTCAAAGACTCAAAGATGCCTATTGGCATGTCCCTATAAACAAGAGGTTCTAAAATGTTCTCGCTTTGAGGATCCGGCACGAGACTTATGTCTTTCAAAGGATGCCGTTCGGGTTGAACCTAGCACCGAGAGTATTTACCAAACTCGTCCGGCAAGCTCTTTTACCCCTGTTAGTTTGAGGCATACAGGTGTTTTGGTATCTGGACGATTGGCTAGTAGTGGCGAACTCTTTAGAATTATGTCAAGACCATGTAAATCAAGTGTTAGCTCATGTACAAACCCTAGGGTTCAAGGTGAACTTGGCAAAGTCGCACCTTGTCCCCTCAAGGACTATTCAGTGGATAGGGCTGGTCTGGGACACCTACGCTCTGACTCTTACTCAGAGTGTGGACAACCGCAGCAGGTTTCGCTGGAAACTGTTCTGGTTCCTCCACAGTCTGGATACGACCAGGAAAACGTGGGATTCCCTGATCGGTTCTCTCAACTGGGTACAATTAACTGTCAAGTTGGGCCGATTGAAAGCAAAGAGATTAAACCTGGAAGGCAACAAAGTGTTCCCTCTCTTGCCGGAGAAGAAATTATGGCCAATTCCTCCATTAATCCACAACTTACTATCGGCCTGGACCAAGCGCGAAGTCCTTTACTCAGTCGTAACATGGGTTTCTCCCCCACCTACGGTATGGGTAGACACAGACGCCTCGGGGACCCTAGGTTGGGGGTATCAGTCAAGCCTAGGCCACCAGGGTCAGGGCATCTGGGTGGCAGACAGCCAATCACATATCAACAAGCAAGAGCTTTTAGTTCCCCTGTTCTTTCTCCAAACTCACGGCAGGACAATGAAGAACAAATCAATAGCGTTCAGAATGGACAATCAAACCGCAGTTTTTTGCATTCAGAAACAAGGCTCAGTGAGGTCACGAGAGTTGTTGAACGTTTCAGAACAAAATGTTTACCCTAGCCAACTCGTTAGGAATTTCCGTGCATGCCACCTACTTCCCAGGCGTGGCGAACGTCTGGGCAGATGCTCTCTCTCGCCGGCGGAGCACTCTAGTAGAATGGACAATCAAATAGGCTATCTTCAACAAGATGATTGCAAAGCCGGCCCGTCCACAGGTGGACTTGTTTGCGTCAGTAGAGAACCACAGACTCCCACTCTTTCTTACACGTCACAGGGTAACCCCGGCGGGGAGACCCGATGCATTGCTGGTGGACTGGAACAGGTGGACCTCAATCTATCTGTTTCCGCCGCTAGACTCTGTGTTAATGTGCAAAGTCATTCACAAACTGAGGGATTACCGGGGCCGGGTAGCTTTGATCGCGCCGCTTTGGCCGGCCAAGGTTTGGTACCACCAATTGCAACAGTGGTGCAGGACCCCGGTGTCCCTCCCGGTCTCCGTTTTCCACTTGGAAACGATTGGCAACCTTCGGACCTCGCTCAGTTTTGCCTTATGGATATTTACTATGCCAAATGGTTAAATCAATTTGGGCCAAGTGTCACTAAGAAACTAATGAATCAGTACACACTGTCTACCAGGAGACAATATCAATCTCATTGGAAAAATTTTACAACCTGGATTGTTGAGTCAGGGAAAACGACTGCCTCGGGAGCCTTAATTTTCAAGTACATAGACTATCTCTTTGAGCAGATTTTGTTTTCGGTCATAACGTTAAAAAATCATCTGTCTGCCATTAGGACCCCCTTCCTTGATCTCACCGGCCTTTCCATACCGCAGGCGGAGGAGAAAGGTTTTATGAGGGCGTGTTTCAAGCTTCGTCCACCTCCCCGCCAGCTCATGCCCACCTGGTCCCTTGATAAAGCCTTAGAATTGCTTCAATCGTGCAAGTATAATAGTGCGCCGGATTTTGACTCACTTTTAAAAAAGGCTGTCTTTCTCATGGCACTTGCCACCGGAAACCGGGTGTCTGAGCTGGCGGCGATGAGCAACGAACCAAACTGTCTCAGGTTTGGGAGACTGCACGACCATGTTCAAATCGCACCGTCTCCCTCCTTTATTGCTAAGAACGAACATTCGGACCACGTTTTTTCTGAATTTTCCGTCCCGGCCTTAAAGAGAGGCCTCATTCATCACATTTTATGTCCTGTGCAAGCACTCACAAAGTTTATGAGGGCTGCGCAACCTCGCCAACCAGGTGCTTTATGGGTTAACCGGACAGGTAAACGTGTTACAAAACGGAAGTTAGCTTCCTTGCTTGTCGACGTTATCAGGGAAAGCAATCCCGGCGTGATAGGCAGGACTCACGATATTAGCAAAACGGCAGTATCCCTCAGATTTTTGCATTTTTTTTTTATTGATGATATTACTAAAACCCAACTTTGGGCTTCTAATCATACTTTCCTTACACGCTACCTCTGTTGGTCTAGATAAACCAAAGCGTACCTGTGTAGCTTTACGGCAACGGGTACAGTAGGTATTGTTATATTATATGTTGTGTTGTTTTAAAAAGGGGGGGGGGATGTGCAGAATAGTCCATATCCCCCCTGTACCCTTGGAGATTGTGATGCATCACGAGCTGTGATAGGACGGGTTCTACAGTCCAGTATGAGTTTTATTTGTTTTTATATTTTAAGAAGATATATCTCATAGTTGCAACTATGTCTGTTTTACCAAAGTGTACAAAATATTACTGTACAATTAGTTTAAGGAGAGAACGAATAACTACTGCAGAGTTATAGTTCTACAGGACACATGCGTGTCAACCTTTTCTTCATGCATACGATCGATTGCAACGATCTGACCATGAGCAAGCAGTTTCTTAATGCCACGCACTGCTAGCAAATCTGTTATACCTTTTTCTATTTTTGTATTGCATACAATAAAACTTAAGAAAATTTAACCGGATTCTTCTTCCCTAAGGTTAGGATATTTTGCGAATGTCCCGCCTCCAGTCTTGATATTCAGGCAAAGTCGTCAATGATGAAGGGGCCCAATTAAATTATAGGTTTGATTCCCGAAGGGAAGTAGAGAAAACCTAATATTTAGTAGGGCCCCGTAATCATTGACGACTCGGGCCCTCCCAACAATCCCACTTCCCATTCGCTGATTTCTATAGTTTATTCTTCGTACATCAGTGAAGGACGAAGATGGCCGCTAGGGGGCCTGGTGTCGGGGAAGGAAAGCATGAGAAATCCACGAATATGGCAAGTCATATGATAACAGACATTAAGTTATTTTTTTTTATTTTTTTTTTTCAGAGTTTTTTCTGTAGAGTACCCGATCAAAATGACGATCCCATGAGGGAATTAAGCGTGCACTTATGACGAGTACTCCATGATACTTCCGCGCGGGCTATTCAAAATGCTGGCGCAGGATGTTGAATGGAGACTATTATTACTAATAGGCAAAGTCGTCAATGATTACGGGGCCCTACTAAATATTAGGTTTTCTCTACTTCCCTTCGGGAATTAAACCTATAATATATACAGTATATCTATTGCCTGACGCCGCGATCCCCGAAGGCGTGGCCACGAACAAAACGCCCCGATGCATCTCTGTCCCCAGTCAGTCGATGCCGCTCCCAACCAGTACCGCCTTCATCCATATACTTCTTCCCTCCATCCTTCCACCTCTCTTTCGGTTTATCTCTCCCTCTCTGTCCTTCCACCTCGCTCTCGTACACCCTCTTAGTCATTCTCTCACTTCCCATACGTTCCATATGGCCGAACCATCTCAAGGTGTTCTTTTTCACACTTTCCAGCACATCTACCTCCACACCACACCTCCCTCTTACTTCCTCATTCGTCTGTCTATCCCTCCATGTAACTCCAAACGCACTCTCAAGTAACTCATTTCCACCCCTTTCACTCTTGGTCTGAGTTTCTCCACCAATGTCCATGCTTCGCTTCCGTAAGTCAGTGCCGGGATTACCACACTGTCATGCAAGGACTTCTTGACTTCCATACTGACCACCCTAATTCTTGTTACTGCTTTCAGCGTTCCTACAACCCTCTTCCCCTGTTGCACCCTCTCCCGCATTTCTTCATCCATACTCCCATCTTTACTCAGCACACTGCCCAGATACTTACATGAGCTGACGATCTCCATAGCCTGACCATTCAATTTCACCTCACACTCTGTGGCTTCACCCCTTTCGAAGACCATAACCTTGCTCTTCCCCGCATTTACCTTCAGATTCTTTTTTTTGCACACTGTTCCAAACATATTTACCTGACCCAGCAACTCTCATTCATTATCACTCATCAAAACTGTATCATCAGCAAGCAGCAGTACAGGTAGCTTCCACTAATTTCCCTCCCTTATCAGCGTTACACCAACATCCACTGCTCCTCCTTGTATTTCTGTCATGACTCCATCCATATATACAGTAAATAACCATGGGGACATCACACACCCCTGTTTCAAGCCAACATTCAGATCAAAGAACTCACTCTGCTCATTCTCCACACATACTGCTGCCTTTGCACCCTCATACATGCTCTTCACTGCTTTCAGCAACTTGTCATCTACTCCATATATTCTAAATACATTCCAAATGCCTTCTCTATCCACTCTGTCATAGGCTGTTCCAAGTCCATAAAGGCAACATACAACTTTTGTTGCTTCTCCAGATATTTCTCCACAATACATTTCAGAGTAAAAATCTGATCTACACATCATCTTCCCTTCCTAAGACCAACCTGCTCGTCACCTATCCATTTCTCTGTTCTCGCTCTCACTCTCTCTACTGTACACCTTCCCTACTACGCTTAGAAGACTTTTTCCTTGGTAGTTACTACACTCCTCTTTCCCCTCTACTCTTATATAGGGGGACTATTATGCCTGTCTTCCAGTCATCAGGTGCACTCCCCTTCTACCATGCTAGTTTGCACACTTTCCATACCCATTCGATCACTATCTCACCACCAAAACTCAGCATTTCCCCACATACTCCATCTATCCCTTGTGCTTTATTCAACTTCACTTTTTTCATGGCTTCACACACTTGTGACCTCCTGATCCCCACCTCCTCCTCCACTACTTCTCTTCTTCTCCCTCCCATACCCCATCCAACTATGTTTGCTGGGGCTTCATTCCTTACATTCAGCAATTCGTTGAAGTATTTCCTCCATCTTTCGACTCTCTCATGCTTCTCGGCTAGCACTCGCCCATTCTTATCTTTCACACCCATACTGTTTCCCTTCTTACCTTCCCTAACTTTCTTGAATTTTTTCCAGAACAGTTTCTTACACTCCCTCCATTTTCACTCAGATTCCTTCCAAATTCCTCATCTACTCTTCTCTTACTTTCCTTCACTACTCTCTTCACCACTCTCTTTTTCCCCAAGTACCTCGCTCTTTTCTGTCTCTCCAAATCTTCATTCCCTCTACTACCCAACCACTCTCTATATGCTTTCTTCTTGTCTTCCACAGCTAGTTTTACCTCTTCTGTCCACCATGCTGTACCCTTCACTCTCCTCCCTATTCTCCTTACTCCACACACCTCCTCACATGCTGCACAGATCTCTTCCTTAAACACTTTGCTCACCTCCTTCACTTCCTCCATACCTTCCAGGTCAAACCTACCTAGTCCTCTTTCTACTGCTCTCCTGAACTCTTCCCTGATCTCCTCCTCCTGCAATCTCTCCACCCTCCTCGCCATTCCACTTTCCTCTCGCTTCCCTCCAGCTCTCCTCACCCACTTCTTTTGTATCCTAATTTTAGCTACTACTACATAATGGTCAGACAGACCCCCTCCAATACCCCTATATACCCTAGCATCCAGCACAGATTTCTTCATTATTTCACACATTTTATAATCAATCAGTGCCTTTCGTTCCACCACTGTCTCATCCTTCTTCTTCCACACCACTTTCCATGTGTACCTGAGTATCATTCTGTGTCGGAAGAAGGTGTTGGCTATCCACAGCCTCCTCCCCACACATACGTCGACAAGTGCACTACCATTCCCACTCTCCTCTGATGGTACACCCCACCCTCTCACCACTCCATCAACTTTCTTATCACCCACCTTCCCATTTATATCCCCAGTCAGAAATATTCTTTCTCTCTTACCAAACGTATCCAGGCACGCCTATACATTCACCCAGAACTCCTTTTTCTCTCTTACAGTTTTATCCTCTGTCGGAGCATACACACAACCACCCACGTTTGTATTCCTAATTTTATTCTCACCCACACAATCCTTGAACCCACAGACCCATAGTATCTTACACGCTCCTTCCATTTATTGCTTACAAACAAACACACACCTTCTCCTGCTGCTCCCTCACTCTCTCCAGCACACAAACCCATTACACACTCCCACTCTCTCACAGCTATACCCCTCAATTTGGTCTCAGCATTCCACATACAGTACAGTATATCCAGCCTGGCGTTCCCTAACACTTCCAGGACCTCTCTCTCTTTTGTGCCATCATTCAAGCCTCTCACAATCCAAGTTGCTATGCTAAGACTGTCCATGGACGGTCGGGGTTCGTCAACATTAGGTTCGTCAACATCCGAGGCTGTTCGTTCGTTCATCGTTGCAGTAAGTATTTTCCACGGGTGGGGGG
The DNA here is from genome assembly GCA_032716605.1 of Paralithodes platypus. Lineage (NCBI taxonomy): Eukaryota > Metazoa > Arthropoda > Malacostraca > Decapoda > Lithodidae > Paralithodes > Paralithodes platypus. Next base: position 22,032,039 of record CM064529.1, on the reverse strand, counting down.
TTGCAAGCCCACTGACCCAACCTATTTAGTCGCCTCTTACGACACGCAGGAGGCATGTCGGGCATACTATTCTATTCCCTTACACCCAGGGGTTTATATATACATATACTGTATATATATATATATATATATATATATATATATATATATATATATATATATATATATATATATATATATACTGTATATATAGCCAATGAAGAAAGACATATAATCCTAAATATGTCAAGGTTAAAACTGGGGGTCAATGGTCAATATATTCTTGCACTTTATATTAATTCGCTAAGGAGCTCTCAGTGTCGCAAAGTTGGGCATGTATAACTACCCTCCTAAAATGATAAAAAAAACATAGCATTTGTATGAGTATATGATGGAAACTTATCCTCCATATACTTTCAATCATATACTCATGTACACAAGGAAGCATCCAACATAATCCAACGCCGTCTACGCCATTCAGATCAAAAAAAGGTATAGTAAAGCTAGAACGAGTTCAACGTAGTTACCAAAATGATACCTTGCCTAAAGAACAAACCATACGAGGAGCGTCTTTGAGAATTAAATATATTTTGTTTAACCCAGCGCAGATTAAGAGGCGACTTAATTCAAGCGTTCAAAATCATTAAAGGCATCGACAATATGAACTGTAGTAATTACTTCACTATCGACCAATCTAATTGCATGCGGGGAAACGGTTGCAACATTTCTGGTAAATCTTTTAACTCGCACAAATCTAATAATTTCTTCTTCAATCGAGTTGTCAACTTGTGGAATGGGCTTCCCCGAGACGTTATAGACTGCAGCACCGTCGATTGTTTTAAACATCGCCCAGACAAATATCTTGCATCAAACCTACGCCTGACTGCGTTTGTAAATGAATAACTTTATTTTATTTCCCCTGTAGATTCATCAAGGATTATTGCGTATATATACAGTATTACTAAGACGTTACTGTCTCTTTCCCAGATATACGAAAGATCACTTATAACTGTGTAATGTTACTAACCCATCTGTCCCTTACTAACATCCTAATCCTGCCACAGACATTAGTTCCAGGGCATTAGTTCCCGTTCCAATTTTCCCTTACCCACTCTAAACCACTGTGTGGACACTATATTCTCATTGTTTTGGAGGACAAGCAGCCTAGAGGGGTCACTTGACCTGTTGTTGCTTGAATCCTTTGCATTCCTTTGTATCACAAATTTTCGTATTAACTTTCTAAAATTAATTAATATTATCAAGTTAATTATTTAACTCTTCACTCAAATCTCCTATTTCTCTCACATTTGAAATGTGTGTATACCCATTTGTTTACTTTTTTATCCCAAGAACAATTACTTAATTCACTCACATTTTCATTTATATATATTATTTTTCTTGTATTCATCAGAGACAAAATTATTAAATTGATAAATACTTACACCCATAAATCGCCCACTTAGTTTTATAGACATCATTACTTCATACATTAACGTCACACACATCAACTTTTCACCTCCTGTTGATTACATTCCCTCCTCTTCCACACACTATTCACTTTTATATTTCTAGACCTATTGTATTAACGAACACTAGCCATTCTGAAATGGCTCATTTGTACCTTCGATTCCCGAACTTGAATTGCAGATTAGTTCCGGCACTTACCTCGCCTACACTGGCCCACTACCATAATCTCTGACTCGTTAGTATTCTCTTCTCATGCATTTGCATTGCCGGGTGGTAAAGAGAGACAATTTATATTCCAACAATAATAACTTGCCCAAAGCGGTACCTTTTCCGCAGATCACTCTATGGGCCTTATGTTGTGATGGCGAATGTCTGTACTCACCTTCTGAATTCACTTCTGGAGGATTATCTGGGTAAGATTTCTTGTCATCCCACGTAGCTCTACACTTACACGATTGATTGACTTATCTTTTCCATGAAACAATGAAACAAGGTCTCCTCCACTTTGAGTTGTTACCCACCAAAACCATTACGCAGGCGGAATCAACCTCAACGAGACGAGCCGCGTGTTCACACAAAAATAACCAGTATGTATCAAATCAGCTTCTGAGAGTAGACCAGAAGTAGCCCATTAAACCCTGGTAACATGTGGTACCAAAGTAGTTGATGAGTCTCTTTAAATCTCAACCAAAATGAAGAGACCAGGAGCACTAAAGAAGAATCATAAGAAAATTTATAATTATAATAATATACGGTGCCTTTGCATCCTGAGAGGAAATATCTTTAGTGTAAAATAATTGTTCTATTAACCCGAGGAGGACGATAAGCCTTCTAGAAGTGAGATTTTGAAACGCATACAAAAACCAAGCCAATAGGCTTAGGCAGCTGCAAATTGACCATGAATAGGCCAACATGGCAACTATCGATACATCATAATATACTTACACCTCATACACACACCTTTATTATCGTATAGGTGGTGGCAGGGGTCTCCCTCATCCCCAGACATATATCATATACCACATATATACCATACGTTGCAAGAGAACACGGTTGGTGTCCTATACTGAGCGTAAAGTTGCTGCAAGCAGCGATCAATAAACTAGAGGAGGGAAAGGAGAAAGTGGAGGTGAAAATTCTACACGCTTCCTCCATCTGTTCATTCCCGACTCATGTATACCTGAATTTGTTCTTGTAAATGCTTTATTAATTTTCTACACCTATATTTTGGTCCTAATTCTTTACATATGCCTTGTGGTGAAAAAATATTGCTTTATAAGGGAGATATAAGGGATACCACACAATTCTTCCCCTTCCTCCTCCTTCCTCGTCCCACATGCATCGGACCAAAACAATGATGCGCGAGTGCCTATTCTCGCCAAACGTGCAACTCCCGACCATGCCCACAACATTCCCACTTTGTTTTTGTGCAAATAACCTTCGCAGTGGGATGTGTTGGTGTGATACCAACACGTTGATGTATATTTCATTAAAATTTATGATGGTGACCTTTAAGGACATTAATTCACACCTTGGCTTGCTAAGGCCTTGGCAATTTACACGGATTGAACAATTATATTTAGATATATTGCATATGTGTCTTGTTACTTTCAATGCTACCAAAACCAAATTTCTCCATTTATATGTCACAATCTTCAAATTTGTTGTGTTCAACAACACACAAAGCAAGTCTTCATCTGCTCTCAATATTCTTGGTGTATATTTGTCTTCTGATCTTTCTTGGAAAGATCATATTACCACTCTTACTAAAACAGCTACCCAGAAGTTAGGTGTGCTCAACCATCTCCGTGGATTCATCACCCCACACAGCTTCTAGCTCTGTACAGGGGCACTGTACACGCATGTGTCGAGTATTGTTCGAATATATGGGGAGGTTCAACCCATATCATACTTCTCCAAGGGGCAGAGTCAAAAGCATTTTGTCTCGTCAATTCATCTCATCTTACTAATTCTCTACAATCTCTCACTTCAGGCCACAATGTTGCATCTCTCTCTCTTTTACTGCTATTACAATAATCAATGTTCTTCGAAACATTCTCAGTGTATACCTCCTCTCTTTCGGAGAGTGGGGGGCACCCGCTTTGCAACACATGCTCACCCTTATACTGTCCAGCTCTCTAACCCAAGTGTGAACCGATGTTCCCAGTCTCTCTCTTACTCAACAAGTAAGCTCTAGAACTCTTTCCTACAATCTGTCTTTCCCTCATCCTATGACTGATTCAAGCTCCGTGTGTCCAGACATTTTGACCCTAAAGTACCTTGATTTAGATCTCTATCACTCTTTCAACTTGGGGGGGGGGGGGAGGACACTTGTTACAGGAAGCTTTGCCATTTGTCTCCTCCATACACATAGAACTAAAATATTAGTAATGGAATGTGTTAGCTCATTTAAGTACTGGGTGCAGAGTGTAATGAATAAAGATGGGCGTTTCGACAATGAAGTGCGGGAGAGAGCGCAACATGGGAGGAGGGTTGTAAGTATGCTGAACGCAATATCTTGGAATAGGGAGGTTAGCATGGAAGTAAAGAAGTAACTGCATGATAGTGTAAAAAACATGAGTGAGTCTTATATTGCCAAAATCCTTGATCAGACACAATATTACTACAACACATCAAAAGTCCTCCACTCCATAAATAGACTTCATGTACCAACCCCACCATAAATCCTTAACTAAAAGTCCACCAGGTCATCGCACCAACAGCAAACAGGGAGTGCTTTACCTCTGGACCCATTAACTTGACTTGTGAGGTCGTAACACTTAAAACACTAAAATGTGTTTACTCGCAAAGTTGAAGATTACGAGTCCTGGATTTCTGTGAAGATTATACAAGTTTGTTAGCAATTACGAGCCATCTGCAAGATGATGATAATGATATATATATATATATATATATATATATATATATATATATATATATATATATATAAAATGTGTGTGTGTGTGTGTGTGTGTGTGTGTGTGTGTGTGTGTGTGTGTGTGTATTAAGATCCTGATAGTGATATACTAGCTTATCTTTGTGACTCACTCTCTCTCTCACAAAAAACAACAACTTGCAGCTAGTTAAAATAACTATCTAAGGGCACCTTCCTGCTTCCTATTTAGTCCTTGGTGGTCAGACCTACACACAGGAGTAAAAGGGAGATATTTTATTTGCCCCTAACACCTCCATCAAGCTTAAAGAATTAATATGTATATTTTTCGGTTGAAAAATGTCCCGGCCGAACGCCAGATCCTCTTAGATTACAGGCTCGCTATCACTCGCCAGGAAACAATCGACACCTAAATGACACAAAAGGTCTTAAAATTAGCATAAATGGGGCGAAATGTCTTAAAAAAGCCAAACTAATGGGGCGAATGTAGTCAAATATATTAACTAAGGAGGCCGAGCATGAGGGAGAAAGGGTCCAGGAAAATATAACCTTAAATTAAAATTTCACCTCAATGACTTGGTTAATGACTCACTGGCCGTAGTAAGAGCCACCATGGTAGTTGACGGTGAAGTGAAGGTGGAAGGTGGGTTGTTGTTGTTGTTGTTTTTCCTCAAGCTGCCTGGCCGAACAGCCCCAAGGCCCCGAGCAAGGCCAAGGCCGTAACCGAGCGCCCCCACAGAACCCTCCCTGCCGACCACAATAAAGCCTGGGTGACCGAAGCCACTCCATGGCGGGGAGCTGAGGAGGGTGCGGAAACGCCCGGGAAACCAAAGCCCCACCCAGGGCCCTGTGCCCCTCAGCAATTATGAAGAGAAAGTTGAGGGGCAAAGGAAAGATGTGACGCTTTGGCTTCCAATCTTGGTAGATTAGGTCAATCCACGCAAGAGACGCCGTCACTTGAGATCTAGAAAATATATAAGTAAAAGGAACAGTCAGAGTAAGCTATGGGTATGGCAGAGATCGCTCAGTTCTCACTCTGATAGACCAGCCCATCACCACTGGAAGGTGGGTAGTGAGCTTGGGTAGAGAGAGAGAGAGAGAGAGAGACAGAGTGCCTAGACAGGGAATTGTAAATGAGAACTTCATCATCGTCAACTACCTCGACTCTAAATTAGCTTTTCAAATATTTATTGACATTCGATTTTAAAGTCAGAACAAAGAAACTATTTGCACACTAAATGCAAGCAGTATATTCAGAAAAAAAAATGCAGTAACAGAGGTTCAGAAAACTTTCAATAGCAGAATTGCACTTCAGAGCATATGATGGATTTTTTGTTTATGTGCATGGAGGAGACAAAAGGCAGGTTGCCTGTAACGAGTGTCTCCCCCCAAAGTTAAAAGAGTGACAGAGCGAAATTCAAGGGATGTTGGAGTCAAAATGCCTGGACACACGAAGTTTAACCCCTAATTGTCGGGGCGCAACATAAGTCGAGTATAATAAATCTGGACTATCTGGCGGCGCTCGACATAGGTCGTGTGGCAATTTCAGCACGTAATGTTGCTGAGAGAGAGAGACAAGTGGTGGCAGGAGAGTAGCGAGCGTATGACTGCTCCAGACCACGGCGGCGAACCTACTGACACGAATCCCACCTCCTCCCTCCCTCTCTCACTCGCTATATACGGAATTGTATGGGGAAAGTGCCGAATTACATGCTTTTTGCACTCGCGTTGTGCGGTTGTTGCAAGAAAACTAGCCATCATAAAAGGATCGTTATGCTGTCATTGGAAAGCTCTGTTTATGCCCTTTCAGGGATAGATACTTGTTTTACGCTCTGGGTCTTATTTAGGCATGAATATGATCACGTAAACAGCCCTATTTTGGCTAAAAACACCCCGCTAGTGGCTACATATTATATACCGCCTAGGCCGCTCGTAAGGTGTTAAAGCAGTCTAAGCCATAGGATGAAGAAAAGACTGATTGAGGGAGAGAGTTCCAGAGTTCAATAGAAGAAAAACTAAGAAAATTTGCCAATTCTTGGGTTGGATAGCTGGACCGAATAGGAGTGGGACTGTGTTGTAAGGCGGGTGCCTTGCACTCGCCGCAAGGGAGGGTGTATACACTGTGAGATCTCTGAAGAACACTGATTGTTGTAATAGCGATAGAAGAATGAAAGAGATGCAACATTGCGGCGTGTAGAAAGAGATTGTAGGGAACTAGTAAGACGAAGTGAGTTGATGAGGCGAAATGCTTTTGATTCTACTCGTTCTAGAAGTGCAGTGTGGGTGGAGCCTCCCCACATATGCGAACAATACTCAATACAGGGGCGCACTGACGTAGTAATGCCATCATCACAAGGATCTTTAATTAGAACCTCATACTTGATGCAGTAGTATTGAAATAACGAAGAAAGAGGATGGAAACACAACACCACCAAGAGCCAACATTACCACCCTTGCCACCACACCACCGAGGAAAGAAGACACATGCGCCACACCACCAGAGTGTGCCCAAGTCGCCTCCATCCCACCCGTACTTCCCCCAACACCGGGAAAGAACATCATAGTCACCATCAGCAATCCTGGCAGCGACAAAAACAAGAAGGACCGGAAGGAAGGCAAAGCAAGCAAGACTTTGCATAAGTCTTACACCACCACATGCCCTTCTTGCTCCAAGCTGCACCACCACCGCGACAGGGAAACCCAGAGGGGCTACCCCTGCCGTCCCAGGCCCTCCTCTCAGCACATCCGCCCTTCTTGCACCGAGAAGGAGCACCGGGAGAGACACCATCATCATTAAGACTATGAAAGACCCAACAGGGATCAGTACAGTTAGAAAGCTCATAAAACACACTTCAATAAGAAGTTTTTTAGGACCTGGAAGTTTTGGGCTATATATTCGGTAGGTAGCTAAAGCACTGGCATCAAGTTACTTATCGAAGATCTTTAGATCTTGGTTCTACAAGGAATTATTATTGAATCACTTCAATAATAATTCTTCGCCTCGATCACCAGGAATTACTGTAGCTAGAAAAAGCTGTGCTGACGTGTGCTCTAGTGGTAGTAAACCTATCCTAAATAAGGCTTCTTAGAAGTTTATGCACTGGCAGTTGACTTCTCTCTAAGTCAGGCATCGCAAGATACCGTACCACTGGAATAATGGCACTTTGCATAGAGTCCTTACGATACGCTGTCCTAGGCACTGGAAATAGGATACGTATTCCTAAAAGGCCCAAATACAAACCCATCCAAAGTTCCTGGACAACTCTTATGAAGGTCAGGACAGTTAAGTGAAGTTGGAGAGCACAGGCATCCCAACCCTCTTACGTTAGTCCGATGATACGATATGTATAGCACTGGCAGAACTGACTCGTATTCATTTAAGACCCCAAATCCAAGAGTACTGTAAAGGTTCTTGATTAAAGACTATTATAAAGGTCAGGATAGTTGAGAGAGACAGTATAACACCCGTATAACTTCTCCTCACGTTAATCCGATGATATGTTACGTATAACACTGGTAGAACGTAACATATTCATTTAAGACCCCAAACCCAAGAGCTCTACATTATTTTCCATCTTGCTGTCATCACCACATGACAGAACCACCACCACGGCCCAAGAACCTCGTCGGAAGTGCCACGGAAGTGCAACATCACCGTAAGTGCCTAGCGTCAACACCGGAAGTGCATAGTGTCATCCCCCTGGAACTTATTGTGGATCCTCGATCGTCCTAGGAAAATTGTGTATATACCTATCCAGTATCCATGTCTGAATTTAACTCTGTATAAATATTATAGTTACGTTGAATAGATACTCTATTATTGTACTCTGTATTATATTTATCCTCTATTAGCTTTGTGCATGTGTTCATGTGGTTTCAACTTCTCCAGTCGAGTAGGAACCTACCTAAATAGTCCAGTTGTACCCCAGCAAAATCTGGCATAACAAGTATATTATGATCATGTGTCCTAATTTATGCGGATGATTGTTATGTGTTAGAGCAAAATCACTTACTCTCTCTCTACTGTATATATATATATATATATATTATATATATACTGTACATAACTATATATATATATATATACAGTATATATAAATTATATGACATATAATTGTATAAATGAGACAAACCAAATAGGTAGGCAATTTGATAAATAAACAAGACTATGTAATCAAAAGTGCTTAATGAAAACGCTATTTAGACCCGCATATACTTTGATCTGATAATATCACATATGCACAGGACTATTTTACGAAGTGACTATGTAGTTGACTGTCCAGTATTCAATAAGTATTCAACGACACACCTTTTACCTGCATTTATGCTTAATTTAATTGTTATAATAATGTAACTACGGAGCCCTTCGTTGGGGTAGCGTAGTATTGTAACGACCGTGTTTGTGTCTTTGTGTGTGTCTATCCCGTTCTGTATGTGTGTGCACATACATCACAGATCCATCAAGGATTATTGCGTTTATAAATAACTAAGATGTTACTCTATTTTCCCCAGATACGTGAGAGATCACTTATAACTGTGTTATGTTACTAACCCAACTGTCCCCTACTAACATCCTCTAATCCTGCCACGTATTATTAGTCCCAGGGCAGTACTTCACTTTCCAATTATGCCTTACCCACTCTAAACCACTGTTTGGACACTTGATCATCAGTGTTTTAGAGGGCCTTGAGGGGCCACTAGACCTGTTGTTGTTTGATTTCCCACTGTACTCCTTTGTACTCTCTCTCTCTCTCTCTCTCTCTCTCTCTCTCTCTCTCTCTCTCTCTCTCTCTCTCTCTCTCTTTGAGTTACTTCTCCTTTGTTGATATGTTTCGCTTTGATCACAAGGTTTGTGTGGGCAATGTAATTTTACCCTATATATGGAATATGAGTAGACCTAATGTCTTTGTGATTTTAATATTTGCCTATGTAAGTAAAAAGACATTAAATACGAAAGTATAGAAAACTAGAGGCAGGAGAGCGAATACCTCTGCCTACCCTGGTGGAGATATGCATTCTACCAATCGCTTCTGAAACTGAATCACTTCTTCCTTGCTGCATATTGTTTTAGCCCACCAAATTTCATGAAAATCGGTTCATAACTTTATGAGCCGCCTACGCTGGTGGAGGAATGCGCTCTACCGATCCCCTCCTAAATTGAATCACTTCTTACTTAGTGTATATCTTATCTGCCCACAAAATTTCGTGAAGATCGGTTCAAGGCTCTTATAATACTGTATATATATCTTGGTTACGGAGAAACAGACAGACAGACAGCCAACTTGGTTGGCGGAGGTAAAAACGTGTAAAATGTTATGAATATTAGTACAAAATAAAATGTATATACACATATCATACATGAGAGAGAGCGAGAGCGAGAGAGAGAGAGAGAGAGAGCGAGAGCGAGAGAGAGAGAGAGGGGTTGGGGGGGGGGGGGGGGGGGGGGGTAGCGATGGAGAGAGACTACAGGAGGCCGACCGTTCCCTTGGAAGGTACTCCCTCATACTCTCAGCCAACAATCAAGCTCTATTGTTCTTGACTTGAAAACTTTGTGTCGCCATTGGTTCCCTTCAGACGCACTCATAATATAGTTTAACCATTATTTGGGTAAGGCAAGGTCATATATAGGTCTTCTTAGAATTATTACATTTATTTAATCGAAATAAAATATTTACGTTATACAAGTTAAATCGCTAGGATGATGAACTTAATACAGAAGGACTTTATGTAAATACTGTTTTTCTCGTCAGTAATGTATTCTATATAAGATTGGTTCATTGACAAATATTTTGTCTCATCAACTCACTTCCTCTTGCTAATTACCTGCAATCTCTCTCTACACGCTGCTATGTTGCATCTCTTATTCTTCTACCGCTATTTCAATAATCAGTGTACTTCAGAGTTTTCTTAGTACATATCTCCTCCCTTACGGAGAGTGTGGGGCACCCAGTTTCAACATACTCCCACCGCTAGTTTGTCCAACTCTTTTATCCAAGAGTGTACCGATTTCCCAATCTTTCTTCTACTCAACAGGTAAGCTTTGGAACTCTCTTCCTCAATCTATTTTTCCCTCATCCTACTTCAAGCTCTGTGTCTCCAGACGTTATGACTCTAACGTACCATAAATTTGGTTTTCTGTCACTCTTTCAACTTTGGGGGAGACACTTGTTACAGGCAGCTTTGCCTTTTGTCTCCTTCATTAAACAAAAAAACTACAACACGCTATCATGTCCAATCAACACACGAATGCACCCTAAAAGTCCAGACCAGAACACGTGAGCAACAGCGTAACAAACCAGTCAACATGCAATACCGTACCGCGGAGACATAATCAGGAGGATAGTTTGGCTATGGATTTACAGACTACACTTTGTTTTTTACTCAATTATCAAACATGTCAGCTGTATATGTTGGCAATGTACATATGTAAATCTGACATGTTCTAATCCAACATCATTCAATTGGTCAAGAGCTACTTCTGATAATACGTGTTTTTCGTAAGAGAAACACAGAAAGGTCAAGGTTTAATTTGACAACCCAACGGATATATTAAGTTTGTATATTTTGTTTGCCATTGCTCAACAATAGTAGATTCAAACACACAACATGCCCTTCATATTTTGTGCATACCACTAGTTAATAAGATGAATACCTGAAACGGAAATACAGCTGTGTTTCCTTCTTAGAAAAGTACAAACCAACAAACTTTAAACAAAAAATTAACATTTCCATGGGGGACAATATTATTCATATCAATGATCTCATATCTACCACTCATAATCCAATACATTCCTACGCAGATGACTCACCACTCCACAGTTCCTTCACATTTACCAATTCTTTCACCCAACCCGATCTTATAAATTCAAAAATAAACACTGCAATTTCTCTGAACCAGGACCTTTCTAGAATTAATGAATGGGGACAAAAGAATCTAGTTTCCTTTAATGCACAGAAAACCAAGAACATTCAATTTTCTAACCGACAGAATCTCACTGACTTCCATATATTTTGTAATGATGTAAATATTCCCACTTCCCCTAGTATTGACATTCTCGGTGTAACATTAACTACTAACTTGAGCTGGACACATTATGTTAGAAGCATTGCTAAAAATGCCTCTAAAAAACTGGGACTCCTGTACAGAGTTCGAGAATTCTTCACTGACGAGCAGTTGGCCGTAATATATAAAAGTCATGTGCGTTCTCAGATGGATTACTGTTCACCTCTGTGGAATGGAAGTGGAGTGGTTGCATTGAGGCAGTTGGACAAAATTCAAAATAAAGCTATTAGATTAATCAATAAACCTGCAATCGCACAGGACCTTCCTACATTATCCATACGAAGAAACGTTGCATCCCTTGCATTATTCTACAGATATTTTCACAGCAATTGTTCCGAGGAACTTGCTTCAATTGTGCCGCCTCTCCACATCTTTCCCCGTAGAACTAGGGCAGCTGAGAGCGCCCATGAATTTACACTTTCTCCTCCACAATGCAGAACTTCTGCTTATCAAAATTAATTTATCCCTAGAACTACTACTCTTTGGAATTCACTTCCCTCGAGTTGCTTTCCACAAACTTACAATCTACAAAAGTTTAAATCCAGTTGTTACAAACATTTTATGAATGGAGGATGACTTTAGGCACATGGACCTTTTTGTTTTAGCTGTGTTTTTCCTTCCTCCGTTCATTGTCTCTTAAAAAAAAAAAAAAAAAAAAAAAAGCGAAGATAGGTAACAATACTGTGAACTCATACGCTTGCAGAAACACTCACTATTACCCAATTACTGTTGATCACAAAAATAATCAAAGTTACATAATTTGCTGAATCTATAATAATTGACCAAGATGATATTTTAGCACTATATATTTGCATATTCCTATTTCGAGTGCAGTAAAGGACACTGTCTACAGCTTTTAGTGCTGATTAAATACATTCATTGTTTTTCAACTTACAGTACAACAATGTTTTCAACATAACAATTTTTCCCAGCATATAGAAACTACTTCAACTCTCTCTCCAGATTTCTTATAATTATTATTCTTATTTAACTAATCAATGTTTAACTATCCACTTTAACAATAAGTCATCAACCATCGTACACATTAGTTTTCATACAACCTTATTGAAATAATTCCAACAATGCCACACCTATTTCCCTATACTATTGCAGACCATTCCACACCGAGACGCCATTAGCATTTTCTACTGAGACAAACTAATTTTAACTCATGCCATATCATTATAAATTAGCAAATCAAAGGACAAATAATAATTTCGGAGTGAAATTGAAGGATTTATGTGTATGGAGGCGGTCAAAAGAGGAGTATGGTACCTTCATTTTAACATTGGTAGATCTTATTGGTATAAACAGAGCAAATAAAATGTAAGCCTGCAATGATGTGTACGGTACGTTCCTCAAACCAGGAATACAGTTTTGGTTCACTCTCGTCCTAGGCCTTTCATTTCAGTATTGCAATGTATCTCAATAACTTAAGGCATCACATTGATATTTTCTTATCCACCAGCAACCCCAACACAGACAAAATAGATCATTCATAGTGTTTCGTCCTTGACACAGGCAATTAGTAGGTTCTTGGATATTGCACTCTGTCAAGATTGATCACCAATTACCCCGGTAATGCCTCACTAACACCCTCAATTCACAAACTCTGAATCACACATTAGTTCCAGCCCTTAGGTTCGTCAACCCTCTCCCACTTAATGGGGAGGTAGTCGCTTTTTCTGGACCCTCTTCTCACGCATGTTAAGCATATTTGGTTTGAGATTAGTCCATTAGTTTGACGATTTTAACACCTTTCATCCCATTTCGTTGTCAATTTTAAGACCTTTCGTGCCATTTTTAGACGAACTGGCCTGCGGCCGGGGCATTTTTCTACCGGGTCTAGAGAGTTATTTTTTAAGCTTGATGGAGGTCTAGCGAGGAAACTAAAAAATAAATGAATATATAAATCAATCGACCAACAAACTGGCCACTATCCACTTAGTCATTCTCTGGCTCGGTATTTATCTCTTTACTCATTCCCTCTTAGCTATTCATTTCACTTTCCTTCGAGTGAAGTAAAATCCAATTAAAATTGATACAAAAGTTGAGATATAAGATGGATATTGTAGCATATTTTATATAATTATTGTTGCTGTTAACTTGACTCTAATTCCTTCTTATGACATGACATTAAGCTTAATCCTGGTTTATCCCCCTTCACACACACAAACATTGTCGGATTCTCCATGCCTATGTAAGAGGCCCACGTACAGTCATTTATATAAATTCGTGAATCCCCAATGTTTATCTATATGCAATTATACCTATGTGAATTGAATTTTGGATGGAACTTGCTTGCCAATCAATACTATATATAATTTGGTAGTTGATGTATAGCAAAACATACTCATAAATTCCTTTCCCGAGTTATACTTGCAATACAAAGAAAAACAGGAAGGTCCACGAATGTGTATGAGGGACTGTATAGATCCGGACAAAAGTGTCTCCAATCGGCTGGAGGCATTTGGCAGCATTTGATATTTGTGGGAATGGGGTGGGAGTTGGGGGGGGAGTTGGGGGGGGGGGGGAGTGTTCTCCAATCAAACTGGGATGTGTGACAGAACGTTTGTTATTGGCTGATAGGACACTATAGGTATTGTTTTAATTTATTGAACTAAAATACGTATATGACGAATGCAGCGATTTAGTTATCTATATTCGTTTGTCACGACCAAATCTAACATATTTTATGAAATTAATTGATATAAACCATTGTAAATGAGCTTGGTCGTGAGCTTGTTACCATCATAGCGGTAATTTGTCTCAATATTAACCCTTTCATTGAACGTTGACCGTCTTGTAATAACCATGTGAATAAAATTTGTATTCCTATATGATGAAAGATGATGATATTTAACCCATTCAGCACGATGACGCATTTTTTTTTATTTGGATTCTGGCTTAAACTAGACGATTTTATACATTTTACGAAGGACCTATTAAACTCGATTTTTTTTTTTTTTTAGATCGTGTTTACCCCTTTGAGCCTTAGAGGTAGATTATAAGGTAATGCAAATCGTCTAATGGTAGCCAAAATATGACGAAGATTACGTCATGGTGCTGAAGGGCTTAAATATGTTTCAAATCACCAACATAAACGAATTTGCGGAGAAAGAACATATAACCCGGTGTGTTCGTAAAGAACATATAACCCGGTGTGTTCGTAAAGAACATATAACCCGGTGTGTTCGTAAAGAACATATAACCCGGTGTGTTCGTAAAGAACATATAACCCGGTGTGTTCGTAAAGAACATATAACCCGGTGTGTTCCTATTATATATTATTATGTTATATTATTATTTCTAACACTAATGGATTTTACACCGCTAAGGAAGGAATGGGCAATCAAAACGGAAGATATATATTTTTAAATCGCTAGACTGTTTATAATATTAATAACAACTGTTATTAATTGTCAGAATAAAATAGAAGAATGTGGCATTGTATTCGGAAAAGGTTAAGTTAATAACTTCATAACTGAAGTTCATACTATTATATATTTTCTCATTATATTGACCGGTATGTCATTTAATTAAGGGGAGATTTCCATTGGTGGGATTTTTTTCTGGACCCTTTTTTCTCTCATGTTTAGCCCCATTGCTTTTAAGATTTTAAGGCGTTCGCCCAATTAGTTTGGCGATTTTAAGAACTTTTGCCTCATTCTGTTAATTTCAGGACCTTTCATGCCATTTAGGTGTCGATTTTTTCTTTGCGAGCTTGATGGAGGTCTAGTGAACAAACTAAAAACCTCCCCATAAGCTGAGAACCACAGCACAGTACACTGAACGAACAAGAGCTGAGGGTTGGGGCTGGGATGAAGGGAGCAGTGTCAAATCAGCATTTTTATTTTTGTATTTATTTTTTTGAAAACTTGAATCAATATTAGAAGGAATACAATTTGTTTTACATGAAAGTGCATTGTTTTGGCTATTTTATCACTTCCAAACACATCATTTGAACCATAAACTAAAATGTTACCTTTGCACAAACAGTACCGATAATTGAGTTACAAAATAATAGACTCTGCTTTCGTTTTACACTTTTGGAAGGGAGGGAATGGGCAGGGATGTGTGGTAGTTGAATACACAGCCACTGTGTTTTATGGGGAGATAGGTCATTTTTCTGGCCCCCCTTCTTCCTCGTATTTAGTCCCATTAGTTTTCAGATGTTATGACGTTTGGTCGATTAGTTTGGTGATTTTAAGACCTTTCGCCTAACTTCTTTGTCATTATTAAGACTTTTCGTGTCATTTAGCAGTCAATTTTTTCTAGGCGAGCCTGTAATTTAACCCGTACAGCCCCAGCGACGCGCCTGACGCGTCGGCGATGTATGTAACGCACAGCCCCAGAGACGCGCCTGGCGCGTCACCCTAATTGCGCCGACCGTAACCTCAGGTGTAGCCACTCAAGAGGGCTCAGATTTGTATGGGAACTGTGTACGTATCCCACGCAACCGTGCCGATGGTTGAAAACTCTCAAAGTCCACGTGCGTGCGCGCGAGCGCGCAATAACCTGTTTTTTTTGGGGATAATTGCCTTCAATTTTTTACTCTTGTAAAATCCGTTTTCGGGGGCTCTGTAGGACCATTTTTTAAGCTTTTTGAGCGGTTTTTCGTGGTTTTTCCTTCATTCCTAACCCATTCGCTATTGTTTCTGGAATAAAACCATTTTTTGAAAACCGGCCGGGTTCTGGTGCGCAAACATTACAAAACTAGCCGGGGCTCCACGGGTTAAGAGGAACCGGCCGTTTTTTATATCGAACAATGTACAAGAAGGGCCTTGTTTTTTGTTTTTTTAAGCTTGAGGGAGGCCTAGGGAGGAAACTAAACAAATGATAAAAATATATGTAAATGAACAAATAAATACGACCATCCCCCCTTAATTTCCCTTTCAGCACTATGATGCTTGTTTAACTCTGATGTTGGCTAAAGCAAATAAAATATCCGAAATAATCACAAGGAAAAAGGAAAGAACCAGAAGGAGGGGAGACTAATATAACCGAGACAAGAAGGCACACACACCAAGGAAAACGAAGCAAATTCAACAAAGGAGAAACTAAACCAAAGAATACCCGCACTCAACAATTATGCAACAAGGAAAAGCGACAACAAAAACAAGGCGCAGAAGACCAACACAGAGAAAGAAAGTTCACCTCCACCACGGAAAACACACGTGTCATCAAAACCAAGGAAGGACATCAATACCACAGCACAACCATCAACACATGGCCGCCCAGAATCTACCTGTACACCACTACACCATACCAGACGAAACACCAGGATTGCCACCATAAATCCTGCTATACCAACCACGCCAGGCAAGACATTTCCAGTCTCCAACAATAACCACGAGGCTAATAAGAAGAAAATAGTGTACAGTCAGAGGCACAAGGACCAACACAGGTACACCACCATGGAGCAGTTGCGCCGTTCTTCCACGCAGAGGCCTACTCACCTGCCCACAAACTTCTAGGGGGTCTACCTAATCCCCCCAGAATACACCCTCCTGTACTTATGACCTTCTGACCTCCGCACACTTGACCTGGGACATCTCAGCCGAAGTCGTTGCTACCCTGACGAAAACCATGGAAAAGTAAGGAATTCTGGGGCTTGATAAACTGACATGTTAGCAATCAAGTCCTAAAATTACCCTCCCATTCAAGGAAAGAATTGAAGCCATGGTGAATATCTTTCGAGGTCTGAGGAGTTATTTTACCTATTGAGGAATTACTATTATCACATGCCATGGTATATTGCTTAATAATAAGATCCCTAATCGGCTGCACCTTTGGTATTAGAAGCATAACTGCAAGGACATGTCCCCACCTTACTTCCTTTGCCAAAACCGTTTTACAACTACAGAAAGATACTTGCCATGGTAAAGGTCTTTCAAATAGTTCGGGCTTTGTGAGACACCGTCTAAATAACGGCACTCTACAAATAGAAGTCCATACTATATCTGTCCAACACCATGGTCAAGGACACTTACAGTAAAAAGGTCCAAACACCGAACCTGAATTCTTTGAACCTCTTATAACGGTCAGTGGCAGATGAGTGAAACTAGTAAGTTCATGATCTTACTATCTCCTCGCATTAGCCCGATACCCTGTCACTGTGTCATGACACTAGAGACGTTGTATTAAAGACCTCACGTAAAGAGTATCAAAACGGAACTTCATCAACGATTAGTATAACGGTCAGGTTAGACGAGCACTAGTAGCCCAGGACATGTCCTCGCTCACGCTCGCGTTAGTCCGATGAAAGTGCCCTATGTCATGACATCAAGGAGCTATCATTTAAGACCCAAAACCAACTAATCCATCTGTATCCCAAACTACACCATCCACACGGCAGGGCCACCTAAGCGGCTCGACGAAAACTAAACGACCAAACTTCACCACTCTCATCTCTACCCAGACTGTATTCATCACTCCAGCCTTCAAGTGCTAGATTAGGAGTGTTACTAAAAATACCTTCCTCTCATACACCAGTGCACTAAGGTGAAATACTTAGGAAAATAGAGCCACTTATTGGACTCTGTATTATTCTCACACCAGTGCGACCAGGTGAAATACTCAAGAAAAATAGTCACTCATAGGACTCTGTTTTATTTTCACACCAGTGCGACCAGGTGAAATACTTGAAAAAAATAGAGTCACTCCTAGGACTCTGTTGTATTAATGTACCAGTGTAATTAAGTATATTGTATTTCTCATTTGTTCTATGATACTAGTGATAAACCTGAGATACCTAGTTGAACATAAGTATGTGTCTTCTCATCAATATGAGATACGAGATAAAGCACTAAAGAAAATAAAGTAAAGTATATCATACACCAGTGAATTAAGGTGTATAGCGCATAGTAAGAAAGAGAGAGAGACAAGTATATTCCTAGTTCCCTCGTGGATCCTCGTCCGTGCTCGGCTAATATATGTATATAACCATTGTTCAATGTATAAATAAGTCTTATTGTTCTGTCTAGTGAGTTACCAATTAAAGTTATTAATATGATGTATGCAGTGTTATGTTTTACCCTTTACTCCTTCTGTGCATGTGTTTTATGATTTTGACTTCTCCAGTTAAGTAGAACCTACCAAATCCCAATACAAACCCGGTAAAAACCTTGGCATAACAGCAAGATTATTTTATGCAGTTAAACATGAAGCTATATTACTAAGTGGGGTTATTGAGATCGTATATACCCATTTGTATCGTATAGGTAGATTATATACTAACGGAAATCATGTAATGGTAACCAGCATATGATGAAAATTACGTAATGATGGTGAAAGGGTTAAACAATATCGTAAGTTAACCCTTCAGTAATAGCACATCTTCTTAACTCAGACTACCATTAGACAATATTTATTAGCTTTAAAAAAATGCACAGGAGTCGAAAGAGGAACAAACTATCTTCTTAAGCAAAACAAATAATTATGATTATACTGAGAAGGCAAACGCGTGGCTCGGATTTTCCGAAGTTACATTTGATATGGATTTTTTTTTACTTGTATGTATTACGATGACACTCCCCAACGTGCTAATTCACAACGTAATAACTGTTCAGTATGTGAGGACGCATTACTTCCTTTTATGATGGCTATCAGTAGACTCACCACTCACCTGGGTTGAGTGGGTTCGAATCCTGGTCAGGATACCTCTCTCCCAAGCTGTCCGACATTATCATTATATAGGAGTTTTAGAACTTTACCTCTTTGATTTGAAGGACCCTCCTAATCTGCATAAAATCGTCTAATGATAGCTTGAATAATGTGAAGAAAGAGGCGTCAGTATGTAATACTGAAAGGGTGGCGGTAATTTGTAAACACTTGTATAACAGATGTCCCTTTAGTCCGGGCAATATGTGGTTATACCCAAAACAAATTGCAATAGTTTCGAAACTTTTTTTTATATTTCCTTAGCTATAAAGTAATTCAAAAATCAAAAGTTTACCAAAATCTAATTGGTGGAACATATTTTTTAAGGGGATAGTTAACCCGGCCCACATATGATGAAGACCTGCCAACAAAGCCAGCTTAGCAGACAGTCTGTGGTATTCTACAATTGAGGCACAACACGATTACAAAAGGTAATTGAAAGGGTAAGAGGGTGTCCAAATCAATGCCAATGGTATTTTAGATGTTGTACCAATGCAGCCAATCATTATTTATATTGTGTTTTAAATATTTGAAGTGAATATTAAAGTGATTGAATAGTTTAAGGCGGATCTTGACCCATTTTTTGTATTCGAAAAACACATGCAAGAATATAACACGTTCACATTTAATAATTTAAAAATTTAATTTTGTTGTATTCTAAATGGATATTTTGCCTTACCTCAAACAATGATAAAATGTATTGTTGCACTGGTGAGACATTCACCACCAGTGAACATCACAAAGAGACCAGCAGAGCAAGGATGAACAAGGACTCTAGTGATGTGCAAAACCTCTTGCAATACCTGGCTCCAAGAAATCCCTTCAGCACTGCTGGACCACCAACTCTGCGAAACATAGCCACTGGTGTAAATGCACATGCAACAGTGAACTGCGACACATATTGAAATCCATGACAGGCCAAAAGGTAGCCGACTACACATTCCGCAAGAAGAACCAGGCAATAACAATGGACACAAAAACCTCAGTGAAGATTAGAGATGATGTAGTACATGTGGACCCCTTACTACTTTTCCAGCATCTGGAAACAGCAGGCACTAGATGTGGTGACCTAACTGAGGTATTCAAATATGAACTCTGCTCATACCCACCTGCAATGTTTGAGTCACCACATATGATGAGACCTGCCAACAAAGCCAGCTTAGCAGACAGTCTGTGGTATTCTACAATTGAGGCAGCCCCCAAACCACCAGACCAGGCTCAGTTTGTCTTTGATGGAGGTGCTCTCCTTCAGAGAATCCCCTGGACAAAGGGATCTGCCTGGGATGAAATTGTGAAAGCATACACTACATATGTCATTCACAGGTATGGGAGAGCCACTGTTGTGTTTGATGGCTACCTTGACTCCCCTAGTACCAAGGACAGTACATACACAAGAAGAAGTGGTGGCTGCATTGGTGCTGCAGTGCACTTTGATGCAACAATGGCCCTACAGACCAAGAAGGAAGAATTTCTGTCAAACTCGCAGAACAAACAAAGGTTCATCAACATGCTAGGGAGCAGACCTGAGGCAGTGGGTTATGACGTTCTGCATGCCAAGGGTGATGCTGATGTTTTAGTAGTAGAGGCAGCTGTGGAATGTGCAGAAAAGAACAATACTATTGTGATTGCAGATGACACAGACATCTTGATTCTTCTGATTCATCATGCTGGCCATGCCAAGTACAACATATGGTTCCAACCAAATGTCAAAAGGGAAAGCAAAAAGGGTCAGAGGTGTTGGAATATAGAAGCTACAAAGTGTCACCTGGGGAGGACTGTCTACAGCAGCATTCTATTTGCTCACGCTGTTCTGGGTTGTGACACCACATCCAGGCTGCATGGCATCGGAAAGAATAAGTCAATTTCAAAACTGAAGGGTGACATCTTCTTCTCCAGACAAGCAGCGGTGTTCATGGATTCAAATTCAAAGATGGAAGATGTAATCAAAGCTGGAAACCATGCCTTTGTCTCCATATACAATGGTGATCAAGATGAAGGCCTTGACAGCATGAGGCTCCGCAGGTTTTATGAGAAGACGACAAGCAGCACTGCAGCAGTTGAACCCCGTGTTCTACCTCCAACATCAGCTGCTGCTAAGTACCACAGCCTGCGTGTCTACCAACAGGTGCAAGCTTGGCTGGGCCATGGTCAAAATGTACCTCCAGAACTATGGGGTTGGAAGATTAGTGAAGAGAAAATGGGGCCCATTCTGACTGATAATCCTCCAGCCCGCCAAGAACTACTACAAGGCATCCGCTGTTCCTGTAAAACTGGCTGCTACAGTTTACGGTGCACCTGCAAACGCAATGGACTAGATTGCTCAGTTGCTTGCAGTGACTGTCGGGGAGTATGCTCAAACACTCAAACATTGCCTCCTGATAATGATTCAGAAGAAGAGGAACTTTAATGTCACATTTTTGTATCAGTGTACGTCAGTAAAGTGTACTTAAAATGTGTTTAAGGAAGGTCATGGAGCAGCTAAGGTAACATTTAATGACATAAAAAGATTGAATACCATGTCTTCATAACTATTTTATGGGTTTGATACAAAATACAATTGGTTGGAAACATCTATTCAAGTCTGTAATGAGCGCAAAAGCAGAATTTAGGAATTTTAGGGGGTAGGGGTAAACTGAGCTTTTAAAAAATATGATCCACCAAATAGATTTTGGTAAACTTTTGAAAATTATATGGTCACATGCCTATAGAAGTAATACAAAATTGTTTGAAAACTATTGCAATTTGTTTTGGGTTACCCCCTAAATTTCCACAGGTTGCCCGGACTATTTCTAATCTGAATAAATTCGTCTGAAAATAGCTAAAATGAAAACGTTAATGCAATTACCTGATAAGGATATATTATTGTAATTTCAAGTGTATAAATGCAATACTTACTGATATACCAACTTCTATTGAAGAGAGTTGCATAAACTACACCGTGTGTTGCGGGGTCCCGATGTGCCGAGGGGGATGTGTTGAAAGATACAATAGTGGGTGTACAAGGAAATAATAGTTGATGGAGGCAAAGCATAATATTAATATGGATATTTATATGGATATATTATATGGATATATATATTTTCTGAAATTAGATCTATCCAATTTGAAACATTTGTTGGAGTTCTCTCACAATCACTGAGCTTCAGTACATCAATCATGTACCTTTTTGTAATCCCACTTACCCATATGAACACCTATCTCATCCCCTCTAACTCTGACAACTGATCTCTAATCATCACCTATGTTTGTTTTTTCGTTCCACATTATATCACCATTTTAACTTTGACCTAGTTGTCATATATGTACGGACAATTTCAAACTACCTTTTCGATAGTTCCCTGATAGATATGAACACTTATTTCAACATTTCTTAATATCTTCGGATTGTCCACACTAACAAAGGTAGCCGTTAATTGGGAGAAGCCAGTCAATTTAGCTTTAGGTTCATGCCATGTTGTATGCCTCTACGTGTGTTGTGCCTGTGTTTTCGCCGTGTATGTGTGTGTGTGTGTGTGTGTGTGTGTGTGTGTGTGAGAGAGAGAGAGAGAGAGAGAGAGAGAGAGAGAGAGAGAGAGAGAGAGAGAGAGAGAGAGAGAGAGAGAGAGAGAGAGAGAGAGAGAGAGAGAGAAACAGACAGATAGGCTTCTCCCCGTGGGTGACGTCACTGTCACTGCGCCCTCTGATTGGTTCTAATTACTCTCGGTGCGTTATTAGTACAAAGTTTTGGAATATGCGGCCGGAAGGCACCTAGGATTCTACCTGGCCGGGATTAACCGTTGCAGGTATGCAGGTCAGACAACATTGCAGAGGTCAGACAACACTCTTTAGGGCCAGATAGCACGTTGGGTTTTTTACCTAGTCGGCATTAGCCGTTGCAGGTATGTAGGTCAGACAACACTGCAAGAGGTCAGACAACACTCTTTAGGGCCAGATAGTATGTTGGGTTTTTTACCTGGTCGTCATTAGCCGTTGCAGGTATGTAGGTTAGACAACACTGCAAGAGGTCAGACAACACTCTTTAGGGCCAGATAGCACGTTGGGTGTTTTACCTGGTCGGCATTAGCCGTTGCAGGTATGTAGGTCAGACAACACTGCAAGAGGTCAAACAACACTCTTTAGGGACAGATAGCACGTTCGGTGTTTTACCTGGTCGGCATTAGCCGTTGCAGGTATGTAGGTCAGACAACACTTCAAGAGGTCAAACAACACTCTTTAGCGACAGATAGCACGTTGGGATTTTTACCTGGTCGGCATTAGCCGTTGCAGGTATGTAGGTCAGACAACACTGCAAGAGGTCAGACAACACTCTTTAGGGCCAGATAGCACGTTTGGTTTTTTACCTGGTCGGCATTAGCCGTTGCAGGTATGTAGGTTAGACAACACTGCAAGAGGTCAGACAACACTCTTTAGGGCCAGATAACACGTTGGGTGTTTTACCTGGTCGGCATTAGCTGTTGCAGGTATGTAGGTTAGACAACACTGCAAGAGGTCAGACAACACTCTTTAGGGCCAGATAGCACATTGGGTGTTTTACCTGGTCGGCATTAGCTGTTGCAGGTATGTAGGTCAGAAAACACTGCAAGAGGTCAGACAACACTCTTTAGGGCCAGTTAGCACCTTGAGGCTAGGGAGCACTTAGATCTCAGGAGGGGAGATGAGATACCTTCCCTTGCCTCATCAGAGTACCTATCTAGTTTCTAGGTATAGTAGAACTGGCCCTAGGGAGAGTGCATGGAAAAAGGGCATGTATACAGTACATGTATTTCCTATTGGGGCTATAGGTCCTTCTGGTCTCGGCAAGGAGGGTAGGGGGGAGAGTAGTGAAAGGATTCTCCTCATATGTCGTTGGATGCCCTCCAGTGACCAATCAGAATGGCCGCTGGTTGATGACGTCACGGCGGCGTGATTGGTGGGGCCGGCAGTCATTCCAGCAAATCCGTCGTCGAGCTAGGCTGGTGACATCACATCTGGCCCTCCTGTTGCCAGGCACTGCCTTTTGGATGCGGGGGAGGCCTTTGGGGGAGCTGCTGTTGTTGTGGAGGGATTTGCTCCTATCTTTTTTTTTTTTTTTTTTTAAGAGACAATGAACGGAGGAAGGAAAAACACAGATAAAACCAAAAGGTCCACGTGCCTAAAGTCATCCTCCATTCATAAAAT
The DNA here is from genome assembly GCA_032716605.1 of Paralithodes platypus. Taxonomy (NCBI): domain Eukaryota; kingdom Metazoa; phylum Arthropoda; class Malacostraca; order Decapoda; family Lithodidae; genus Paralithodes; species Paralithodes platypus. Next base: position 22,007,818 of record CM064529.1, on the reverse strand, counting down.
GTTTGTAACAACTGGATTTAAACATTTGTAGATCTGCGGGGGTACTGAACTATATTGTGCCCGTTCTCTGCCAGGGGTGACTGGACCATGTTGTGGTATAATACTTACAATTGCTAAGATTGATGATACAAATCCAGCCATATGCAACTATTATGTCATTATTAACCGGTATACAGTATACTGTATATATGTATATATAGGGTGTTTTAAAACAACACTGCCAGACCTAATCTGCTAATTAGTAAATACAATAACGAAGAAGATTATCTAAGGACAAAATGCAAAATAATATACCATTAATGATTTAAACCGCATAGAGTAAAATAATTAGTGACACCAAGGTATGAGCTATAATCCGAACACGGACTAGTGTCCCCCCTCCCCCCCAAATAGCCTACCTCTTGCCTCCCATCCCAGTTCGAGTTTTTCTTCGAAGCTTTGGAGTCATAACGAATCTTCTCATGTGTTTATTCATCTGCTCGGCCATGGTGCTATCTTCTTCTGTCATAGTGATTTTATTTACCTTATAATATCACATAAATATGGATTGTCGTTATTTAGGTGTGTCTCTGCCTTTGTTATTTTATACTCGTTAAGTCCAAGTGACGTAAATTGTTTGTTTTGGGTACCATTAGATGATTTTAAATATTCATTAGTGAACACCGTATACTTGTATGTCTACAGCTACGTAAAATCTTCAAACGTCAACCATAAAACTGATAGACATATTTCGTTAGTACTCTGTGATAATAGTAACGTAATGAGGTAACGTAATGAGGTTTCTTATGTTCTTATGTATTTGTATTGAAACAGTAAATTGCGCAGGAACAATTTTTTCCCATTCAAACAGTTTCACGAACGATTAAATTACCTATAGCAGTGTTCGGATACCTGACCCAGACTTGAGATTCATTATTTTACCTCTTGGTCATCATTACAAATGGTGCATATCTTTTTAAGCTACTTGGATTATAATACTTAGAAGTTTTCTTCTAATTGCAAAATATAATTACCAATTTTATGTTACTTTGATTTTGTAATTATTCATATGTCATTAGGTCATTAGATATCTCCTCTTTACCTTTTTTACTTGGTAATCATTCATATTACGTATCATATATTTTGTGCTGAGCTCAGAACCCTGTTTTGCTACATTTCTAAATAACCATTTATCTCCGTTACAATATATTATTGGTAAAAATAGAATAGAAATATGTGTATTATATATTTTTATCAATGTGGTCATCATACTCTGGCAGTGTTGTTCTAAAACACCCTGTATTATACAGTATATATACAGTATATATACAGTATATATACAGGGTGTCCCAGGAGGAAAGGGCATAACTTTGGGAAATGATAAAACAGGGTATTCTAAGCCTAAAATGTTCCATAACAAAAAGTCCAAATCTCAACCGTCAAAAAAATATTGAAGGTTTTATATAGTGTCCTCCCCGCCTCACTGAAATGAACTCTTCCATGCCAGATAGTTTCCAACTGGTCCAAAGTGAGCTATTATATCTATAATAATTTTGCAACTTACAGAATTATAATATCTATACAATAACATGGTAAAATAACTGCAGTTAGATGGAGGTGTGGTAGGTACTAGGACAGATAGGCCACCCTTATGGGGAAATACTTAAGAAAATGCTATTTTCAACATGCAATATATCTTTACTGGTTGAGATTTGGAATATTTCTTATGTAACATTTTAGGCTTTGAATATTTTGTTTTATTATTTCCCAAAGTTATGCCCTTTCCTCCTGGGACACCCTGTATATATATATATATATATATATATATATATATATATATATATATATATATATATATTTCATTGCGTGTGTTGCTTTACCTCAAGGTAGACGAACTGTGCGAATTAATCTACCATATTAGCATAACATTTTGATAGTGAGGCTACTGGAATTTTGACAATGGATGATTGTTGAAGGAGGAGGAAACGGAAAAGAAGGAGGAGGTTACAGTGGGGGGTAAAGGATGGAAGATCAGGAGGAATGTATCACGTAACCACTAAGCAGTAAGAGCGATCACTTTGACCCCTTGAGGTTCATAACGCGTTTTGACAGTTTGATTTGGCTATCTTTTGACAATTGTATACAGCTTCGGAAGAATATGTGGGAACGAAAAGGGTAAACAAAAATCCAATTAACCCTCTGACTTCCATATACCCTTCACAATCTAAATACAATCGTCTAATGATAGCCATAATACACTATAGAAATGCGTCATGATCCTCAAAGGGGTCAAATATGGTTGTAAAATAAAATAAATATATTTACCTGCCAACGCCAAACACCTCCCAATTACATTTATGAAAACATGTGATCCTCCCGGTATTCAAACCTGGGATACCACATACACATCTTAAAAACTCTAACCATTACACCACCAAGACAGTTGTAATAATATATGAATGGATTGTAAGATCATTTTAGATATGTTATTTTAATTGTATTGTGTATTTCTTATTAATTTTGTTAACATAGTTCTTAACACCAATAACCCCTAAGTGAATTTATGAAAGAATGTGATTCACCCAGGATTAGTAGCTGGAATATCTCAAGCAAAACTTGCACACTCTAACCATTACACCATAAAGACAGTTATTATTAGATACATTTTCTGCACCACGCTCTGTAATGTGTTGTCTATCATCCCATGTCATAATTATCCAAACACTAACAATATATCCTGCCCCGTGTACGTGTACAGTATATCGATGTTATCTCTATCGTTTCTGTGGCCTTTATGGTGTTCTCCCAGCGCTGCCCATTTCTTTCTATATTTTAGATTGTTCACAATGATTTATTTCCCCATCTGTCTCTCTCCCCCTCTCTCTTTCTCGTAGGAGAGACGGGGTTAGCCCGTCTTGTAGGGAGTAGCGTCCTGCGAATCCGAGCTACATCTACTCCGACTTTTCCTATAGGTCTAGTTATAAGACTTCTTATCTATTTTTTACACATACACATAATTAACTTACAGTTATATTAAGTACCCTACTGCTACCTCATGTGTGGGAAGAGAGGCTTTGGACACCTCTATAAATAACACCATTTAACGCTTACAGGTTATGAAAGACTGGAATTGGAGAAATTCCAGGCGGTGGGGACCGATATATGGAGTGTGGCTGCAGTGCCCCTTTAAGCCCACTCCTAACGTGTAATGCTTGACCAGTCCTGTTACCGTTCTATGGTGCATCTGACTGGATTGCTCTTAGGTGAGAAAGCTTTACTGCTGTGTTGATTGCCAGGCCAACTAAAATACCCAGGTTTGTCTACTAGAATAAGCGTAATATTCCTTGATCACTTGATTCTAGAGTCTTGCCGTTTGAAAGTGGTTAGTAGTACCTAGTAAAGGTTCAGGTTATCACTGTCACTCCTTTTTGAAAATCAATGTTTTTAGGACACGAGTGTGCTCAGTGTGGAGCTGCGGCACGTTGGGACTGTCGGACCTCAGGGAGACATTTGGTTTAGTGTGGCAGGCATAACAAAGTCAGAATCTAGAACAGAACGAACACCATTGACTAATAGGCCGATGCGGATGACTGACGCGGGAATAATTCACCACCAATCCCCTTTTCATAGCATTGTATTGGTCATTAGTTTTCTTTGAAGTTAGAAGCCTTTACAAAGTATTTGAACTGTTAGAACAAAACCATGTCATTTACTGGTAATACAAAACTCAAAGCAAATTGTGCTAAGTGCAAGAAGCTAAAGTGATTTATCGACTTCAAAGAAGGTGCATATGCCAGCAACCACCATGATATTCTCTGTCTCTTTTGTGAGATAGAAGGCAAACTCATGAATGAGGTAGCTGGGATTAAGGAAAACTTTAAGCAAAGAGATACAGAAAATATAATTCTAACAAACAAAGTTTCTGAAGGAAAAAAAAAATAGAAGAGCTGAAAGAGGTAATAGATAGTCTTAGAAGTGAAGCTATTGAGAGAGTGGCAGCTGTTCCTTCAAACACCAGCACAAGTCATGCAGGTGCAAGTAAGCAAAATAAGAATGTAGTGCAAGACAAGGAGGCAACATCTGAAGCAGCAACTACAGACGAGGCTCCAGTTCCTGCTGCAGCTAGTACTAGTGACCCTCACTACGGTTGGAGAGAGATCATACCAAAAAAAAAAAAACAGACAGTAACATGAGGATAACTCCTCAAATAGATTCAGTCTTCTAGACCATGTCAACAGTCAATATGACTTCCCTAAGTCATCACAGAACAGTGGAAAAAAGGATCATTAAGTGCATAGTGGGCAGTAAAATGTTAAGCCTACTATGCATTGTTCAAATAACAAAGGGACCAAACTTAACATGTCAAGCAGGTTTGGTCTCGGTAGTGACAAAGAAACAAAAACTATTTTGATTGGGGATTCTCTGGTCAAAGGCCAAGAGTCGCACTTTGTTAAGTTTCACCGAGATGTGAGTAAGGTGAAGGGCCTCGCAGGTGCAAGTGCTTCCGAGATAACAAATAAAGTCGGTGCCACAGAGTCAATAATAGGAGAGGTCATGACTATGGCTGATGAGCTCCGACTCAAAACAGACAGAGGCATGATACTTGGTATTTTGCCTAGGATGGAAGGGATTGTGCTACCAGCAAAACAATAGGCTTAAATTGCAGGTTAGCTGACCTGTACGTGTACCCAGAAAGGGGTGAGATTTGTGGACCCATTTGATGAGTTCTATGGGAAGCGCAAATTCTATCTCTGTGACAGTGTGCACTTAAGCACTAGCGGTAAAATCAAACTTGGTGATTTCCTAAATCACCATCTTTGCAGCTTACAGAGGGCAAGCACAAATGTAGAAAACATCCCTCAACAGGAAAAGCGCAAACCCTCGCCAGCAGTTGATCTCAAACTTCCAAAAATAGGTCCCACAAAAGGAGTTCATCCCTCTGAGAGCAAGAATACCTCTCAACAAATGGCAGAGTTCCCCAGTAGATTGAGAGATGTTTCGCAACTCCCTCTAGACTCTATACCTCAGTTGCCAATTTCTGGACCACTAGATAGTGGTTCTTCTACCTCAGGTGAGGATTCACCAAAAATAGAGAATTGCAACACCTCTGATAGTGTACAGGGAACTAGTGTGCAGGAAAATGCACTACCCTCAGAGACCCCTTTCTCTTAGGGAAACGGAGTAAACTAGGGGGTTTTAAGAAAAAAATTAATCCCCTTAAGGTAGTATTATTTAATGCCAGGTCAGTTAGGAATAAATGATCCGAACTTCGGGCATTGTTGTCTACAGACTGCTTCGATGTAGTGGCCATCACTGAATCCTGGATTCACAGTGATACCAGAGATTTTGTTGGGAAATTTGAAATACCTGGATATAGAATGTTCCACAAAGACCCAACCATGCAGGAAGGGGGCAGAATTCTTTTATACATCAAAGATTTCCTAAACCCAATTGAATGCAAGATCAGGTCAGAACATGAACTGCTTGGAGTAGATCTCAGTCTAGGTAACTCTATATATAGGATTGTTCTGGTGTACAGGCCTCCACATCAAAATTTTGAAAGGGATGACTTTTTGTACACAAGACTGAGTGCTGTTATCGAAGGTAAAACCAGTGTGATCTTAGGTGACTTCAATTGCCTAGTAAACTGGGAAGCAAGAACTGTCGAAGCTGAAGATAGGCGTCTTGTGGACTTTACTAATGATAACTTATTGACCCAGTGAGTGACCGAGCCGACTAGAGGGAACAATATACTAGATCTTGTCTTCACCACTGAAAATAAAAGTGTGACCAGCTTATCTGTTGGGGAATCACTTGGAGGTAGTGACCACAATCTAGTTAGGTTCTCTCTTTGCACCTTTAGCAGCAGACCAACCATTCCTCAGAGTGCAAAACTAGATTTCCATTGTGCAAATTTTGAAGGCCTTCGGGGAAGCTTTTCCCTGATCAGACTTGAAGGTGAGAATGTAAATGCGATTTGGTGCTCATTCAAACAGCAGTTTATGAATCGACAAGCTGCGTTCGTTCCTACTAAATTTACCAAATCAGGCTCAATCATACCAAAATGGTTCACAAGTGACATAGCTTCAGCAATTAGAAAGAGAAAGGTTGCATACAGAAAGGCCAAAAGAAGTCCAGACCAAAGAGATTTAGATTTCTTCAAAAATATGTGTAGAAGAGTGAAATCTCTTATAAAAGAAGCAAAGCGGAATGAAGAGCTAAGGGTTGCAGCCCTCTGAAAAGAGAGTTCTAAAGAGTTCTTCAGCTATGTGAACATCAGGAAGCCATTCAAAAGTAGTATTGGACCTCTAAAGGACTCAACAGGCCAACTTCTAACTTCTGACACTGATATAGCTAAATCCCTAAACAACTATTTGCTTCAGTATTAACAAGGGAAAATACCAGTGACATGCCAAGTCCAGGACTAGTGCATGAGGATGAAGTTCTTAGCAGAATTAGATGTAACCCAGAGGAGATACCAAAAAGAATAGATAAGTTAAATAGGTTCAAGTCATCCGGCCCATATAGCTTTCTTTCCCGAGTTGTATAAGAAGTGCGAGATGAAACGCACCTTTCTTGGCAAACATTTTCAATAAATCACTAGAAAAATGGAGAGGTCTCTGAAGACTGGAAACTGGCCAATGTGACCCCAATTTTTAAGAAAGGGTATCACGAGTGTCCCAAGAATTATAGGCCAATTAGCTTGACTTCTATCATAGTAAATCTCTTAGAAGGGATACTAGTAGATAAGATAGTTGACTACTTAGAAATCCATAATTAAATTACAGATTCCCAACATGGATTCAGGCGACACCGATCATGTCTTACCAATTTGCTAGAATTTGTCCATGAAAACCTGAATGAGTATGGCAAAAGTAGAGCCATAGACATCCTTTACTTAGATTTTCAAAAAGATTTTGACAAAGTGCCTCATTACAGGCTAATGTCAAAAGTGAGTGTGCTAGGTATCAATTCAGAGGTCACACATTGGATAGAAAGTTGGCTAACAGGTAGACAACAACAAGTGGTAATCAATGGTGTTTCTTCTGAGTGGACTGCAGTCACTTCTGGAGTTCCACAGGGATCTGTCCTTGGCCAACTTCTGTTTATCATATATGTCAATGACATAGATATTGGTCTGTTGAGTGTGATCTCCTAGTTTGCAGATGACATAAAACTTGGAATGAATTTGAGAGACCCCAAAGGGGTCAAACAGCTCAGGATGGACCTCAAATGACTGTGTGAATGGTCAGAGACATGGCATATACCTCTAAAATTGGAATAGTGCAAGGTGATGCATATCGGCCAAGCAAACCCCAAGTCAGGCTATTTAATATTCAGAATGCCTTTGGAAGTGACTGACTTGGAAAAGGATTTGGGTGTTCTGATTAGCAGTAACCTTAAAGGAAGACCTGGGATCGGACTATGCGTGCCGATCTCAAATCCAAAAACTTGACAAGTGAAGCAGCCCTTAACAAGGTTGCCTGGAACGCCACCATTAGGACAAGAGACTGAAACTGCACGAATGTGTGGAGCGCTCAGTCTTAAATTGTTTATGTATGTACTGTATGTATGTAAGCAGTGCGTTGAAGTAGAGAAGAAAGTTCAGAAATTATTGGGCTATATTTAGAGGCAATTTAAGTATCGAAATAAGGAAATAGTACTCACACTTTACAACGGTCTGATACAGCCTCTCCTGGAGTATGCTGTTCAATCCTGGTTTCCAGCCCTCAGGAAAGATATAGAGCGACTAGAAAGAGTACAAGTTAGAGCTACAAATCTTATTCCATCGCTTAGAAGACTGAACTATGAGGACCAGTTGAGAGCTCTTGATCTCTTTCCGTTGGAGACACGCAGACTACGAGGTCAGTTCATTGCAGTTTTTAAAATACTTAATGGGTTTGACAATGTCGATTATAGCCAAACGTTTAGCCTAAATATGGATACAACACGCAACCATGGCTGAAAATTAGAATTGAAAAGGATCAGCACTAGCATTTGTGGAAACTTTTTCGCATATAAGATCTGTTCTACCTGGAACAAAGTTCCCTACGAAGTTGTAAACCGTTCTTCAGTAGAGCAGTTCAAGAAGAGAGTAGTATTTTTTGCACACTCTGCAATGAGTGTAGTGCACTAAACAGTCTCTCTCCTTCCATATATATATATATATATATATAATTATATATTGCCCGAAAGAATTGCACTAAATCCTATTGAAGTGTAGCTGGTAACTGAAGATTGATCCTGTGTGTTTCGGATAATCTGTTTCACTTCCTGTCCTAAATCTACTTAATACCCCCCCCCCCCCCTCTCTCTCTCTCTCTCTCTCTGGTATCTTAACATTATGTACTTTGCTCCACAATTTTCTGTTTTTCTTTGTATATTCCCTATTTCGGTAATTAACCTTAGCACTAAAATATACATTGCTTAACCCCTTTTGCACCGGTGCCGTCCGTTTAACTTTATTAAGGCTACTATTAGACGATTGTATTCAGTTTATAAAGGGCCTCCAGCAATCAACTGGCTTAGAAATATTTCACTTAACCCTTTTACTACCACAGATCTTTCGTAAACTGCATAAAATAGATAGAATAAAGTATAACACATATCGCTGGTACTCAAAGGGTTGAGTTTTTTTCTTCTATCTTTTCGGTTTGAATAGTTAATTTATTACATTTTTAGTATTCTAATGCCTTTCTAATGCTCTGATGAAATATTTAGATCTTTCTTATTCTCAATAATTGGAAGACTTGTCTATAGAGATTTTGTTGTATAAAATAAGCTGGCATTGAAGTTTTGTTATTCTACAAATAATTTGTTTTATATTTTCCATAATTTCAATTGCCAGTCATCACTTGCCCGAGTTGTGAGTTACATGTTCTCTTTTGTTTGTCTCCACACCAAACATCAAATAAATCCATATCCACTTTCTTGTTTTGCTCTGCATTCTTTATACAAAGTTAATTGAGCATTTCTCATAATCTAAAAAAGTATGCTAATGATTGAACGTAGTGTAAATCCCTAAATTGTATTATATATGGCATTGATTAACCCTGTCAGTACCGGTGCAGTCCTTTTAACTTCAATCTGACTACAATTAGAACATTTTATTCAGTTTAAATAGGGCCACCAGCAAATAACAGGCTTCGAACTATCTCCCTTAACCCTCTTTACTAACACAGATTCTTCCTAATCTGCACACAATCGTATAAATATAGCTAGAATAACAATATAAAAGACGTCGCCGGTACAGAAGGGGTTAAGTTGTGTAAGACTACGTAATGGTCGGTTGGGATTGGTTTTGATTTTATTGATTGGGTTAAGGATAAAATTACTATAGAGAGTTCGTTTAGCAAAGACTAATATAATTTATTTATTAATTTATCTCCCAACACCAAATGCCTCCCAAAGAAATTTATAAGAAAATAAGAACATAAGAAAATAGGAGTCTGCAGAAAGCCGATTGGCCCAAACAAGGCAAATTCCTCTCACACTTAACCCTAATTATAAGGCCTAATTATAAGCCCAGCTCACTAGCACCATTAGGGCTGACCTCACCGACACGGTCAGAGGTCAGAAAACGGGGTCTGCAGAGCGCCGATTGGCTCACACCTGACAGATCCCCCTCACACCCAACCAATCTTGTCCATATGACTATCTAATTGTATCTTAAAGCTCCATAACGTTCTTGATCCCACTATAGTACTTGGTAGCCTATTCCACCTATCTACAACTCTGTTACCAAACCAATATTTGCCTATATCTTTTCTGAAACGAAATATATCTAATTTGAAACCATTTGTTCGAGTTCTTTCGCTATCACTGAGCTTTAGTACATTTTGCATGTCTCCTTTATTAATCCCACTAACCCACTTGAACACCTCTATCATATCCCCTCTAACTCTGCGTCTCTCGAACGAATGTAAGCCTAATTTCTTCAACCTTTCTTCATACGAAAGATTTCTAATAATATGGATCATTTTTGTCATTCTACGTTGTACTCTCTGCAATGAATCTATGTCCATTCTGTAATAAGGACACCAAAATTGAACAGCATAATCCATATGGGGTCTCACTAATGACAAGTAAAGTTTTAAGATAACATCAGTAGCTCTGTTACTCACACTCTTAGAGGTGAAGCCGAGAATCCTGTTTGCCGTGTTACGGACACTTATACACTGTTTTCTAGGCTTCAAATCATTGCTAACAAACACACCTAGATCTTTCTCACAGTCTGAGTTTTCTAATTCCATTTTAGCTAGTTTATAATTAACATTTGTATGCATCTTCCCTATCTTTAATACCTTGCATTTGTTAATGTAAAACTTCATCTGCCAATTTACTGACCATTCGTGTAAGGTATCTAGATCCCTTTGGAGGCACTCTATATCTCTATCTGAATCAATTTTTCTCCCAATTTTGGTATCGTCTGCAATTTTACTTATCCTACTAGTTATACCCAAATCAAGGTAATTTATGTAAATAACAAACAACAAAGGACCTAATACAGATCCCTGGGGGACACCACTTTTAACTGCTCCCCACTCTGACTTGGTACCATTTATGCCGACTCTCTGCTTCCTACCAATTAGCCATGACCTAATCCATCCCAATAACGCTCCACCTATTCCATGCGCCTCAACCTTTCTCATCAATCTCTCATGAGGGACTCTGTCGAAAGCTTTACTGAAATCTAAATATATAATATCATATGACTTGTCATAATCTACTGCTTCATATACCTCTGAGAAAAAGCTAAGCAAATTAGCAAGGCAAGAACGTCCCTGAGTGAATCCATGCTGAGAAGAATTGATTAAGTTAAATGTTTCTAAGTGGTTTCTAATTTTCCTAGCAATAATTGACTCTAGTAGCTTCCTATGATTGATGTAAGACTAATGGAACGGTAATTGGATGCTATTGACTTATGACCTTTTTTGAAGATCGGAACTACATTTGGAAGCTTCCAAGCTTCTGGAACTAAGCCTGTTTCTAATGACTTGTTAAATAGAAATGTTAATGGGTAACTTAACTCATCTCTGCATTCTTTTAATACTCTAGCATATACCTCATCAGGACCAGGCGAATTATGAGGTTTCAGTCTGTCAATTTCCTTAAGCACATAATTTCTACTTATAGTAACCGTACTTAACCTATTTTCTATACTATCGCTATATACCTTACGGACTTCTGGAATCTGTGCCAAATTTTCATTAGTGAAAACGGAAAGAAATTGACTATTTTATGTACTGTACATTCCTAAATAATTTTCTGTCATTTTTCCTATCGAAGTTTTAAGGGGACCAATTACATCTCTAAATTTTGATTTATATAGTTGGTAAAAAGCTTTAAGTTTATTTGTTGAGTCATTTGCTATCCTGATTTCATAATTTCCTTTTGCTTTCCTAATTTCCGTTTTGACCTGTCTTGACAGAGTCTGATAGTAAATAAGTAGGTGATTTTCGTCTTTCTTAATTTTGCTATATATTCCTTTCTTTTTTCCTAGAAGATCTATTCATGTATTATTCATCCATTTTGGTTGGTTCTGTATTGATCTAAATTTTCTTTTGGGGATATATTTATTTTGAGCATAAAATACTGAATTTATAAAATTATCATATGTATCTACCAAGTTTGACGTATCTTCCTGACTTAAGCTGACAGATACCCAATAAGGGGTACATTCATTTGAACATCTGGATCGACTTAATTGTTTGACCATAGGGTCCGCTAATAGGGCACTTCTTAGCCCACCATAATCGGCTTTTCTGAAGTCAGGTATTAATGTCGTATTCTCTCTGGTATTACCTTTCCATTGTATATCAAAATACACACAATTGTGGTCGCTATTTCCGAGGTGGTCACCAATCTCTACATTATTTATCATATGTTCATTGTTACTGAAAACTAAATCGAGAATATTATTACCTCTAGTCGGCGTATCTATGAATTGAAATACAAAACTATCTTGTACTACCTCAATATACTCTTCTGAATCGAAGTCGCCTATTTGATGCTGCCAATCAATATTCGGAAAATTAAAATCCCCCAAAATGCACACATTGCTAAACCTTGATGCCATATTAATTTTCTCCAAAAATGATGTTCCGTCATTTCTATTCATATTTGGCGGTCTATACATAACTCCAATAACTATGGTCTCACTACCTTCGTTAACCTCTACCCAAACACTTTCATTATCATTATTTAGTCTAATACCTGATTTAATACAGCTTTTTAATGTACTCCTGACAAACACTGCTATACCGCCGCCCCTCCTACTTGTTCGGTCATATTTAAACAAACTATATCCTGGTATATCAAATTCTGCTAAAAAATGCCTGGATTCTGTATTATTCCACGTCTCAGTTAGCGCTATTATATCTATATTTTCTTTATTAAAGAATGTGATCCTTCCGGGATTCGAACCTGGGTTACCACATACAAAATAACCCTAAACACTCTAACCATTACACCATCAAGACAGTTAAAGGGTTTTACATGACTACGATTTTATATCCATTTATCGAATACTGGATATCAATCTAATAATGTACTCAGACCCAACTGTTTAAGTGAAAGGAAAGAACAATTTATTGGATATAGATAAATAAGATTCCATTTATTACATAGGAATCTGCATCTGTCAATAGATGTTAAGCGAGCGACGTTCTTTATTTTTTACACATGGAAGGATCTTGTGTTTTTCTTCTTCCTCCAAAATCCTACCTTATGGGGTTATTGGCGTATTTATTTGGTCATTTGTATAATTATATAGTTTATATATTTGTAGCTTCCTCCCTAGACCTCCATCGAACTTAAAAAAACACCCCCAAGACCCTCTTTCAAGATAAATGTGTAAATGTTGTCGATATAAAAAATGGCCCAGCCGAAAGCCGGAAAAAACACCTAAATGACAGGAAAATTCTTAATATTAACAATTAATGGGGTGAAAAGTCTTAAAATCGCCAAACTAATGGGGCTAAGCATGAAGAAGAAGGGGGAACAGAATAACGACCCATCTCCTCTTAAACCCCTCTACATCTACCTGCCTGGCCTCCTATCTACCTGTTCATCTACCTACCTGGACCCTTCCTTCGTCTATCTATTCATTATTTCATCCATGTGGCTATAAAGACCTTGTAATGCGTGTTAATGGTGATGTATTAGGCTTGCGGTCTTAAGGGAAGGGTTTAGTTTGTTCCCTAGACCTCCATCAAGCTTATAATTACACCCCCTAGACCCCCTTTCAAGATAAATTAGTACATTTTTCGGTAAAGAAATATCCCGGCCGAAGGCCGGTTCCTCTAAATTACAGGCTCGCTACCACTTGCCAGGAAAAAAGCGACACCTAAATAACACGAAAAGTCTAAAAATGGACAGAAATGGAACGAACAATCTTAAAATCGCCAAAGTAATGGGGAAACGTCTTGGTAGAAAGGGGGTCCATACAAAAATCCCTCAAGTGGAAATCTCCCCTTAACCTTAGACCCAGAGTTTCAAACCGGAGCAATATTGTTTGAAGACTTGAAGGAATATGAGAAGCAATACAAGAACATTAATATACAACAGCATTGCTTTGGCCCTTTTTATCACTTCCAAAGACATAATTTGAACTATAAACCACAATTGTATTTATACCGTTACAATATTATAGACTAAACATATATTACTTGGCTTTCGCTTGACAACTTTCAGAGCTTGTCACGGGAATTGAATTTCAACTATTTGAGATGTTAGTAGACACCATTACAAACAAATTGGTGGAGAAATTACTTGGTAAGGAATGTCAGCTATTTGATATTATTCCCTGACTGAGATACAAACTGGATATAGTTGGTTTGAGCGGGATATCTTGTACTTGGTTAAAAAGAAAACAAATTAAAGGTACATGGCAGGTAAAAGCGTATTACTTGTGATAAGGTGAGAAGAGAGAGAGAGAGAGAGAGCGAGAGAGAGAGAGAGAGAGAGAGATAAAGCGCAAAAAGGTGTTATGGTGAAGTATTGAGGATTGATCATTATTATAGCAGTGTTGGAGGTGAGCATAATGATGGGTACGTTAATATGACCTGAGAGATGGTGTGAGTTATGATGAAGGTAATAAGAGAGCGGCCAACAACAACACCGCTCACAAGCAGCAGCTGAGGTTATCATAGGTTACACGGGGAGGGACCACTAGCAGATCTTTCATGTTTAGCCCCATTAGTTTTCACATGTTAAAGGTGGGGGTGCATTGGTTGAGGTAAACATGGAAAAATAATCGCCAACCTGCATATAATTATCTTGTAAAATGCAATGTCACTGAAATAATTATTAACAATGGTATAAAGGATTTTGCGGATCATCTATACCAGGCCTGTGACGTCATACTGACTTCACACCAGCATCCTCATCCTGGACTGGATGGTGGACTTACACTCCTGTGACGTCACAGGCCCGGTATAGACGATCCACAAAATCCTTTATACCATTGTTAATAATTATTTCAGTGCCATTGTATTTTGCAAGATAATTATGTACAGCTTGGTGATTATCATTCCATGTTTATCTCAACCCATGCACCCCCACCTTTAAGACTTTTGCCCATTATGTTGTCATTATTAAGACTGTTCGCGCCATTTAGGTGTCGATTTCTTCCTGGTGAGTGATAGCAAGCCTACAAACCGGCCTTGGGCCGCAATATTTTTCTACCAAAATATTTTTACAAATTTATCTTCGGGATTATATTTTAAGCTTGATGGAGGTCTACGGTGCAAACTAAAACAAAAGCATATACCGGTAATAATGAAACAAATATATAGAATATAACGTCCACTGAACCCCTTCAGCACCATGACGCTTCTGGCTAATATTAGACGATTATATGCAGTTTAACACCTTACGAGCGGCCTATGCGGTTTATTTATGTGTACCGCACAGCGGGGTGTTTTTAGCCAAAATAGGGCTGTTTACGTGATCATTTTCATGCCTAAATAAGACCCAGAACGTAAAACAAGTACCTATCCCTGAAAGGGCATAAACAGAGCTTTCGAATGACACCATAACGATCCTTGTATGATGGATAGTTTTCTTGCAATAACCGTGCAACGCGAGTGCAAAAGCAGGTAATTCGGTACTTTCAGTACATAATTGAGTATGTAGCGAGTGAGAGAGGGAGGAGGGAGCTGAGATTTGTGTCAGTAGGTTCGCCGCGGTGGTCTGGAGCAGTCATACGCTCGCTAGTCTCCTGCCACCACTTGTCTCTCTCTCTCAGCCACATTACGTGCTGAAATTGCCACTCGAGTTATGTCGAGCGCCGCCACATAGTCCAGCTTTATTTAACTCGACTTATGTTGCTCGCCGCTAAATAAGGGTTAAGAAGGGCCTACGTTACTAGGAGGGTATATTGAGATCATATTTACCCATTTGAGTCTAGTGGTAGGGTATAAACTAAAGAAGTGCCCCCATCAGTCTGTCCCCGGGTAATGACCCGCTAAAATGCTCTGGACCACCACCTACTCTTACTATATATTAATTTCTGTAACTTTCGTGGCCTTTCCTCTAACTTCCACTCTGTGGAACACCACCTCTCCTCTGCCAACCCTGATCTTCTCTTTCTCACCGAGACACAGTTGTCTGAGACTACTGACAACAAACCCTTCTCTGTATCCTCTTACTATCTTTATCCTCAGTTTCGAGCCAAAGATGTATGTTGCGTTTACGTACGCAACAATCTTGCTTTCTCTCGTGTTCCCAACTTAGATTCTTCTGAATTCTCAACTCTCTGGCTAAAGCTTTCTTGTCACACTCAAACTAAATATTTCTGCACTGTCTATCTCTCCCTTAATTCTAATGACTATCCAAATTTGTTTGACTATCTAACTTCTAAAGTGGAACACATTTTATCCATCTCTCCTTTCGCAGAAATCTCCATCTTAGGAGATTTCAATGTTCACCACCACCAATGGGTCTCCTGTGTTTCCACTGACCAACCTGGTGAACAAGCCTACATATTTTCTATCTTAAATGACTTAGAGCAGTTAGTCGTGCAACCCACCCATATCCCGGATCGCTTCAGAGATCGGCCCAACATTCTTGACTTATTTCTAACCTCTCACCCTTCTGCTTATACTGTAAATCTTTTCTCTTATTTGGGCTCCTCCGACCATAAACTAATATCTGTCACCTGTCCTATCTCTCCAGTACGGCCGCCCGATCCTCCCAACCGACGGCACTTGTAGCACTTTGGCGCTGCCGACTGGGAGGCTCTTTGTCAGTACTTCCTTGATTTCCCATGGACTGACTTTCGCTTTCGTGGCCGAGGACCCTCGGAGAGTGCTGAACGCATTACCGAGGTAATCCTTTCGGGCATGGAAGCATAGCCTACATTCCATTTTCTTTCTCTCAGTCTAATGCCAAAAAATCTTGGTTTACTCACGCTTGTTCTACTGCTGTCCGCAACAAGGAGGAAGCATTCAAACGGTACCGACGCCTTAAAACTCAAGAATCTCATTCTTCCTATGTTTCTGCCCAGAATCAAGCCAAATCTGTTCCTCGACTTACCAAACAATCTTTCATCAATAATAAATGCACTGAATTATCCAACTCTAGCTCTTCCCAAGCTTTCTGGCATCTAGCCAAAAACTTCTCCAACAATTTGTCTTCCGTGTCTTTCCCTCCCCCTTTCCACTCTGATGGAACAACCATCACTTCTTCCTCTGACAAAGCTGAACTCTTCGCTCAAACTTTTGCTAGAAACTCCACTTTGGAAGATTCCGGTGCTATTCCTCCCTCTCCTATTTATGCCTAATGTTCTAATCTCTTCTAAAGATGTATTATCTACCCTCTCTGGGCTTAATACTAAGAAGGCGTATGGTCCTGACGGTGTTCCTCCTGTTGTACTAAAAAACTGTGCTTTCGTGCTGACTCACTGCCTAGGCAAACTCTTTCGTCTCTGTCTCTCCTCTAACGTCTTCCCTTCTTCCTGGAAGTTTGCTCTCAGTCAACCTGTCCCGAAGAAGGGTGACCGCTCTCAACCCTCGAACTATCGTCCAATTGTTCTCATCTCTTGTATCTCTAAAGTTTTTGAAACTATACTTGCTTCCAAATTTCTTAAGCATTTCTCTTCTCATAATCTGCTCTCAGATCACCAGTATGGCTTCCTTAAAGGTCACTCTACTGGTGATCTTCTTTCATATCTTACTAAGTTTCATCCTCCTTTCCGGACTTCGGTGAGACATTTTCTATTGCATTAGACATATCGAAGGCCTTCGATAGAGTTTGGCACAAATCTTTAATTTCTAAACTACCATCCTTCGGTTTCTGTCCCTCCATCTGTGCCTTTGTCTCTAATTTCCTTTCCGGCCGTTCCATAGCTGCGGTTGTGGACGACCATCGCTCATTTCCTCATCCTATCAACTACGATGTTCATCAGGTCTCTGTCCTATCTCCCATTTTCTTTCTAATTTTCATAAATGATCTTCTCAACTGTATCTCCAGTCCCGTCCATTCATACACAGACGACTCTACCTTACACTACTCAATTATTTTTCCTGAACGACCCACCCAGCAATCCCTCAAAGACAAACGTAATGAAGCCATGCAACACTTATCTTCTGATCTAACTACTATTTCCAATTGGGGCAGAGAAAACCTTGTTACCTTTAATGCTTCCAAAACCCAATTTCTTAATCTTATTACCCATTCAGAACTCCCAGAGAACTATCCCTTACACTTCAACAATACAAAAATCAATACTTCATCTTCTCTCAATATTCTTGGTGTGTCTTTTTCTTCTGCTCTCTCCTGGAAGGACCATATAACCAGTCTTGCTAAGGCAGCCTCCCAGCAGCTGGGTGTGCTCAACCGCCTCAAGGGGTTCTTTACCCCTGCACAGCTTCTTGCTCTGTACAAAGGCACAGTGCGTCCTTGTAATAAGTGTTGTTCACATGTGTGGGAAGGATTCTCTCACACTGCACTCTTAGACAAAGTAGAAAGGAAAGCCTTTTGTTTCATTAAGTCCCGCCCACTCACCAACTCTCTGCAATCTCTCTCTCTATGCCACAATTTTGCATCTCTCTCACTATTCTATCGCTACTATAATAATTAATGTTCCTCATAGCTTTCCCAGTGTATACCACCTCCTCTACGTAGGGTATGTAGTACCTGTCTTGCAACACAATCCCACCCCTACTCTGTGCAACTCTCCAACCCAAGAGTGAAACATTATTCTCAGACTTTCTTCTATTCAACTGCTGAGCTCTGAAACTCTCTCCCAGAAGCAGTCTTTTCCTCTTCTTTTGACTTAAATTGCTTCAAACAACGTGTGTCTAGGTATTTTGGCTCGAACGTTCATTGATTTTGGCCCTGTCACTCTTTCAACTATGGGGGAGGCACTCGATGCAGGCAGTTCTGCCTCTTGTCTCCCTCACTCACATAGAAAAACAAAAATATATGTATACTATATATATGTATATATTTACAGTATATATATATATCGGTGCACCAGAGTGTGCCACCGGGTACACCAACACTCTCTCTTTCCTGAATGAGAACAATAGGCCGGACACCAGGATATTTGTATGTAAAACCGATACATGTAAGCCCGTGGTGGAAGGGGAGGAGGACGGTGGTTGGGGGCGGTGGCAACATCATACTATTTGTGCTATGGTTCTTCTGTGTTTTGTTTATTCTCTTGCTGGTATTTCTTTTCTGCAATAATTTGGACATTTTCACATTTGCTACTATATTATGTATACATAATATTCAATAAGCTTACTTTGAGGAGGCCTTTGGTAGGTGATGACGTCTTAAAATAGATTTACTTTTCCCTCCTTCCCTATATTATCTCTCCTTACCACCCTCCATTTATATATACAGTTTTAGTACGCATGTGTTTGTCAACTTTTCGGAAAACAGATAAGCTCTTGTCAACCTAGATGAAAAGAAAAGAAAAATGAGATACCAGCCCTGGTTATAGATGAGGAGATCTTAGGGCCACTTAAACTGCACCGCATTATATGGGTCTTTAATGCTAGGGAGAGGTATTAGAGTGAATAGTCGAATCAGGTTTCACACATTTATTGTAGTCTAATCAGATCAGAATTATAGGACTTGGCAGTCCCAACATTATATTAATGGCATGGGATCAATTACATATTTACAGGTATCTACCCTCAAGAGGATTCTCCAAATAAGCAGAGTACAATGATAATTAATCAGGTATAATCTTTATTCTCATTATCTGTTTCAAGAACAAGAAAACAATAAATAGGACAACTAAATATATACACGACGTACAGAGAAGGTACCGGTACAAGGATGATATGTTCAATAATCAAAACTAGTGCTCGCGAGTGTGGTTGGAATGTAAGGGGTTAATCTAGCTGAACTCTAGTATGATGTAGATATAAGGCAGAGCTAGTCATCTATGAGTAGGAAGAAGTTAGGCGACTGAGTGGTCGAGCTAACGTATAACAATCTATTCATAGGATGACGATGTAAGTTACGGATAGCTGTTGAGGGTTTTAATTGAAACGGCAACTGATTGAGTAAGAATTACGTTACAATGGGGGCCTGATAGACAGACCACGGAAAACTTCTGCAGTGAGGCTGACAGAGGTATTCAGTGATATTAAATACTCTGTTACGTCCAACAACAATGGCTTCTGCAGGCAGGCTGAAAGAGTTACCAGGAGATATTTAATACTCCTTATTTTCCTTCCACACTGAGACGTTGCGCATTTGGAGCACCTAGAGAGGTATTAGAACATTCAGACTCAGGAGGAAAGGTGAGATACTTTCCTTAACCTGGTCTGAGCACCTATTCACTCTTTAGGTCTTCCCTGGCCCTTGTTGGCTACACGGAAAAAGGGCGACCTTGGCCTTTCCTAACGTTGACATAGTCCCTTGTCGCTCCGGCGACAGGGATAGGGGGGATAACAAAGGTAGGACCCGTATTATTTGTTTGCGTATCCCCTCCCAGGTCCAATCAGCAGGTGTGCGCAGTTGGGGCGGCGTCTGGTCGTTCTGATTGGCTGGGTTGACCTGGCCGCTGGCCAACCTCAGGTCAGCCTGTGGGGTTATTGTCAATGCTGAACCAGTTCAACCTGTGAGAGAATGGGTGAAGGGGAGATTTTAGCATTGCAGAGCCCAAACGGACGGTGCTGCCCTTGGTTGATTTGGTATGGTGCAGGGGACGACCTCTGGTGTGTCTGTCGAAGGTGAGCCTGGCTGTATGGGGGTGCCTGTTTTTGTTTCTTTTTTCTATATTCCAACTACTCCCTCTCGGGCATAGGCTGATAGCCTTTTACACTCTACCGCTGAACACGGTGAGGCCCGTGAGGTCTTGCTCCAGTCTATGGAGTGAGACATGTGAAGCTTCACGGCTCGAAGCAACTCCATCTCTGAAGCTGCTCCGCCTCTGTGCTTCAGTCTCATCCCCCAGGCTCGGACCCTCACTCTCAGAACGCCACCTATTGAGCAATTAACTCACTAGGCATTGCCCCCCTATAGCATATTTTTGAATATGGGAGTATTCATACAATGCTATTTTAATCAGGGAACAATGAGGGTATTTATTTGGCATTTCGGTGTGCTGTGGTAATGCACTGATACTAGCTAGGTACAGCACAAATTCCATCCCAATAATATCTTCCCATTGACATATTGGGATTCGAACCCGGGTCCATTGGATTGCCAGTCCAGTGGCAAGACCACTCCGCCACACCTTCCCTAATGGTGGCGTTGCTGCGGTGTCCGGCCTGGGGCACCTTGGTATGCTCTGGGAGGTGCAGGTGGCTGGTTGCTGTAGGTGGCTTGCCCTATCTCCGTTATAACAACAACATGTATGTAATGTCGGCGTTAAAGGCCTTATTTGAAAGTATAATTACGCTCACTTAAGAAAAAGGCTCCAGAAAGTTTATAGATCGCTGTATCCTGGTCATTAATTAACCTGATTTAATAGTTTTTTGTTTTAGCTATACTGTATATTCAACACTAAGAATGTACACAAACCATGAAGCTATATATATATTTATACCATATATATATATACGGTATATATATATATATATATATAGTGATAATTGATACATGATTAACATGTTTACTATGGACGTAACTAAAGGAAAAGTATAGGTTTACCTATTCACACATTATAAATTACGAAATAAAAGTATCTTAGAATATGGTGATGATATTAGGTATAGTTAGCAGAAAAAATACTAATTATTTTAAACAGATTAGCGTAAAAAATATGTAACATTTGCAACTCTAGTCACGGGGTATTAGGCTGATGCCCAAGTCTGGGTCGACTACCCAAACGTAGTTGAAGTAAATTCAATCGTTTATGAAGCATAGTTCTTGATTCATAGATTCATTGCGGGCTGATCGTTCCTATCTCGAATGAAATTCCGAAAATGTTTTACGACTCGGTATAAAGATTCAAAGATTAAAAATATTGGGTATGATTGATTTCTGTTTTACATCAGTTGGTGGTTGTTAAAATTATTTCAATTAATCTCCATTTATTACACTGCAATGACCATGTACAGCAGTGGTAATTAATTCTGATCGATTTTGAAGTCTCAAATTTATTAATCAAATCTCTGAAATGCAAATGAGCAGTAAGAATTAGTAAGGAGATTCAATTCAACCCGAAACCGCTTCAAATAAGTTTGTATTTGAATTCATGTTCACAACAATACAATTAATTAAATAAAATTAGACAATAACTTTTGTAATGCCCACATTGTTTGGGTATTTTTATCATTCAGCATTGCTTGTTTTATTTGCTAACATATGGCAGTAATGTCTGCAGACCACTTGAAGATCGTAATTTGCTTCATCCAAGATGCCTTTAGTCTTTCCTATGTTGAAAAAAATAATAATTAACATAAAATAATTTGAGTTGTAAACGATGTATAAAGGGAATATTACTTACATTGCTTCACCCTGAAAACTAATTATGTTTATAATTCAATATTCCTGGGTATAAACTAGGAGATGGGGGGGGGGGGGAGCATGAGAGGGGAGATCAATGCCACTGTTCGGATTATAGCACATGTTTGGACGACACTGAATATTTT
Organism: Paralithodes platypus; assembly: GCA_032716605.1. Lineage (NCBI taxonomy): Eukaryota > Metazoa > Arthropoda > Malacostraca > Decapoda > Lithodidae > Paralithodes > Paralithodes platypus. Next base: position 21,985,775 of record CM064529.1, on the reverse strand, counting down.
ACTTTATATCCTTTAAATCATTAATAATTAATTATTGTGTGTTTTGTTATAGAATAAACTGAACTTGTTTTTTATTCGGTACTTAGCACTTGAAGCGTTTTTGTAAGCGTTTTTGTAAGCTTGTAAGCGTTTTTGTAATACACCCTGTATATATATACTATCTGCTCTTTAAATTTCAATATAATTAAACACAACTATTTTATTCGTTCATATTGCAAATTAATAAGAAACATTGTTGAATATAGATGTTCTTGGAAAACAAGAACATCTAACTTTGTACTGATTTAACTGATTTATGAATCTTGGTAGCGACATATCGTGCAATTGAAATTAACAGATATCATAGGTGTGAAATGTAATAATAATGCAATCTTCAATGGTATCATTGGTCTAAAGGGTTTTTCATTGAAGGGGAGGAAATAGCGCTGGAGATACTATTGGGAATGCTGTGTAAATGTCTAGAAGAGCATAGTAGCCTACAGGTATATACGCATCCCTATCTTATAGGATGATTGGGTGACAGATGGAGAGTATGTGCGAGAAGTGAAACAGTTTATGAAATGTAGTGAGCGAAAAGAGAGAGAGAGAGAGAGAGAGAGAGAGAGAGAGAGAGAGAGAGAGAGATGTAAAGAAATATTCAGTGAGTAATATAATCCTTGTTATTTAGTTTAAATTGAAAGCTCTCATTGTAATGGCACAACGTTAGCATTTTCGGAGTTATATTGAATTCACCTCATCAACAAATAATGGTGGATGGGACTCGTCAGCCTTGGTTGGCAACCTGTCTAGGGGAGTAAACCTGATACAAATCCGTACTGCTTACCTAAGGGTAAGGCAGGTTAGTGGATGGATTAACCGAACACCACTGTAGAAAAATAGTGCTAACAAGATACACAGCGGGCCTCGGAGTCGGACGGATCCTAAATTGAGTGGTCAATCCTGTAAGTCCTTCACTAAACTGGCTCGGTTTGTCCCTCTCACAGGGAATAGGTCCGTTTGGGGGCATTCTGTGTATGGCCACCCTCGTAAGGGGAGTAAGGCGTCCGGCAATAGATAGATAGATAGAACAAATAATTGACAGTCTATTTTTATACAAAGGGTTCATCTTTGGTGGATCTCCCTCTCCAAATTTATCAAAGATTCTCCAACTGATTTCAAAAATTTGCAAGTGATTTGTAAAAGGGTGATAGTGCATTACGGTTATTTTTGCGGACAAGGTAATTGGGGGTGGGGGGGGGGGTAGCTAAGCCTCTGCATACCACCTTTAGCACTTAAATATGTTTGCCTGTATTTTGCACATTGTTGAACTGTATTATGTGTATGCATCTTATTAACATGTTTTAATATCTAAATAAATATATAATTTTTAATTTTACATATATGCTTTCATTAATTGCATTGGAGGTGTTTGGTATTGTGGTGAAATTAATAAAAAATAGATTACTAAAGCCATACAGTGAAACATTAAGCTCACTGGCAAGCCAGGTAAGTACAGTACATTTGTTATGTACACAGTCTGTCAAGGATCCAGGTGGCCCACCCTCGCTCTGGGACTCGCATTTTTGTCTGGCAATACTTGGTGTAGTAGGGACATGTGTGTTACAGGGATTGTTATTGGTTCATATGATTTCCGCTATATTAGTGTCAAAACAAATAATTAAACAAGGCAAAGGAAACACATAGCCTAATGCAAATGTATACACCCAATTATATGATCGTGAAATGTCACCAAAAGTTTGTAGATATGTTTAAACAATTAAGCACATTATATTGATTGAATGGCAACGCATATATATATATATCCTGTTGGCTGCATAATGGAGGAGATATTTGTCTTTACAATGTGAACATTGCATAATATGATTTGCCGTAATATACGGGACAGACACAAGTGACCCAGTATTGGCTAGCGGTATCCTTGCTTAGAAGCGTTAAACTCTTTGCCTTCATGGACAAAATGTATGGAAACAAAGTGTTTCCTCGAAAAATCTGTCTGGCATGAAGTTGTCTTTCGCAAAGTAACACTCAATCTCACTTTGTCATCATTCATTAAGCAGTAGACAAAACGTAGACATGGCTAGGAATTCGGTCCTATTGTTGTTCTACCTACTGTCAATAACGACATTACTATAACATGATAACAAAAAAACATATACGTTGTAAGAACTAGTGAGACACACTTGTATAAAGGATGCAGAGACCTAAGCTGGTTGGGATTATGGTGCTATGTAATGGGTTGATTTTGTTGACGAGTTGTATCTTCCATCTAGTTGCTGGTAATTATTCTTCACACCACGTAGTATAATACCATTTGCAATAATTGAAATATTGAAATGTCATAGTCTGCATAGAAATTAGTAAAATTATCTCTCTTTCTCTCTCTCTCTCTCTCTCTCTCTCTCTCTCTCTCTCTCTCTCTCTCTCCGAAGAACTTGCCATGGTTCTTCAGTCTTACCAACACTCATCTATTTTAGTTTTGAAATTAATGTGGATATTGTTTTCCAAGTAAGCAAATATGTATTATTTATGTTGATATTTAGTGCAAGTTAATCAGAATCAACAAGATTAGTACTGCAGCTGAATAGTTAAAGTCATAGGATTTACCCTGAGACATGTTAATAGGCTTTACAAGTAGGACGTAACATTTAGTAGTAGGAGTGGTGTTGGTGGAGGTTTCTACATAACGAATCATGGTAATCTCAACCTAGTGTCAGAGAGTAATAAAGGCTATGATATTCAAAATATATTGGGGGGAGGAAAGTGGGTAGTTTGACAGGAGCCACACAGGAAATAGACTTTATATCATAATGGACAGAGAAGAATGTTGTATGTTAGTTCAAAAACGGTTGCCAGCTGGTCTAATTATACCGGTGATCATGAGGGAAACGTTTTATCAATAATAGGCCACGGTGTAAATCATTTGTTAAATATATAATCAGGCATGTCATAACTCTATAATTTGGCTAAATGCAGTAAAACAATATATAATCTGCAAAATTCTTGTTACTGGTAATGAAAACCATGATGAACCTATGTCTCTCTTACCTATACATGCAATTGATTTTACAAACTTCGTGAATCTTGATTACTTTAATCAATATTAAACAAACTCATTATAAACTGTGATTCTCAACCCACTGTCTCAACACAGAGATAATTTCTCAAAATCATAATGTTTTACCTCTCATGGTAATTTAGTTGATGTAAGTATGTTATTTACCGCATGTTTAAAACTTCTTACCTAATACTAATATCAAATTTATTATAAAAAGTATGTATTAACAAATACTATATAATGGCACTGTTTGTTAATTGGTTGTATATTTATATATATACTGGAATGCAGTTATTAGGCAATAGTATATTTTGTTTCACAAATTGTAACTGTTCGGTATTATGACCTTAAGCTTAGGCTAATAAACGCAGTTTTCAGTCTGAATTAACGTTTTCTCCAGTATTCGTCAAATCAATGCTTCTATTCAGCACTTGTCATATGAATTCGTCATGCATTAGGTGATGTGGTTATGTAATGTAGAAATCAAACGAAAAACAACAAATATAACTGCTATTTGGCGAATATAAATTCCAATTAAAATTGGAGAGGCGTGTGGGTTTGTCTCTCTCTCTCTCTATTTTATTTTTTATTTTGTTTTATATATTCCAACTACTCCCTCTCGGGCATAGGCTTTATACTCTACCGCTGAACACGGAGAGGCCCGTGAGGTCTTGCTCCAATCTGGGGAGTGAGACATGTGAAGCTTCACGGCCCGAAGCAACTCCATCTCTGAAGCTGCTCCGCCTCTGTGCTTCACAGTCTCATCCCCCAGGCTCGGACCCTCACTCTCAGAACGCCACTTATTGAGCAATTAACTCACTAGGCATTGCCCTCCTGTAGCATATTTTTGAATATGGGAATATTCATATAAAGCTATTTAATCAGGGAACAATGAGGGTATTTTTTTGGGCATTTCGGTGTGCTGTGGTAATGCACTGATACTAGGTACAGCACAAATTCCACCCCAATAATATCTTCCCATTGACATATTAGGATTCGAACCCGGGTCTATTGGATTACCAGTCCAGTGGCAAGACCACTCCGCCACACCTCCCCTGTATGTCGGTCATTATGTCTCACATTGCCTCACCCTGTCATATAGTTAGTCGTTATTAATTATATTGTAATACTGTAGCTAGGCAGTTAGTAGAACAACAAATAATTACGTCAGTGTTATCCCTCTCCCACAACCTCCCCCCCCCACCCCCACACACACACACCACACACACACATAAAATCGTTCGCCGCTGTTTAAATATACCACCTGCCATTATTGTGTCAATTTATTTAAGCAAATCTACGAACATTTGGAGATATTTAATTATTCTTACATATCAATTTATGCATTTGTATTGTATACATGTTTCATTTGTCTTGCTTTATAATTATATATATGTTCTGACACTGATATAACCATTATCAGATCAACCAATCACAGTCCCTGTAAGACACACCTCCCTACTTCACCAAGTATTGCCAGATAAAAATGGAAGTCCCAGAGCGAGGGTGGGCCAGCTCGATCTTTGACAGACTGTACAGTCGCGCTAATAAGTGGTGTCTCGGCACCAAGAATGTTTTGATCAATAATTTGTATCAGCAATATCTAAGCTTCATATATTCATATCGAGTGAAATATACAAACACGTACCTACACTTACCCACCCTATTCAACATCTGACAGACATTAATACAGCACAGAGCAAGCCAAACGTAATGACAGCTGGGCCATGAATTATTAGCGCGACTGTACCTGACGTTGCAAGTAGGTATAGGAGATTATCCATGCCAGAGCATCAATGCACCTTGAATAAATAGTCAAAAACATGAAGGTACAGTACATATCTATAATATCAATTGGCATAGTATTTGGTACCATCAGACATCAGCCATATTCTAGGTGCAAGTAGGATGAAACTATTTCTTGGGTTATGCCTGTGACAGGAAGGACGATATAATTATATAGATTGAATGGAAAGTTGTTGGAGCCGGTGAAGAGCATGCATGTGGATGCAGGACAGCAGTAGAGGATGAACAGAACGAGAAGTTGATCTGAATGTTGGTTTAAAGCAAGGATATGTGATACCCCAATAGTTATTCGGTATGTATGTCGAGTACCCTTTGGTAAGTGAAAGAAGAGAGTTGAATGTGCCTGTCCTGCTGTTTGCTGATGATAACATTATATTTAGTGATGACGAGGTAAAGCTAACCTTCTTGCGGATATTTTCTCCACCAACTCAACCTTAGATGAAATAAATCAAGATGTCCCTGTACTTAATTTTAATTCGCCTGAAATTCCCTCACTGAAGATCCACACCAGACATGTCAAAACTATTTTGCAGAATCTCTCAGTAGATAAGGCTCCTGGTCCAGATTAAATTTCTCCTGGTGCTCGCTCCTGTATTGGCCTGTGTACTCATACCTCTATATTAAATAATCACATAATTGCTTTGCCTTCTTACGCATCAAATCAACCAAGCTACAGACCAACATGGTGAAACACATACAATAGCACTGGATATATCAAAGGCATTTGATAGAGTCTGGCATCAATCCTTATTGTCGAAGATGTCACACTACGGCCTTGCATCATTAGTTCCACTAATTTCTTCTTATCTTCATAACAGAAAAATATGTGTAATGGTTGTTGTTGTTGTTGTTGTTCCCCAAGCTGCCTGGCCGAACAGCCCCAAATGGTAGATGGCCTTTATTCTCAATTTCACTCAATAAATGCTGGTGTTCCCCAGGGATCAGTTTTGGCCCCAATTCTGTTCCTCATTCATATCAATGATCTCATATCTACCACTCATAATCCAATACATTCCTACGCAGATGACTCAACACTCCACAGTTCCTTCACATTTACCAATTCTTTCACCCAACCCGATCTTATAAATTCAAAAATAAACACTGCAATTTCTCTGAACCAGGACCTTTCTAGAATTAATGGATGGGGACAAAAGAATCTAGTTTCCTTTAATGCACAGAAAACCAAATACATTCAATTTTCTAACCGACAGAATCTCACTGACTCCCATATATTTGTTAATGATGTAAATATTCCCACTTCCCCTAGTATTGACATTCTCGGTGTAACATTAACTACTAACTTGAGCTGGACACATTATGTTAGAAGCATTGCTAAGAATGCCTCTACAAAACTGGGACTCCTGTACAGAGTTCGAGAATTCTTCACTGACGAGCAGTTGGCCGTGATATATAAAAGTCATGTGCGTTCTCAGATGGATTACTGTTCACCTCTGTGGGGTGGAAGTGGAGTGGTTGCATTGAGGCAGTTGGACAAAATTCAAAATAAAGCTATTAGATTAATCAATAACCCTGCAATCACACAGGACCTTCCTACATTATCCATACGAAGAAACGTTGCATCCCTTGCATTATTCTACAGATATTTTCACAGCAATTGTTCCGAGGAACTTGCTTCAATTGTGCCGCCTCTCCACATCTTTCCGCGTAGAACTAGGGCAGCTGAGGGCGCCCATGAATTTACACTTTCTCCTCCACAATGCAGAACTTCTGCTTATCAGAATTAAGAACATAAGAAAATGGGAGTCTGCAGAAAGCCGATTGGCCTAAGCAAGGCAGATCCCTGTCCCACACAACCCCAGTTCAATTACAAAGCCCAATTATAGGCTCAACACTCTAATACCCTGAGGAATTCATTTATCCCCAGAGCTACTACTCTTTGGAATTCACTTCCCTCGAATTGCTTTTCACAAACTTACAATCTGCAAATGTTTAAATCCAGTTGTTACAAACATTTTATGAATGGAGGATGCCTTTAGGCACATGGACCTTTTTGTTTTACCTGTGTTTTTCCTTCCTCCGTTCATTGTCTCTTTAAAAAAAAAAAAAAAAAAAAAAAAATTAGTGATGACGAGTGGGGGTTCAGTGATTGATGAACGTATTTGGTAGTGTGTGTGAGAAATGGAAGCTAAAGGTAAATGTCTTGAGGAGTAAGGTTATAGTCTTAGAAATGCAATTACAGAGTGTGGAGTGAGGTTGAATGGCCAGGTAATGGAACTTTTTAGCTTATTTAGTTACTTGAGCAGTGTAATAAGGAAAAACGGGAGTATGGAGGATAAAGTGCGAGAAATGGTGCAATAGTGAAGGAAGGTTGTATGTACACTATTAAACCAATGATTTTGAATGGAAAATAAAGCATGGAAGTAAAGAATGCTGTCACTGCAAAACAGTGTGGTGTAATAAAGTATGGCCGTTATTGAAGAGAAATCCAGAGTCAGAGAGGTCTAAATGAGTTGCTTGCGAAGTGTGTGTAAAGTCACATAGAGAGCTAGATAATAAAATAAGGAAATACGAGAGTGCTGTGGATTAGATGTGGATGTTATTCGGTCATGTAGATCACAAATGATGGTGCCTGGCACGGTATCGTGACGTTTCTTGTACTCTTACCACAACACGGAAAAATATATTATGCAGTTCTCGCCTACATTACAATATACTGTATATGAATGTATACTGTATATATACAGTATATACATATATATACTGTATACAGTATATATATATATATATATATATATATATATATATATATATATTATATTGAAATGTCGGGTTGGTATTTCAACATGATTAATTATGATCTCGATAACAATCCTATAATAAGATATCTTGAGATAGAATATGCTCGACAGGGTCGCGTCTAGCTTTATATATCTTGCATCAACTCCTTATCCCAAGGCAACATTCACACAATAAGAACACACTATTACTTCACACTTTAGTTTATTCATAGGACATAGGTTATTGTATAAAGTGTATTGCTCTGTTATAAAGGGCAGACAATAAAGGTACTCAAGTGACGTAACAAATATAGGGCAGGCAATAAAGGTACTCAAGTGACATATCAAATATAGAATGGTCTATAATGATAACTTTATTATATTTATTCACGTTACAATTACACACAGTATAGGTAATATAAATATGCAGGAATAATAGTGTTACACATGTACAGTACATAGGTAATCAAGTCAAATGATAACACGTATGTGAGTGTAACGTCTAACGTGAAGACTTCTGGCATAGAGCGAATTGACTTGAAACAGCGTTCACGAGCATGGGGAGGTGAACCCTTATCAAGGGGATTAACGGAAGGGTCACACTGGTAAGATAAATAAAAGGTAGTGCGTTCGACCCTAGTTCAGAGTGACTGCTTTGGTATGAATTTATAATTCGAAATAGCGCGACTATAAGACACTGGTGAATATTAAATATATACTAAGGAGCTTATCGACAGGGTGGTTTAAGTTGGAATTTAATTATCTAAGCGTTTTTTGTGAAAGACTCGACACACGGATACGAAAAATAGAAATACACCGGGTAAGAGATCGATACACACAAGTATAGAATTCAAATTCAAATTTAGATCAATGAATCGCTATAACAGGTTTTGGAATAAATGCAAGTTAATATAAAATGAGGAAAAGACACTCAATTAAATGCCACGGGAAATCACAATAAATTAGAATTCGGAAGAACTCAGAATACAAAAGGGCGTACACGACAAAGTTGTACTAGGTTTAAATGCTACGGTAATGGTATTAAAGGAAATTTGAATATATTAGCAAATCCCTATCTGGCAATACGTGGATCAAAGATATGGCGTATGCGAATTACATAAATATACGATGTAATTAAATAGTTACTATGAAAATAGTAAAATCGAAGTAGTAACGGTCTCTATGATAATACGGAGACACAGTAATAAATAACTTGAACAAGAGTTACTATAAATGTGTGAAAAGAATTATTAATTACCCACACACGTAGATCAGATTAATTCACAAGCACTGGTATAAACTAGATAGCTCGAATAATACTTTTCGGTAAGGAAAGATAGATAGATTAAAACTTGGGCATAGCTCCTAGGTAAATGGTAGCAAATTAGGGAATATCTTCACGGTATACGTTTACACTTCAACTTGCATACACAAGAGAATAAATAACACATATAGGTGACATCTGAGAGTATTCCGTCTTGAGCCTGGATCGAGATGAACGTATAAAAGTGGTGTACAATTGACAATTAATGATAACACCTCAAGCAATATATATGAAAGGGGTATGCGTAGCAATATCTGGTGCGATGAATTCACTTGCATGTATCAAGATTTGTGGGAGGACAAATGACTATGTAAAGTGTACACAGATCAATAATTGAATAAATAACAGGCACAGATCCTTGGCACAGATCAACTTAATTACACTTCCGGAATACTCGCATATATTACCTTATACCTGCAACAATGGCCACAAATTGAGATACGCAGAAACACTTAGGGTTAGCGTGGAGGAGGAGAAGGGCCAAGTACGAGGGTCGAGCGTCACAGAGGTCCGGGCACGGCAGCTGGACGTAATGTCAGGGGTCCAGGGGGCAGGGCCAGACGTCAGGGTACTGCTTCGGCAGGAATCCAAGGGCAGGGGGGCAGTGGACAGCAGGCTCCTTCTCTCTCTCAGGGCATACAACTCCCGGACAGACTTATCCGGACGGAGTATTTAGGTAATAATACTCCCGGACATATATCCGGACAGAGCAAGCTACTTAGTGTGAACTGACTTCCTGTAGTTTCAGTCAGTACATATTTGGGTTATTTCTCTTGGTCAGGTTGCGTGATCTCATATGAATAGGGGCATAGTAAATACATAAAATTGGGCTATGTTGAGGTTAATAATTACATGAAAAATATATTATGGTGCTTAATGACATCGCACTGAGGTTCTTGTCTTTTTGACCTTTGGTTCTTTCTTATCTCATCAAGACTGATGATGCAATTCGTGATTTTCTGTTCACTAATTGTTTTGGCTATTTGGATTGTTTATATAATGATTTTCTTCTGTGGCACTTCCTATCACCATTTCACTTTTCTTCTAGTCTGGCAGCTTCTTGAGGATGGAGGGCCCCAACGATTTAAATACTCCCAGGGCTCTTGAGCTATTTGAGTCCCGCCCTGTGATTGGCGGGGCCAAGTGAGGTGATGATTGGATGGGCTTGACCTGCCCTTCGGGGGTAACTCACCTGTTCGGGGAATTAGAGAATGGGTCCATTGGTCAGATTTCCCGTTTTCTGGAGAATGGGAAATGAATCTATTTCTAAATCCTCTTCTTCTGGTTTCCCTGGATTCTCTTACAGTGGCTATCTTGCGTGGTTGTCCTTTAGGCTCCGTTATTTCATATATATATATATATATATACAGTACTGTATATACTTCAAATTATTTTCCTTTGTATACTCACTGTCACTCCCCCCCCCCCCTCTCTCTCTCTCTCTCTCTCTCTCTCTCTCTCTCTCTCTCTCTCTCTCTCTCTCTCTCTCTCTCTCAGACACACGGACACACACAAAGTCCCATTTTACCAATTTATGTAGCACATAGGCCTACCCTACTTAACTGAGGAACGGTTTATATTCCAACCATTTGAATGCTTATTGTGTAGAATATACATGGTGATAGTGGCGTTTGGACGGAAGTTTGTTGTGGTACTAATATATTTCTGGTCATAGAAGACTTACCGTACTAATTCCTTGGCAAATTGTACCGTTGGCCACATAAGTTCTGTTCCTCGTCGTGATCTGATATATTTTGAAAGTTAATTAGTATGAATAAATTGTGAGTGGGCTTTAATTTAATTACTAGTTGACAAATCTGATGAGTTAATCATTGTATAAGAAACTACACTTGTAATTCAATCATGCGCAATATAATTCCATATATAAGATCACGGAACTTATGTGGCCAATTATCCCTACCAATAATTCTCATGACATCCGGTGAACGCTTCTTAACTAGCGCCAGGGTTATGACTGTAGACATCACTATACCCAACACCTAGGATATGCACAGTTTATCTCGATTTTTGTGTGATTCTACACGTTTTTATTATACAGTATACGACTACACAAAGTGCTTATATAGTATAGTAATAAAGGGAAAGTCCATTATGCAGCTGATAATGACTACAAACATAATTATAAGCTGATTAATTATCATAACAAATTTGGCGCGAAAATACCTGCTGACTTTTGAATTGTTTATATATGTTATTTATGAATATGGGTGATTTCAAAATATATATATCAACAGTATGCATAGACCAAAGTATGTGTTAGCTTCAGAAATTTTGACTAACTGCTTTTAATATAGTATTGTTGAGATAGAGGGAGGGTGGATAGCTCCGTGATGTCGCCAATTTCCCACAATGCACCGCGGTAAACATTTCGTTCAGCGACTCTATCGGCCACTGTAGGCATTTATTGGTAGGGAGAATTGTACATCTACACACAAATATATACAGTCACTATTAACCTCTGAAGTGCGCATGGGGGTAATTGGAAACGTCCCCCTGTGCTGACGTATTTGAGGTGTTTCCGTCACTAAAATATTCATTGTGCCATTAATAGCATTAATACTTATCCATATGCGCCTATTATGGGTTGATTATAAAGGTATTAACCTGAAACAACAATAAAACGAGTGAAAACAGCGTTTGGATGGTCAAAATCGGAGATATAGCCCGCGAGTTGTATAATGTATGGGTGAGGCAATCTGCTTTCCCGCCAATTTCCCCCAAGGCCACTGAGACACAGTCGATCGATACTCTCTCTCTCTCTCTCTTGCACTCGCTTGCTATCAGTGATGACCACACCCTCCAATCGGATTTCTAATGTTAGCACGAAAATATACCTCAGAATAAGGGAATAACAGGGAAAATAGGTGATAACTGAAGGAGAGGAGGAAAGTGGGGAAGGAGGGGAGGTAGAGGACTGAGATTTTGCATGGCCCAGAGGCCAAAAAACAAAAAACAAAAACAAAAACAAAAAATAACAAAATATTTTGTTTTCGATGTCAAAAGTTGATTTTTTTTTTCTCTGACTCTTAAGAGTCTCCCCGCAGTGCGCCGGGGGAACTCTTAAGAGTCTCCCCGCAGCTCCCGGGTTAACCCGGCAAGCGCGATAGGCCTCACGGAAGGCTTCCTATAGGGAACGCGATAGGCCTCACGGAAGCAAGACCATAAAAAAAGCCTTCCAAAAAAAAAAAGGGCCTATCAAAACAAAGGATTTTGTCTCTAGGTGAGATAATTCCCCTCTAGTACTCATCCATGTGTTTCTCACCCCTCCCCCTCCCCTCCTTCCCCACCTTATTCCCCCCTCCCCCCCCTCCTCAATTATCACCTATTTTTCCTCTTATTATCATCATTTATCGGTTATTTTTCTCTCCCGCGATAATGTAGCACAAGTGGGTTGCATAAAAGATCGTTATGCAACACCCAGACACCGGCACACACCGCCCCGCTCGTCTCAGTTGACTCCCAGACAGCGAGAGGGGAGGGCTGCCTGTGGCTCTCTCTCGCCTGAGATTATGACCGGGTGGCCAATATCTTCGTTTTTCACCACCCAAATGCTTTTCCCACTTATTTTAGCACTCTTGAAGGTTCATATATACATCATATATGTAAAATAAAAGCATACCGAAAACAAATAATGCTTTATATTGTAAATATAACGAATTATGTCAGAATCCAGGGCTAGAAATGCACAAATAACTACCCTAGCACCTAGGTCTATATCGCGCTTGTCAGGTTAACAGCCAGAAGGGGATAGGATCCTGCTGGTAGATTACCAATCTGAAACATCAATACATTGTTGGAAATCTGTGACCTCCGTGTAGCTTATGGGGATACGACTGTATTTCCGGTTAATCCGAGTTAAGGGGAGATGGTTCGTTTTTCTGGACCCCCTTCTCCCATTACTTTTCAGATTATAAGATGTTCGACTCATTAGTGTGTCCATTATAAAACCTTTCGCCTCATTTCTGTTTTCAATATTAAGACTTTTTTTGTCATTTAAGTGTCGATGTTTTCCTAGCAATCCATACCGAGCCTGTAAGGTAAGAGGAATCGGCCTTCGGTCGGTACATTGTTCTATCTAAAAATGTACAAATTTACCTTGAAGGAGGGTCTTGGTGGTGATTTGTTCATGCTTGATGGAGGTCTAGGGAAGAAGCAAAATAAATAATAAAAACATAAATATATAAACAAATGAAGACGCCTATAAATCCACTGCTCTACTTTGTTAGGCCGTGAGATCTGGGCCGAATTTGATATTGTGTTTGTGCTTTGTTTTATTTTGATTTTTGTCGATTGGAAGGGATTGTATATAATTATTGTATCTACTGTCTGTAAATGTTTCCTACAAACTCGTAAGTGCAGGCAGTAGTTAACCATACATGAGTATTTGCTTAGCTGATAATAGGAACACTGCATACACTATTACTTTGATTATTTGCTTTTACTAGTACACAAAATAGTATGGTAATAAATATATTGTCAGGAAAACGAAGAGAACAACCTATTTGCTACACAGAGTTAATTAGATTATGTATTAACCCGTCCAGCCCTGGCTAGTTTTGTAATGTTTGTTCACCAGAACCCGGCCGGTTTTCAAAAAATGGTTTTATTCCAGAAACAATAGCGAATGGGTTAGGAATGAAGGAAAAACCACGAAAAACCGCTCAAAAAGCTTAAAGAATGGTCCTACAGAGCCCCCGAAAACGTATTTTACAGGAGTAAAAAATTGAAGGCAATTACCCCAAAAAACCAGGTTATTGCGCGCTCACGCGCACGCACGTGGACTTTGAGAGTTTTCAACCATCGGCACGGTTGCGTGGGATACGTACACAGTTCCCATACAAATCTGAGCCGTCTTGAGGGGGTACACCTGAGGTTACGGTCGGCGCAATTAGGGTGACGCGCCAGGCGCGTCTCTGGGGCTTAGCGTTACATACATCGCCGACGCGCCAGGCGCATCGCTGGGGCTGTACGGGTTAAAATATATGTAACTTCATACATTTGCATTTATTCATGCGGTTTTATATAGCCGTTTTTACCGAGCATAAAGCAAAACTCTTGAACATATATTGAAATATATTCCTGTTATTTTTCTAGACATTAGATGATTGTTTTATTATATGATATCAAGGTCTTTAACCCTTTACGAGCGGCCTATGCGGTTTATTTATATGTACCGCCCAGCGGGGTGTTTTTAGCCAAAATAGGGCTGTTTACGTGATCATTTTCATACCTAAATAAGACCCAGAACGTAAAACAAGTATCTATCCCTGAAAGGGCATAAACAGAGCTTTCGAATGACACCATAACGATCCTTTTATGATGGCTAGTTTTCTTGCAATAACCGTGCAACGCGAGTGCAAAAAACATGTAATTAGCCACTTTCCCGATACAATTCCGTATATAGCGAGTGAGAGAGGTAGGAGGGAGGTGAGATTCGTGTCAGTAGGTTCGCCGCGGTGGTCTGGAGCAGTCATACACTCGCTACTCTCCTGCCACCACTTGTCTCTCTCTCTCAGCAACATTACGTGCTGAAATTGCCACTCGAGTTATGTCGAGCGCCGCCACATAGTCCAGCTTTATTTAACTCGACTTATGTGGTGAGCCGCTTTTTAAGGGTTAACCGCTAAAATAGTGGTTGTATGTTATCGTATGCATCCCAACCAAAAATATAATGCGTATGCCCAGGATTAATGTAAATCTATGTTTTGTTTTGTGTTTTCATGTTTTTGTTTTACATGATAATTATTCCATTCAGTACCGGTGACGACCTTTTCATTATGTTATGGCAATTAGTACACGATTGTATTCAATTTAAAAGGGGCCTCCACCAATCAAAAGGCTTCGAACCATCTCACATAACCCTGTTTACTAAGACAGATCTTTCTTAAGCTAAGGAAAATCGCCTAAATATAGCTAGCATAAAATTAAAAAGCTGTTGCAGTTACAGACGGGGTTAATAATAGGCAAGTCTTAGTGTTGCATACTATATCTATACCTATTAAAATATAGAAGATCAAATGCAGGATGGCATTGTCAGTGGCTTCATCATACACCAATGGTAACTAAAACAATCATCTAGTGACTATATAGACAAATAACATGATATATACCATTCCCCAGAGAAGGTATGGTCGACACCCAACAGTTATTTTGGGATAAACCTTACCGATTGCAAATAAGCGTGTAAAGCAGTGTACAGCTTCAATTTTATTGTAGAGACAGACTGCCCTGTAAATAACACCGATCCTTAGGGCAGGTCTTTACAGTTTAACACCTAAAGAGCGGCCTAGGCGGTAAATAATATGTAGCCACCAGCGGGGTGTTTTTACCCAAAATAGGGCTGTTTACGTGATCATTTTCATGCCTAAATAAGACCCAGAGCGTAAAACAAGTATATATCCCTGAAAGGGCATAAACAGAGCTTTCCAATGACACCACAACGATCCTTGTATGACTGCTAGTTTTCTTGCAACAACCGCGCAACACGAGTGCAAAAACCATGTAATTCGGTACTTTCCCCATAAAATTCACTATGTAGCGAGTGTGAGAGGGTGGAGGAGGGTGGGATTCATGTCAGTTGGTTCACCGCGGTGGTCTGGAGCAGTCATACGCTCGCTACTCTCCTGCCACCACTTGTCTCTCTCTCTCAGCAACATTACGTGCTGAAATTGCCACACGACTTATGTTGTGAGCCGCCACATAGTCCAAATTTCTTTCACTCGACATATGATGCGCGCCGCCAGTTAAGGGTTAAGGTCCAATTCAACATTAACCAATGTGCGCTGAACAATATCACCGTAAAAGAAAACTACATTACTTTATTCGATGTTTCACACGTAAGTCTCGGAACATTTACTGCTTAAACAACTAAATAAAAAAAAACATCGAATATAGCTTATTTTTTATAAAACAAACATATTAATCTAAGAAATGCATGGTCTTTATGGTCGAGTGGTTACATTGCCCAACTCTCCCAAATGTACTTGGAGTAAGTGGGTTCAAATCCCGGTTAGAATACCTCACTCCTAGTATTAATAATGTTTAGAATTTGACCTTCCACCTAGTTAGTGGATATGTATAGTTTGAGCCTGGTTGTAGAGCCAGTCACTCGTAAACACATTATGCAGGCAACATATTAGCACTAATGATATCACTTGTCTCTAGCCTCTCAACCATACACAATTGTGCTTCATTAATGATGCCACCGGAGGAGTTGTCAATGGCACATATTTAGGTGGCTCGATAATTATGGACAATTAAAACAAGTTGCTAGCAAGTAATATAATGGTAGATAACCTGCTAGTATAAAATAATATAATGGTAGATAACCTACTAGTATAAAACAAGTTGCTAGCAAGTAATATAATGGTAGATAACCTACTAGTATAAAACAAGTTGCTAGCAAGTAATGGTAGATAAACAGTATAATTGAATATTAATAATGGTAGATAACCATAGTATAAACAAGTTGCTAGCAAACATTGGTAGATAACCTACTAGTATAAAACAAGTTGCTAGCAAGTAATATAATGGTAGATAACCTACTAGTATAAAACAAGTTGCTAGCAAGTAATATAATGGTAGATAACCTACTAGTATAAAACAAGTTGCTAGCAAGTAATATAATGGTAGATAACCTACTAGTATAAAATAATATAATGGTAGATAACCTGCTAGTATAAAATAATATAATGGTAGATAACCTACTAGTATAAAAGAATAGTGAAGTTAATTGGTCTGACATTTGTATTGAATATTAATAATTATAATTATAAACATTTGATTGTTGTACTTAAACATTTGTGTTCACTAACCTGTAATACACATGTACTGTATATTGATTGTGGCTAATGAAACATTAGAAGATCCTATTGAACAAATCTCTACGGTAATGTATGACCATTATCGTGCCTGCATTATTAAGGGTATTACACATTTCTACAAATATCTTTTGTAAAACACGATATATTCGTAAAATTAACCGTATTTAAAGTTCTGCCTTAGTAATGATCTAAAGCATGTGAATTATAACATAATTATTATGTTCTATCCAACAACCAACCTTACTCCTAAAATCGATTAATGAAATATTACAAACACAAGTGGCAGTCCGTGGATTCGAACCCAGGACGCTCACACCGAAAATCAAAACCTTATGCATTACGCCACGAAGACAGAAATAGTAGACGGAAATTGTAGTAATATACAATAAGGAGCTTTACCAATTAAGTCAGAATACTTACCCTCTCCGTTCTGCAAGAATCTTAGATCACACAACATTGCATATGTATCTGTTAGTTATCAATATGTACAGACATAATTACAATAGTTAAGTAGAGATGATTTATGCGTTACTTTGAAAATGTACCATATAATTTTTTTGTTTGTGAAATGCAACCAGCCCTCATCCCCGAATGCACTCAGTTTAAAAAAATATATATTATTATGATTTCTTTCAAATCAGAATAATGTAGAGTAGTAACACATTCACAACTGCCATCGATTAAGGAAAGATGGTGTTTTTAGTACACTACTAGACACTACTGTAATAGATCATGCCCGGTGCCAATTGTAATAGTAATCCTGTCCAGATCGCCAATTGTAATAGATCATAAGACTAATAGGTTACTGTAACACTTGCCCATTATCTAGGAAATAAACCTATAATTGATAGTGTCGTTACTTTAGATCAAAAATAGACAAATATCCCTTGTGAAATTATGGCAACAAAAGTCCCAGAACATGCTATACATTTATATCTATACTGACTCGATGCAGTAATATATTTGAAAAGAAAATTGCAGTTCCCAGCTTGCGGGATAATAGAGTACACGGATTTATTGTAATGATAGGTATATATTGATAATAATTATATTCTTAAAGTTAGTAAGAATTAAAGAAACAAACATTTCTACTAAAATGGTTTTATTGAATAGCGACACTGAAATTGCATTAATCAAAGAGACAATTTAATTCACACACTCAGCCACTCAATCTAACCCACTTATCTAATCCACTTACCTAAATACAATTACCCAGTATTATAACTACCCCTAAGATTACCCCAAATCATTATACTGATTACTGCTTGTCACACGAAATCTCACATCAACCAACCCTTTAGTCTACTGTGTTACTGAAATCGTCTAGCCCAGCAAATGACCGCATGATCGAATAAGGTACGAGATTTTCCCACACTCACAGTACCCGTCAATCACACTCATCACTCTCTCTCACCTCCTCACCTCAGTTACGTGAATCGCTAGACTAATGAGAGTTGCCTAATTAAAGGGTCTCAAAATGGGCAGTACGACAAGCCCTTCAAACCGACAATCCTCTAGCGGTAACCATCACCCTCTGTGGGGTTAAGATGCTACGGCGTCACTCACTCACCCGCACACATCCACACACACGTGACTCGCTAGACTAATGAGAGTTGCCTAATTAAAGGGTCTCAAAACGGGCAGTACGACAAGCCCTTCAAGCCGACTATCCTCTAGCGGTAACCTCACCCTCTGTGGGGTTAAGCGTTACGGCGTCACTCACCACACCCGCACACATCCACACACACCCCTGGCCACGTGCATAGCTAAATCAGCGGGATATCGCCGCAGGAGAACTATGTCGCCCTGGGCATCCCTAGCCTTTAGCAAGCCCTCTGTGGGGTCATGCTTACACCTGCCATTCTCGGCCATAGCATTAAGCTAATTCGGTCGGCATCACAACCTTGGCCATGTGCACGGTCTGGCTCAGTCCTGGTGACTGGCCAACGCACACAAACACACCACCACACATCACTCTCACCACCACACATCACTCTGGATATCTCAATCAACGTTGACACTTGTCTAACTGAATTGGACTCACCTGATTATGGTTGAATTAGGGCACGAGGTGCCCTCGCAGCACTGCCGACCCATTCATCGCGGGCACAACAAAATTGGACTATCTCGTTGGGGTCGGGCAGGAGCAGAATAAGGCCTGTCCTAGGCATTCCTGCCCCCTTTATAACCTCGGTTTTCCCCTCCCCCATAACATTTTGAATTTGGTGCCAATGAAAAGACTGGACACTCCCTATGACCACGCCTACAACATGAACGCACACACACATGTACGCGTAACGGCGTCCTACCCCCGCTCACAAGCAAGAACGCACACACGCACACATGTGCGCGAGGCGCCTAGCGGTACACAGGCCTATGCCTGTGCCTCCACCCCTCTTCTCTACAGCTGTTCCCACCTCCCCAATTTTTCCCGCGCTTGAGAAATATACCTAACCCTATAGTATATAATCACAGTCACGGTCTGACCCGTGACAACTACTATATGTTACCTTTTCATTCAAGAGATTATTAAATACTTCGATATAATCAGCTGACATTGTCTAAAACCTGATTAAATACAAATGGAACTTAACTGGTATTGGTTCCATTACAGATGAGTTGAGAGCAGGGTGTCAAACCGGAGCAATGTTGTTGGAAGGCTGGATTCATTATTATATAGAATGTAGCAACATTTACATAAAGTTACATTGTTTTGGGCATTTCATCACTTCCATGGGACATAATAAGAACTAGGAAGCATTGATTTATCTGTGTATATTTAGTAATGATGATTAGAAAGAAGGGAATAAGTTTCTAGTAAACACTCTGATATAGGGGTCCTCTCATGATGAAATACAAGTACCCAAACTATTACATAGAGGAAACAGTTATGATAAACTATATTAATTCCGGAGATATTTGGAATTTGTAGTGGAGTTGGCGTATGTTTATCGTCATTACCGGTATTTATTAAGGGGAGATGGTCGGTTTTTTTTAAAGACACCCTTCTCCCTCATGCTTAGCCCGTTTAGTTTTTAGACCTTAAGACGTTCGGCCCATTAGTTTGGCGATTTAAAGACCTTTCGCCCCTTTTCTGAGTCAATATTAATCCTTTCCGTGACATTTATGTGTCGATATTTACCTGGCGAGCGATAGCGAGCCTGTATTGAGGAACCGGCCTTCTGCCGGGATATTTTTCTATCGAAAAGTGTACAAATATATCTTGAAGGAGGGTCTGTGTTTTTATATGCTTGATGGAGGTCTAGGATGGAAGCTATAAAAGTAATGAAAAAATACATACATGAATAAATAAATACACACCATCCTCCCTTTAGTTAGTTCCGTTAGTTCCGTCTATTAGGTGAGACACTTAAATACACCCATCCTCCCTTTAGTTAGTTCCGTTAGTTCCGTCTATTAGGTGAGACACTTAAATAACCCCATCCTCCCTTTAGTTAGTTCCGTTAGTTCCGTCTATTAGGTGAGACACTTAAATACACCCATCCTCCCTTTAGTTAGTTCCGTCTATTAGGTGAGACACTTAAATACACCCATCCTCCCTTTAGTTAGTTCCGTTTATTAGGTGAGACACTTAAATACACCCATCCTCCCTTTAGTTAGTTCCGTTAGTTCCGTCTATTAGGTGAGATACTTAAATTTTAATGTACAGTCTTGAATGAGAATACATGGTTACCTCCAATAATATATCCAAGACGGTCAAATTAACCCATTCAATACCGGCGCCGTTCTCTTATCTTTATTCTGGCTACTTTTAGACGATTGTATTAAGTTTGAAAAGGATCTACACTAATTAACAGGCTTCGATCTATCTCACTTAACCTCTTTTACTACCACATATCATTTTTTAAACTGCACAAAATCGTCTTAATATAGCTAGAATAGAACTAAAAAGACGTCGCCAGTACAGAAGGGGTTAACGAGTGAAACCCAGTAAGTTAATGTATGTAGCTCAAGCAGTTTATCACAACCGTTCGCTGTGTATCAGTATTATCGCTACAACTATTATGTAGTTAATGTATGTAACTCAAGCAGTTTATCACAACCGTTCGCTGTGTATCAGTATTATCGCTACAACCATTATGTAGTTAATGTATGTAACTCAAGCAGTTTATCACAACCGTTCGCTGTGTATCAGTATTATCGCTACAACCATTATGTAGTTAATGTATGTAGCTCAAGCAGTTTATCACAACCGTTCGCTGTGTATCAGTATTATCACTACAACCACCATTATGTAGGAATTCCTGTCAACAACTGAAATGTTTGTTGCAATCTGTAAGTAAATAATTTAACGAACAATAAACCGGTGATGCCGTTTTCTTTATATTATGACAACTATTAGAAGACTTTATTCAGCATAGGAATACTCTCTAACCATTAACAGGCTACAGCCTATCTCATGTAATCCTTTGAGCCTATATCCTTCCTAAATTGAATATATATATATATATATATATACCGTATATACCGGTATATATATATATATATTTATACTGTGTACTATATATATATGTATATATATATATATATATATATATATATATATATATATATATATATATATATATATATATATATATATATATATATATATATATATACTGTATATATTATACCGTATATCTTTTTTGTTGTTTTTAGTTTCCTCCCTAGACCTCCATCATGCTTAAAAAAAATCCCACCGAGACCCTCCTTCAAGATAAATCTGTACACTTTTCGATAGAAACATTTCCAGGCCTAAGGATGGTTCCTCTTATATTAAAGGATCGCTATCGCTCGCCAGGAAAACAAGTCGACACCTAAATTACACGAAAAGTCTTAATATTGACAAATACAATCGACAAACTAATGGGCCGAATGTCATAGCATCTGAAAACTAAAGGAACTAAACATGAGGAAGAAGAGGGACCAGAAAAACAACCCATCTCCCCTTAATCTGTCCACAAGTATTTTCATAGTTTCTTTACTGGCTAAGTGCACAGTTATAAGATGATTGATTCGCTTAGGGTTAATTATTAGAGTCGTCTATTTGTTTTACAGCTGATGGTAAATTGAATCCTTTGGAATCTGATTGTTTTATTCTTACTGGAAAATTATGATACTACTATGTCTCTGCGTCATTTTATTGCCAAAATTTCATAAATAACAACATATTTCGCTACAAAATAATGGTAATTGCGTAATAATCACGATGAAGAGATAGCAATTTACCATCAGCTGGAATCAAAACAAAACATATTATTGATCCAGCCACCTCAAAATTTGACAGATTATAGCATAGGTTACTTTATGTTAGGATTGGTGATACTGAATTTGATATAATGTGGACTAAGTAACTATAACCGACACTATTTGTGGACAAACCCATACTAAATCTGCATCCTAGTGCTGTAATCAGTGCTCAACTGGTGTTGGGCTTGCCAGTAAGAAGAACAAAAAAATATATATATAACCCTATTTGCAAATTAGAGCTTACAACTATTTACCCTATGTATATACATCAAGGTTCGGCACTATAGCAATTCTTACATACTTTTATTCTCCGCCATTGGTAACAGTTTGACAAATAGTCTTTGATTGGCCGACTATTATAATCATCACTTTGTAGGTACAATATGGTAGCCTATAGGGAGACGCTTTCAGAAAAAGAGGTTCGGGATATTATTCATGACAATTATTCACATTCCAGACTCGTGCGCAAGTCCCAATACTGTAATAAATGCACACCACTGCTGCTGGTCCCCACTGTAAGAAATATATAGTATGGAAAGTTATATCAAATCGAGGAGCGTATTGATTGTCATTACCTTTATATTGTTGTATTATGTCTTTTATATAATATGGATACCAAGATTGTTCACAGTATTCCAAATGGGGGCGAACCAAAGAATTGCATAACATGAGAATATACTTTTTCGGATTTGTATTCAACACTTTTTCCAATGAAGCCAATAATTATGATTGCTTTCCTGATTTTTTCGGTACATTGTTGGCAGGTTTTTAAAATTACTTTTTAATGTTGCTCGTAAGTATTGCAAGGAAGGATGTCGTGGAAGTTTATGGTCACACTCAAGTGTTGGGTTTAGCTGGTCACACGTTCCACAATAATACCTTACTCCACACCTTACAGTTTCTCCACTTACTGTGTGTGTTTGTGTGTTTAACTCGCTCTACTCTCCTTGAGCCTTTTCTAAATTTTACTAGTGTATGAAAATAATGGTTTCGCGTTTTATTGTTGAGGGTATTTAGGCACAAGTTTTTCTCTTCCTTTTCTTCGTCCACTCTCTCACACTTTCCTTTCCAATGTTTAATTTAATTTTTCTCCAACAAGGAAATGGATGAGTGCCTCCTTCATTAGTGTAATGCGACGCGGCCATTGTGTGTTGTTTATGCGAGTGAACGGACTGTTACCTGTCAGTACGTGAATGTAGTAGTAAGTTTACATGTTGATATTAAGTTACCTATATGGAAACCATAAATGTGCGTTAATTATAGCAAATCAAAACGCCAGACACATTATGATGCCTTTTAAATGAATTATTTGAGGTTTATTAATTATGAAAGTGTTATGTAATGCGAGGGTCAGCTTCATTACGATGAAGTATCTGAGTTTTGCTATAACATTTGTAATGATGTTGTTAACCCCATCTATACTGTCTTTTTCATTCTATTCTAGCTATATTTAGACGATTTTTGTGCAGTTTCAGAAGGATCTGTTGTAGTAAAAAGGGTTAAGTGAGATAGTTTGATGCCTGTTTACTGTTGCAGGGCCTTCATAAACTGATTATAATCGTTTAATAGTAGCCAGAATATAGGTACACGGACGGCACCTGTACTAAAGGGTTAATTAAAGGAAGCATGATTTTGACGTTAAGTTACCAGAATATGATGAATATGATGAAAGGACGTCTCTGGTACTGACTGGGGTAAGCTATACTGTACTGTATCTGTACTGCAAAGGACGTCTCTGGTACTGAATGGGTTAAGCTATACTGTACTGTATCTGTACTGTAAAGGACGTCTCTGGTACTGAATGGGGTAAGCTATACTGTACTATATCTGTACTGTATAGGACGTCTCTGGTACTGAATGGATTAAGCTATACTGTACTTTATCTGTACTGTAAAGGACGTCTCTGGTACTGAATGGGGTAAGCTATACTGTACTATATCTGTACTGTAAAGGACGTCTCTGGTACTGAATGGGGTAAGCTAAACTATACTACATCTGTACAGTATAGGACGTCTCTGGTACTGAATGGGTTAAGCTATACTGTACTGTATCTGTACTGTAAAGGACGTCTCTGGCACTGAATGGGGTAAGCTATACTGTACTGTATCTGTACTGTAAAGGACGTCTCTGGTACTGAATGGGGTAAGCTATACTGTACTGTATCTGTACTGTAAAGGACGTCTCTGGTACTGAATGGGGTAAGCTATACTGTACTGTATCAGTACTGTAAAGGACGTCTCTGGTACTGAATGGGGTAAGCTATACTGTACTGTATCTGTACTGTAAAGGACGTCTCTGGTACTGAATGGGGTAAGCTATACTGTACTGTATCTGTACTGTAAAGGACGTCTCTGGTACTGAATGGGGTAAGCTATACTGTACTGTATCTGTACTGTAAAGGACATCTCTGGTACTGAATGGGGTAAGCTATACTGTACTGTATCTGTACTGTAAAGGACGTCTCTGGTACTGAAAGGGGTAAGCTATACTGTACTTTATCTGTACTGTGAAGGACGTCTCTGGTACTGAATGGGGTAAGCTATACTGTACTGTATCTGTACTGTAAAGGACGTCTCTGGTACTGAATGGGGTAAGCTATACTGTACTGTATCTGTACTGTAAAGGACGTCTCTGGTACTGAATGGGGTAAGCTATACTGTACTGTATCTGTACTGTAAAGGACGTCTCTGGTACTGAATGGGGTAAGCTATACTGTACTGTATCTGTACTGTAAAGGATGTCTCTGGTACTGAATGGGGTAAGCTATACTGTACTGTATGTGTACTGTAAAGGACGTCTCTGGTACTGAAGGGGGTAAGCTATACTGTACTATATCTGTACTGTAAAGGACATCTCTGGTACTGAAGGGGGTAAGCTATACTGTACTGTATCTGTACTGTAAAGGACGTCTCTGGTACTGAATGGGTTAAGCTATACTGTACTGTATCTGTACTGTAAAGGACATCTCTGGTACTGAATGGGGTAAGCTATATTGTACTATATCTGTACTGTAAAGGACGTCTCTGGTACTGAATGTGGTAAGCTATACTGTACTGTATCTGTACTGTAAAGGACGTCTCTGGTACTGAATGGGGTAAGCTATATTGTACTGTATCTGTACTGTAAACAGAAGTAGACTGGAGCGCAGTGTTGCCAAGGGACGTCTCTGGTACTGAGTGGGGTAAGCTATACTGTACTGTATCTGTACTGTAAAGGACGTCTCTGGTACTGAATGGGGTAAGCTATACTGTACTGTATCTGTACTGTAAAGGACGTCTCTGGTACTGAATGGGTTAAGCTATACTGTACTGTATCTGTACTGTTAAGGACGTCTCTGGTACTGAAGGGGGTAAGCTATACTGTACTGTATCTGTACTGCAAAGGACGTCTCTGGTACTGAATGGGGTAAGATATACTGTACTATATCTGTACTGTAAACAGAAGTAGACTGGAGCGCAGTGTTGCCAAAGGACGTCTCTGGTACTGAATGGGGTAAGCTATACTGTACTGTATCTGTACTGTAAAGGACGTCTCTGGTACTGACTGGGGTAAGCTATACTGTACTGTATCTGTACTGTAAAGGACGTCTCTGGTACTGAATGGGGTAAGCTATACTGTACTGTATCTGTACTTTACACAGAAGTAGACTGGAGCGCAGTGTTGCCAAAGGACGTCTCTGGTACTGAATGAGGTAAGCTGTACTGTACTGTATCTGTACTTTACACAGAAGTAGATTGGAGCGCAGTGTTGCCAAAGGACGTCTCTGGTACTGAATGGGGTAAGCTACACTGTACTGTATCTGTACTTTACACAGAAGTAGACTGGAGCGCAGTGTTGCCAAAGGACGTCTCTGGTACTGAAGGGGGTAAGCTATACTGTACTGTAGCTGTACTGTAAACAGAAGTAGACTGGAGCGCAGTGTTGCCAATTTAGCTACTTTCCCGCTGGATCTAGTCATTTATTTCGACCTAGAGGTTTTTGTTTACATCTAGCAGCATGAATTCTAGCGGTATTCTATAGATTCGAGCCACGTAAAAGCGATATTGTAGAGATTGTGCCATTATGCTAGCGATTCTTGGCATTTTATTACTATCTAGCGGACTTGATTTGGTAACCCTATGGGAGGGTGTGGGGGCGGCAGGACTTCAATATACTGTATAGTATATAACTAGCAGGGGTACTCGGCGTTGCCCGGGTTTAAATTCTACTACCATAATCACCATCATCAATCACTACTACCACAATCATCACAATACTACTACAGGTACTACCATAATCACCGGCCTCGACCTCCCTGTGCCTCATTGAACGGCGACCTCGATTTCGGTCGCTAAATGACCTCCGATTTTGGATCTGACCTCATCCGTACTCCCATTTTGGGGGGCTGCGAACAACTTTCGTTCCATACACCTTTTCGATCGGAGGCCTCCTTCTGCCCCAAACGGCAATTTTTTTCATTTTTTTTTTCAATTTCGGCCTCGAAACGACTTTCGATCGGGCCTCGTCCCCTCTATGACCTGACCCAGGTCAATTGACACCCACATGCAAAGTTTCAGCTTCCCAGGTCCAAAACTGCGGCCGCCTATTAAGAACACACACACACACACACAGACAATCGAAAATATTATATAGATTATGATAGGTTGTCATTATCGGAGTGTGGTATGCTGTGTTGTACGGTATATACAGTATAGACAAAATAGAGGAAGTATTGTTATATTGTCAATAATTATTATCAAGTAGTATATTATACTCTACTTCCTCTTTGGCGAATGATGTGGTGACCCCACCGCCCGTCACTTTGTGGCGCAGATAGCCCCTGGAGGTTGGGACTAGGAATCCCACCTCCAGAATTGTTAGGAGGAGGCTGTAGGCACCAGTCGAACAGGGCGGTACTCCAGGGGAGTGCTAGGTGGTTGATAAGGACAGCTGGAACTCCTGTATCACATCTGGCCTCTCTAGCTGATCCTTTCTGTGCCTCATCAATATTGAGGGCAACCCCAGCCTGCCCTCCAAAACACCTTCTCCCCCTATCAATACATTGTGCTACAAACACCTTACATACTACACTATTTTTCCAAAAAAATATCATGATGACGAATTCTCGACCTGCCTCGGAGTGTGGTGGTGGTGGGGGGGGGGGGGGACCAGAAATGCCCCCATTTATATGACCCCTGGAAACGACTCGCCAAAATGCTCTGGACCACTTCCTTCTACTCTCACTATTAACTTTGCCAACATTCGTGGCCTTTCCTCTAACTTGTGTAGAACACAACCTCTCCTCAGCCAACCCCGAGCTTCTTTTTCTCACCGAAACGCAGTTGTCTGGGTCTACTGACAGCAAACCATTCTCTGTATCCTCCTACTATATCTATCCTCAGTTTCAAGCCAAAGGTGAATGCTACGTCTATGTACGCAACAATCTTTCTTTCTCTCTTGTTCCCAACTTAGATTCTTCTGAATTCTCAACTCTCTGTCTAAAGCTTTCTTGTCACTCTCAAACTAAATACTTATGCACTGTTTATCTCTCCCCTAATTCTACTGACTATCCAATCAAAAAATGACTATCTAACTTCTAAAGTGGAACACTGTAATAGATCATGCCCGGTGCCAATTGTAATAGATCATAAGACTAATAGGTTACTGTAACACTTGCCCATTATCTAGGAAATAAACCTATACTTGATAGTGTCGTTACTTTAGATCAAAAATAGACAAATATCCCTTGTGAAATTATGGCAACAAAAGTCCCAGAACATGCTATACATTTATATCTATACTGACTCGATGCAGTAATATATTTGAAAAGAAAATTGCAGTTCCCAGCTTGCGGGATAATAGAGTACACGGATTTATTGTAATGATAGGTATATATTGATAATAATTATATTCTTAAAGTTAGTAAGAATTAAAGAAACAAACATTCCTACTAAAATGGTTTTATTGAATAGCGACACTGAAATTCCATTAATCAACGAGACAATTTCATTCACACACTCAGCCACTCAATCTAACCCATATCTAATCCACTTACCTAAATACAATTACCCAGTACCTAAGATTACCCCAAGGTACGAGATATTCCCACACTCACAGTACCCGTCAATCACACTCATCCCTCTCTCTCTCTCTCACCTAGACTAATGAGAGTTGCCTAATTAAAGGGTCTCAAAACGGCAGTGCGACAAGTCCTTCAAGCCGACACTCCTCTAGCGTTAACCATCACCCTCTGTGGGGTTAAGATGCTACGGCGTCACTCACACATCCGCACACATCCACACACACGTGACTCGCTAGACTAATGAGAGTTGCCTAATCAAAGGGTCTCAAAACGGGCAGTACGACAAGCCCTTCAAGCCGACTATCCTCTAGCGGTAACCTCACCCTCTGTGGGGTTAAGCGTTACGGCGTCACTCACACATCCGCACACATCCACACACACGTGACTCGCTAGACTAATGAGAGTTGCCTAATTAAAGGGTCTCAAAACGGCAGTACGACAAGCCCTTCAAGCCGACTATCCTCTAGCGGTAACCTCACCCTCTGTGGGGTTAAGCGTTACGGCGTCACTCACCACACCCGCACACATCCACACACACCCCTGGCCACGTGCATAGCTAAATCAGTGGGATATCGCCGCAGGAGAACAATGTCGCCCTGGGCATCCCTAGCCTTTAGCAAGCCCTCTGTGGGGTCATGCTTACACCTGCCATTCTCGGCCATAGCATTAAGCTAATTCGGTCGGCGTCACAACCTTGGCCATGTGCACGGTCTGGCTCAGTCCTGGTGACTGGCCAACGCACACAAGCACACCACCACACATCACTCTCACCACCACACATCACTCTGGATATCTCAATCAACGTTGACACTTGTCTAACTGAATTGGACTCACCTGATTATGGTTGAATTAGGGCACGAGGTGCCCTCGCAGCACTGCCGACCCATTCATCGCGGGCACAACAAAATTGGACTATCTCGTTGGGGTCGGGCTGGAGCAGAATAAGCCTGTCCTGGGCATTCCTGCCCCCTTTATAACCTCGGTTTTCCCCTCCCCCATCACATTTTGAATTTGGTGCCAATGAAAAGACTGGACACTCCCTATGACCACGCCTACAACATGAACGCACACACACATGTACGCGTAACGGCGGCCTACCCACGCTCACAAGCAAGAACGCACACACGCACACATGTACGCGAGGTGCCTAGCGGTACACAGGCCTATGCCTGTGCCTCCACCTCTCCCTTTCTCTACAGCTGTTCCCGCCTCCCCAATTTTTCCCGCGCTCGAGAAATATAGCTAACCCTATAGTATATAATCACAGTCACGGTCTGACCCGTGACATTCCCCCCTACTAACATTGATTTTGCTCTGCTAAAATCACTCAGGTGTCATTCAGGGTGTCTTCCATACTGTGGTGTGAGTCTAACCTGTCGCTGGTGCATTAAATGATCGCCCTTGAGTAGAAAAACCCCTTTGCATTTACGTTAAAATTTCTACTGAAAGGGGAAAACTCCTGAGGTCTCATTCACGGCCAGCGACATAAACCTGGTGGTTAACCCACTTATTTTTACAGTGAAAACTAGTGGCTTTGCCCACTCATTTACAATGAACACACAATTAAGCTCAGCTAATGTCATGTAAAAAGAGATGTTGTGAGACACGGTTTAAATGAGGTATGTGAAGAAACAGTGTAAAAAAAAAATCGGCTCAACTCTATGGACTGCTGGGTATAAACATTTGTTTTGACTTGATGAGGGATCCTTGGGCGTCGTTTCTTGAGGGCCAGGATTCCTGCCGTGGGTTCTCCAATCTCCCGACGAACGCCTGGCTGACTCAGTACCTGTATAAAATTTGGAAGCGGCAGAATAAAAGCGAACAAACAACATTTCATCCCCTCCCCTCCCGTATTATATATCACGCTACTTATTGTTGACTCCCTCTATCATCAGTCTCCCCACTATTTAACCCGACTTACGCCCCAGACCTCATTCAACGATGGCCTTCCCGAGTTTTCACCTGATGCTGGCTAACAATATGCACTGTTGCTATTCACCTGCAGCACCCAGACTATCCGCGAGCCTAAGCCGCGCCCCTGGCGACATCTGGCACCACCACACACATCCCACACTTTTCCCAAGTTTAAGCAGCATCGAGCCTCCTCTGACGCTCTCTCTCTGTCTCCTCTAACTTTTCCTATGGTCTTCCCTTTCTATCCCAACCCTTGCTGCTACGCAATCCCTCACTTATTTAGAATTCGTCCTATCCAATGCTCGTCCCTCCCTCTCCCTCTTGTCCTTGACAAGGAACAACAGATTTTTAAGAGAGGAATAGAACAATCAAAGCAAAACAAAACAAAACAAATCCTGCCCGACACACAACTGACCCATATAACTGAAACTGTCTAGATTTATGATCCCGGAATAAGAGAAACAACAACGACTCGGCCGGATTACAACCACTTCCCTCTATCCTTAAACGATCGATCACAGCACTTGCGTATGATAAACGAATTTAAAGGAAACTATTCCACATAACACCTACTGCCTAAGATTTATGACACCGGAATAAGAGAAACAAAAACGACTCGGTCGGATTACAACACTTCCCTCTATCCTTAAACGATCGATCACAGCACTTGCGTATGATAAACGAAATTAAAGGAAACTATTCACATGGCATAAAATCACAGCGACAATCACAACAAAAAATCAACAGAGATCAATTATAGACAAGCAAACAAAAATTATCAGACACAATTACTTCTCAAAGCGAATCGTAGAACTAAATATTATGAAACAATGTGGGGCGCGCGAGCGATGGGAAAAGGAATTCACTTGTTTACACAAGGAGGTTCACCGACGCTCCCAGGATGTGACTTGACCACGAGGGGAAAGAAAAAAAAAAATTCCCGCGTGGGGCTACTTTTGTATGAACACAATTATACAACAAATCCTTCATTATCCCGTACATCTACATCAGAAACTGGTCCTGTATCACGGTCGCGACTTGTAATAGATCATGCCCGGTGCCAATTGTAATAGTAATCCTGTCCAGATCGCCAATTGTAATAGATCATAAGACTAATAGGTTACTGTAACACTTGCCCATTATCTAGGAAATAAACCTATACTTGATAGTGTCGTTACTTTAGATCAAAAATAGACAAATATCCCTTGTGAAATTATGGCAACAAAAGTCCCAGAACATGCTATACATTTATATCTATACTGACTCGATGCAGTAATATATTTGAAAAGAAAATTGCAGTTCCCAGCTTGCGGGATAATAGAGTACACGGATTTATTGTAATGATAGGTATATATTGATAATAATTATATTCTTAAAGTTAGTAAGAATTAAAGAAACAAACATTCCTACTAAAATGGTTTTATTGAATAGCGACACTGAAATTCCATTAATCAACGAGACAATTTCATTCACACACTCAGCCACTCAATCTAACCCACTTATCTAATCCACTTACCTAAATACAATTACCCAGTATTATAACTACCCCTAAGATTACCCCAAATCATTATACTGATTACTGCTTGTCACACGAAATCTCACATCAACCAACCCTTTAGTCTACTGTGATATCGTCGCCCAGCAAATGACCGCATGATCGAATAAGGTACGAGATTTTCCCACACTCACAGTACCCGTCAATCACACTCATCACTCTCTCTCTCTCTCACCTCCTCAGTTACGTGACTCGCTAGACTAATGAGAGTTGCCTAATTAAAGGGTCTCAAAACGGCAGTGCGACAAGTCCTTCAAGCCGACACTCCTCTAGCGTTAACCATCACCCTCTGTGGGGTTAAGATGCTACGGCGTCACTCACACATCCGCACACATCCACACACACGTGACTCGCTAGACTAATGAGAGTTGCCTAATCAAAGGGTCTCAAAACGGGCAGTACGACAAGCCCTTCAAGCCGACTATCCTCTAGCGGTAACCTCACCCTCTGTGGGGTTAAGCGTTACGGCGTCACTCACACATCCGCACACATCCACACACACGTGACTCGCTAGACAATGAGAGTTGCCTAATTAAAGGGTCTCAAAACGGCAGTACGACAAGCCCTTCAAGCCGACTATCCTCTAGCGGTAACCTCACCCTCTGTGGGGTTAAGCGTTACGGCGTCACTCACCACACCCGCACACATCCACACACACCCCTGGCCACGTGCATCTAAATCAGTGGATATCGCCGCAGGAGAACAATGTCGCCCTGGGCATCCCTAGCCTTTAGCAAGCCCTCTGTGGGGTCATGCTTACACCTGCCATTCTCGGCCATAGCATTAAGCTAATTCGGTCGGCGTCACAACCTTGGCCATGTGCACGGTCTGGCTCAGTCCTGGTGACTGGCCAACGCACACAAGCACACCACCACACATCACTCTCACCACCACACATCACTCTGGATATCTCAATCAACGTTGACACTTGTCTAACTGAATTGGACTCACCTGATTATGGTTGAATTAGGGCACGAGGTGCCCTCGCAGCACTGCCGACCCATTCATCGCGGGCACAACAAAATTGGACTATCTCGTTGGGGTCGGGCAGGAGCAGAATAAGCCTGTCCTGGGCATTCCTGCCCCCTTTATAACCTCGGTTTTCCCCTCCCCCATCACATTTTGAATTTGGTGCCAATGAAAAGACTGGACACTCCCTATGACCACGCCTACAACATGAACGCACACACACATGTACGCGTAACGGCGGCCTACCCATGCTCACAAGCAAGAACGCA
Organism: Paralithodes platypus; assembly: GCA_032716605.1. NCBI lineage: Eukaryota > Metazoa > Arthropoda > Malacostraca > Decapoda > Lithodidae > Paralithodes > Paralithodes platypus. The sequence continues at coordinate 21,952,987 of CM064529.1, read as the reverse complement.
CACACGCACACATGTACGCGAGGTGCCTAGCGGTACACAGGCCTATGCCTGTGCCTCCACCCCTCGCCTCTCCCTTTCTCTACAGCTGTTCCCGCCTCCCCAATTTTTCCCGCGCTCGAGAAATATAGCTAACCCTATAGTATATAATCACAGTCACGGTCTGACCCGTGACAAACACATTTTATCCATCTCTCCTTTTGCAGAAATCTCCATCTTAGGAAATTTCAATGTTCACCACCATCAATGACTCTCCTCTGTTTCCACTGACCAATCTGGTGAACAAGCCTTCATCTTTTCTATCCTAAACGACCTAGAGCAGTTAGTCCTGCAACCAACCCGTATCCCGGATCACTTCTGAGATCGGCCATACATTCAATCTCTAACCCTTCTGCTTATACTATAAATCTTCTCTCTCCTCTGGGCTCCTCCGACCATAAACTAATATCTGTCACCTGTCCTATCTCTCCGGTACGGCCACCCGAATTCTCCCAACCGGCGGCGCTTGTGGCACTTTGGCGCTGCCGACTAGGAGGCTCTTCAGCAATACTTCTTTGATTTCCCATGGAATTACTTTTACTTCCATGGCCGAGGAACCACAGAGAGTGCTGAATGCATTACCAAGGTAATCCTATTGGACATGGAAGCATGCATTCCATTTTCTTTCTCTCAGTCTAATGCAAACAAATCTTGGTTTACTTATGCTTGTTCTACTGCTGTCCGCAACAAGGAGGAAGCATTCAATCGGTACCGATGCCTTAACACCTTACGAGCGGCCTAGGCGGTATATAATATGTAGCCACCAGCGGGGTGTTTTTACCCAAAATAGGGCTGTTTACGTGATCATTTTCATGCCTAAATAAGACCCAGAGCGTAAAACAAGTATCTATCCCTGAAAGGGCATAAACAGAGCTTTCCAATGACACCATAACGATCCTTTTATGATGGCTAGTTTTCTTGCAACAACCGCGCAACGCGAGTGCAAAAAGCATGTAATTCGGCACTTTCCCCATACAATTCCGTATGTAGCGAGTGAGAAAGGGAGGGAGGAGGTGGGATTCGTGTCAGTAGGTTCGCCGCGGTGGTCTGGAGCAGTCATACGCTCGCTACTCTCCTGCCACCACTTGTCTCTCTCTCTCAGCAACATTACGTGCTGAAATTGCCACACGACCTATGTCGAGCGCCGCCAGATAGTCCAGATTTATTATACTCGACATATGTTGCGCGCCGCTAGTTAGGGGTTAAAACTCATGAATCAAATTCTTCCTATTTTTCTGCCCGGAATCAAACCAAATCGTTTCTTCGACTTGCCAAGCACTCTTTCATAAATAATAAATGCACTGAACTATCCAACTCTAGCTCTTCCCAAGCTTTCTGGCATCTGGCCAAAAACATCTCCAACAATTTTTCTTCCTCGTCTTTCCCTCCCCTTTTCCACTCTGATGGAACAACCATCACTTCATCCTCTGACAAAGCTGAACTCTTCGCTCAAACGTTTGCTAGAAACTCAACCTTGGATGATTCCAGTGCTATTTCTCCCTCTCCACTCCTCTCTCTCCGACTTATGCCTAATATCCTAATCTCTTCTTAAGATGTACTTTCTACCCACTCTGGTCTTAATACTAAGAAGGCGTACGGTTCAGACGGTGTTCGTGCTGTTGTACTCAAAAACTGTGCTTCGGTGCTGACTCCATGCCTAGGCAAACTCTTTCGTCTCTGTCTCTCCTCTAACGTCTTCCCTTCTTGCTGGAAGTTTGCTCTCATTCAACCTATCCCAAAGAAGGGTTACCGCTCTCAACCCTCCAACTATCGTCCAATTGCTCTCATCTCTTGTATCTCTAAAGTTTTTGAAACTATTCTTGCTTCCAAATTTCTTAAGCATTTCTCTTCTCATAATCTACTCTCAAATCGCCAGAAAGGCTTCCTTAAGGGTCGCTCTACTGGTGATTCATATCTTACTAACTGATAAAAATATACTTTTAAAAGTAGACAGAATGAAATTAAACACCATGTGAGGAAGAGCACTTTATTGACAACGTTTCAATAATAAATTGTAGGCAGTGTCCACCATTCTTTAACTGTCTTGGTGGTGCGATGCATAAGGTGTTGATTTTCGGTGTGAGCATCCTGGATTCGAATCCACGGACTGCCACATGTGTTTGTAAATTTCATTAATCGATTTTAGGAGTATAGTTGGTTGTTGGAAGGAACATAATAATTGATATTGGTTCAGGGGTAATTTATCGAGAGGACTTCCCTAGTGGTTAAGGCCCCATTAATTGCTCTTTCCATTCACATATGCATAGCCTACGTGAGTTGCAGTTGGGATGTGTGTACATGCTTAGATTGATATGCAGGATTCGAAGTTGCATAATAAATCGTAGGCAGTGTCCACCATTTTTTAACTGTCTTGGTTGTGCGATGCATAAGGTGTTGATTTTCGGTGTGAGCATCCTGGATTCGAATCCACGGACTGCCACATGTGTTTGTAAATTTCATTAATCGATTTTAGGAGTATAGTTGGTTGTTGGAAGGAACATAATAATTGATATTGGTTCAGGGTTAATTTATCGAGAGGACTTCCCTAGTGGTTAAGGCCCCATTAATTGCTCTTTCCATTCACATATGCATAGCCTACGTGAGTTGCAGTTGGGATGTGTGTACATGCTTAGATTGATATGCAGGATTCGAAGTTGCATAATAAATCGTAGGCAGTGTCCACCATTCTTTAACTGTCTTGGTGGTGCGATGCAAAAGGTGTTGATTTTCGGTGTGAGCATCCTGGATTCGAATCCACGGACTGCCACATGTGTTTGTAAATTTCATTAATCGATTTTAGGAGTATAGTTGGTTGTTGGAAGGAACATAATAATTGATATTGGTTCAGGGGTAATTTATCGAGAGGACTTCCCTAGTGGTTAAGGCCCCATTAATTGCTCTTTCCATTCACATATGCATAGCCTACGTGAGTTGCAGTTGGGATGTGTGTACATGCTTAGATTGATATGCAGGATTCGAAGTTGCATAATAAATCGTAGGCAGTGTCCACCATTCTTTAACTGTCTTGGTGGTGCGATGCATAAGGTGTTGATTTTCGGTGTGAGCATCCTGGATTCGAATCCACGGACTGCCACATGTGTTTGTAAATTTCATTAATCGATTTTAGGAGTATAGTTGGTTGTTGGAAGGAACATAATAATTGATATTGGTTCAGGGGTAATTTATCGAGAGGACTTCCCTAGTGGTTAAGGCCCCATTAATTGCTCTTTCCATTCACATATGCATAGCCTACGTGAGTTGCAGTTGGGATGTGTGTACATGCTTAGATTGATATGCAGGATTCGAAGTTGCATAATAAATCGTAGGCAGTGTCCACCATTCTTTAACTGTCTTGGTGGTGCGATGCATAAGGTGTTGATTTTCGGTGTGAGCATCCTGGATTCGAATCCACGGACTGCCACATGTGTTTGTAAATTTCATTAATCGATTTTAGGAGTATAGTTGGTTGTTGGAAGGAACATAATAATATAGCTTCATCAGCTATTAATTGATGAAGCTATATGCGAAACGTTGTCAATAAAGTGCTCCTCCTCACATGGTGTTTATTTTCAATCTTACTAACTCTTGGTCATCCTCCTTTCGGCACTTCGGTGAGACCTTTTCTATTGCACTAGAATCTGGCACATATCATTAATTTCTAAACTACCCTCCTTCGGTTTCTATCCCTCCATATTTGCCTTTGACTCTAACTTCCTTTCCGGCCTTTCCATAGCTACTGTTGTGGACGGCTATCGCTCACTTCCTCATCCTATGAACTCCGGTGTTCCTCAGGGCTCTGTCCTATCTTCCATTCACCTTCTAATTTTCATAAATGATCTTCTCAACTGTACCTACGGTGCCATCCATTCATACGCAGAAGACTCTACCTTATACTACTCAATTTTTCCAGAACGCTCCAGCCAGCAATCCCTCAAAAACAAATGTATTGATGCCATACAACACTTATCTTCTGATCTAACTACTATTTCCAATCGGGGCAGAGAAAACCTTATTGCCTTTAATGCTTCCAAAACCCAATTTCTCCATTTTACTTTCCGTCGGGAACTCCCAGAGGACTAACCCTTATACTTCAACAATACAAAATTCAATCCTTCATCTTCTCTCAATATTCTTGGTGTCTGTTTTTCTTCTGCTCTCACTTGGAAGGACCATATTTCCAGTCTTGCTCAGGCAGCCTCCCAGAAGTTGGGTTTACTCAACCGCCTCAATGGGTTTTTACCCCTGCACAGCTTCATGCTCTGTATAGGGGCACAATGCGTCCTTGTATTGAGTATTGTTAACATGTGTGGGGAGGATCCTCTCAGACCGCACTCCTAGACAAAGTAGAAAGGAAGGGCTTTCCTAATCCTGCCACGCACATTAGTTCCAGGGCAGTAGTTCCCTTTCCAATTCTCCCTTACCCCCTCTAAACCACTGTTTGGACACTAGATCCTCAGTGTTTTGGAGGACAAGCAGCTTAGAGGGGACACTAGATATGTTGTTGCTTGATTTCCTTTGTACTCCTTTGTATCATTAACTGTCCACTCACCAACTCTCTGCAATATCTCTCTCTTTGCTGCAATGTTGCATCTCTCTCGCTATTCTATCGCTACTACAATAATCAGCGTTCATCAGAGCTCTCACAGTGTATAGCACCTCCTCTACGTAGGGTACGTGGTACCCGTCATGCAACACAATCCCAACCCTACTCTATGCAACTCTCCAACCCAAGAGTGAAACGTTACTCTCAGTCTATCTTCTATGCAACTGCTGAGCTCTGGAACTTTCTCCCAGAATCAGTCTTTCCCTCTTCCTATGATTTAAATTGCTTCAAACTCCGTGTGCCCAGGCATTTTGGCTCGAACGTCCCATGATTTTGGCCCTGTCACTCTTTCAGCTCTGGGGTAGGCATTCGCTACAGGCAGTTCTGCCTTTTGTCTCCCTCACTCACATAGAAAAACAAAACAAAACACAGATACTAACTAATTACATTGTGTAATGCTTAAGTGACATAATGAAATAAATGTATTGTGAGAGAATAGGTTGAAAAAGTTTTGCTTTACAGCTTGTTCGCACCTTGGCTAATAGAATGCCTGTGGTGCAATGGATGGCGCAACGGAGAAAGAGAGAGAGAGAGAGAGTGTGTGTGTGTGTGTGTGTGTGTGTGTGTATTACAGAGTTACACAGATATGCAGACCATATATGCCTTGCGGTCCTTACTAAGTGGTCCGGCCTTAATACTACTAGACAAGGATATTTTATAGTAGAAGAATAGGACAGCAAAGTAAAAGGCTCTCTTCCCACCCTCCGATCCCTCCGGCTAAAATGCAGTACCGGAATATAGGAGGAAGTGCAACCATATGGTTCAGGAAATGCCCACAAGGGAAGTTTTTATAGAGTATAGAAACTAAAATAGTCTAAAAGGGAATTTACAATTACATGCTTACTGATTTATAATACAGTATATTAATCGGATGATCGGCCAGTATCTTCTTAAACAGATCAATTGAATTACTATCGACCACCTCCCTTGGAAGATGAGAGAGAGAGAGAGAGAGAGAGAGAGAGAGAGAGAGAGAGAGAGAGAGAGAGAGAGAGAGAGTATGAGCGAGAACGAGATCGGAAGAGAGAGAAAGAGGGAGAAGAACAAGTATATTTTGTAATAAGAGACAAAATCAGGAATGATTTGAGATGAACTAAAGGGGAGGGCAAGAGTCAAGAGACGTAGCTAGGCAATAATTACAAGAAAAAGGATGACTAAATAGAAATACCTTGAGGAACACGAATGACACCATAGTAAGTAGATAAGATGTGAGATTCGTGTTATTTATAGATATCCGTTAACAAATGTATTATTATAATTAAATAAAACAAAATATGCTGAATAATCCAGTGAATGCAGTATATATATATATATTTTGTTTTCTCCTATATACCAACTACTTCCTCTCGGGCATAGGCCGAGAGCCTGCACACTCTACCGCTGAACACGGTGAGGCCCGTGAGGTCTTGTTCCAGTCTAGGGAGCGAGTCATGCGAAGCACCCATTCACGGCTCGAAGCAACTCCATCTCTGAAGCCACTTCGCCCCAGTGCCTCACAGTCTCATCCCCACAGACTCGGACCCTCACTCTCAGAACGCCACCTATTGAGCAATGAACTCACTAGGCATTGCCCCCCTGTAGCATATTTTGAATATGGGAATATTCATACAGTGCTAGTTAATCAGGGAACAATGAGGGTATTTTATTGGCATTTCGGTGTGCTGTGGTAATGCACTGAAACTAGGAATAGCACAAATTCCATCCCAATAATATCTTCCCATTGACATATTGGGATTCGAACCCGGGTCCATTGGATTACCAGTCCAGTGGCAAGACCACTCTGGCACACCTCCCCTGAAAAAAACAAAAAAACAAAAAAAAATATATATATATACAGTATACCGGTATAATTATATATATATATATATATATATATATATATATATAACTTGTGTACCGAAACTGTGTATTCTGTGACATTGGTGGATATTGATTGATATAAGAATTATATATATTAAAGTCAGCTGTGTTCCCGTTGAGTGTTATAGTTCTGAGCTTTCTTATGGTGGAAATAAAACACTGGTATAATGCAACTTAAAATTATAACGTCGCATAACAATATATATATATATATATATATATATATATATATATATATATATATATATATATATATACAGTATATACCGGTATATATATATATATTGTTATGCGACGTTATAATTTTAAGTTGCATTATACCAGTGTTTTATTTCCACCATAAGAAAGCTCAGAACTATAACACTCAACGGGAACACAGCTGACTTTAATATATATAATTCTTATATCAATCAATATCCACCAATGTCACAGAATACACAGTTTCGGTACACAAGTTTTATTTCTTATTATCTAGGGCACAGGCACAATAATTTGGTTGAATTGTATCTATATAATATACAGGTATACTCAATGGATCATATATATAACAGTATAATGAATACAATTATTCCTGCTTCATAACTCACAGGAATAAAATATAAACAGGGTAATTGTTCAATAGCATCAATGAAGCATAAATGTGATAACTATAGAAACATCGCACAAACATGCACAAAGAGGTTAGTCTCGAACAACAATGACTGATATCCTGATGGAGAACAAAAGCGAGGTGGTGAGTGAATGAGGTAGGTAAATAAGACTACGGAGACACAGTGATCAGATTGTATGGAAAATAGGATATCAGTTGAACGGTAAATAACTTGACGTTAATTCAATATAATAGAAGATATTAATCTAAATCAACTCATAGAGTTACAATAATGAATATGAATTCAGTGAACTGGTAATAAATTATATTCGCCTGTGTGTATGGCTGAAGATCTCGCCGTGGAAAATTAACGCGGCGCGATACTGAGAGGAGTTTATATTTAACTCAAAATAAAGCTTAAACTGAGTTTGACGTCAGAAAGCATAAATATAAAACTAGTCTTACTAAGAGACTGGTGATAAACACTCTCTGTAGCCAGAATATGAAATATAGGAAACTATATCTCAAGATATATAGATATATCAATCCCACACATAGAATATGTTTTGTTCTCTCAACACGAGTGACGATTGCTAGGAGATAATTAATAATTTCTTAAAAGACGTTAATTTGAACACTTAGCATATCTTATATAATCTTCACAATAATCATCAAAACAATAGGATCGAACAAGAGGCACTTAATTTGGTTGAAGTATAGAAGTAGGAGCCGTGAGAGATCTGGTCACACGTGGTGGCTGAGTAGGATGTCCAACTGCCTGTTGACACCAGGGGGGACGCTTCCGTCACACGCACTAACTAGAATGGTCACTTCTAGGTCGCCTACTACACTCTCTCTTGGTCACTGCACATAAACACAGCTTGCAGATACTTCTAGGTCGCCTACTACACTCTCTCTTGGTCACTGCACATAAACACAGCTTGCAGATACTTCTAGGTCGCCTACTACACTCTCTCTTGGTCACTGCACATAAACACAGCTTGCAGATACTTCTAGGTCGCCTACTACACTCTCTCTTGGTCACTGCACATAAACACAGCTTGCAGATACTTCTAGGTCGCCTACTACACTCTCTCTTGGTCACTGCACATAATATAGGTTTGACTCCTGTAAGGAGATAAAGAAAACCTAATATTTAGTAGTGGCCCCGTAATCATTGACGAACATGCCTATTACATAAGGCATCCTCTTCAAACACTAATCCGCCGTAGTTTTGAATCTACCACACAGAGCATTTAAAAACTGAGGAGCCTTCATCATGAGCGCACGCGACCTCACTCATGGCTTCAGTCATTATGAATTGGGTTCTCACTACGAAAAAACTTCGTAAAAAATAAAAACAAAAAGAAAATAAGAATAACTATCTAATAAGCTTTCCATCATATCGTGGATGTACTTGTGTGGATCTCTGACCAGACGCTGATTCAGGCGTCATTCCTCCTTCACTGACATATCAAGTAAACCAAAATCCTCAATACATCAACGAATGGGAAGGGGACGGTCGGGAGGGCCCCAGTCGTCAATGATTAAGGGGGCACTACTAAATATTAGGTTTTCTTTATCTCCTTACAGGAGTCAAACCTATAATTTATTAGTGGCCCCTCCATCATTGACGAACATGCCTGATTTCTAAGACTGGAGGGGGACATTCGTAATCATATCATAACTCTAGAAAAGCAGATAATAAAAACAACCACATAGTATTCTTACTTTTGAAAATATATTTAACAACGGCGTAGGCCGAAAATATACAAGAAAAAGGGGGTTCAGGCCGGTGCGTGCTTCAAAGAAGCCTGCCTGACAAAAAATGGGTAACCCTGAAGATTCTGAACACAGATCTGTAGTTACAAAGGCACCCCACTCAACGAGTGGTGACAAAAAATAACAAGTTATAAGTTTATATGTGCACATAATAAACCCCAAAATAAACTTGGAGATAAATTGCAAAGGAACTCCATTGTTCTAATATTAAATTGCTTTCGCAGCTAAAACTACTATAACAACACCGTTGTTTTGTACTTAACATTGTACTAGCACAATTTCTCGCTGAGAAATTTTCATATCACATTTTAACCTTAAATTGTATCACAGCTCTCATACTTCGGCGGGGTCTAGGGTGTCCTATGTAAACTGACTGCACCCCCCCCCCCCCCCTTTCCCGTGAAAGTAAACAAAGTGACTGCAGGGCCACCTAGACCCTCTGCCTTAAAGCTATACATGGTAAGGAAGGTTTGTCTAGAGCAACTGACAAGTATCTAGACAGAAACGTATGATTAGACGCCCACAACTGCGTGGACGCGATATCTTCGACTGAAATTTTTTTCAGGAAACGTAAAGAGGCTGCCCATTTGCGTAAATCGTGGGCCCGACCCACAACGCCGGGATTACTTTCTTTAATGACTTCTACCAGAAGAGAGGCTAATCGCCGTTTAAGTAAGCGTTTACCCGTACTTGCTACCCATAAAGCACCTTGGGGGTTTCGAGGAGCTACTCTCAAATATTTGGTTAGAGCTTGCACTGGACATAGATTATGATGCACCTTTCCCCTTTTTAACGCCGCCACCGTGAACTCAGAAAACACGTGTGCACTATGCTCATTCTTGGCTACAAAACCTGGTGAGGGTGCAATGGAAATACATTCATTAAGTCTACCAAACCTAAGACAATTAGGTGTGTTGCTCATCGCCGCCAGCTCAGACACTCTGTTTCCGGTGGCCAAAGCCAAAAGGAAAACCGCCTTTTTTAAGAGTAATGCAAAGTCTGCAGTATTTTGGTACAGACGAGAGTGAAGCAAAGACAAAGCTTTGTCCAGAGACCAAGTAGGCATGAGCTGACGGGGAGGTGGGCGGAGTTTAAAACATGCTCTCATAAAACCTGTTTCCTCCGCTACCGGTATGGAAAGACCCGTAAGGTCGAAAAAGGGCACTCTAATCGCAGTTAAGTGATTTTTTAATGTTACCACAGATAAACGTTTCTGCTCAAACAGATAATTCAAATAATTAAAAACTAATGCCACTGAGGGTACAGTTTGTTCTGTTCTAACGATCCAAGAAGTAAAGGCTTGCCAATGTGATTGATACTGTCGTTTTGTAGACTGAGTATATTGATTGAGTAATTTATTGGTCACATCTCTACCGTATGGTGCTAGCCACTTGGCCTCCTGAATGTCCATAATGCAAAAGTCAGCGAGGTCGCTAGGTTGCCAATCGTGTCTAAGTGGAAATACCCGACCGGGAGCGATACCGGGTCCGGGCACCACATTTTCAATTGCTGGTACCACAACTGCGCCGGCCACAGGGGCGCGATTAGCGAGACTAAGCCTCGATAATCTCGTAGTTTGTTCACTACGTGGCACATTAGTGACGCATCTGGCGGTGGAAACAGATAGATGGAGCTCCATCTGTTCCAGTCTGTCACTAGGGCATCTGGCCCCCTGCCGGCGTTTTCGCCCGGCGGGTGAGGTATAGAGGGAGTTTGTGAGTCTCCTCGGACGCAAAAAGATCCACTTGTGGATGGGAGAGCTCTGCAATCATTAGGTTGAAAATGGGTTGCTTGAGCTCCCATTCTACTGTCGTGCTCTGTCTCCGGGACAGAGCGTCTGCCCAGACGTTCGCTACGCCTGGGAGATAAGATGCGTGAAGATAAATATCTAGACTGTTGGCTAGAGCAAAAATCTCTTCCGACACGTTTAGCAACTTCCTTGACCTCGTTGACCCTTGTTTCTGAATACAGTGGACTGCATTCAGATTGTCCATTCTGAAGGCCACCGACTTGCCCCGTAACGCCGGGCCGTGAGCCTGAAGGAAATACAAGGGGACTAGTAATTCTTTGACATTGATGTGAGAGATTTCTAAGTGGGACCAAAGCCCCTGACCCTGGTGCCCCTGATTTGACTGAAATCCCCACCCTATTGTGCCTGACGCATCCGTGTCTACCCATACCGTTGGTGGAGGAGAGGTCCATGACATTATTGAGTGCAATGTTTCCCTCTTCGCCCAGACCGCTAGTAAGGTGTGGATTAATTTCGGGATGGGCCATAATTTTCCCGCCGGTAAGAGCGGGAAATATTTGTTGCCTTCCAATATTAATCGTTTTACTTTCAACCGGCCCAACTTGACAGTTAGTTGAATCCAGTTGAGAGAGCCGACCAGAGACTCCCAGACCCTTCGCGTCGTAGTCAGACTGTGAAGAAACCTGAACAGTTTCCTGCGAAACCTGTTGCGATTGTCCACACTCTGACTCAGAGTGAGAGCGGCGGTGTCCCAGACCAGCCCTATCCACTGAATTACTCGTGAGGGAACAAGGTTTGACTTTACCAGATTTACCTTGAAGCCTAGAGTTTTGACATGATTTAAAATGATATTGACATGTTTTATGCATAATTGTTGTGTCTCTGCCACCACCAGCCAGTCGTCTAGATACCACAACACTCTGATCCCCTGTTTTAACAATGGCATCAGGGCTTGCCGGACTAGTTTTGTGAATAATCGAGGTGCTAGGTTCAAGCCGAACGGCATCCTCTGAAAAACAAAATTTTGGTGCCTGATCCGTAAGGCCAAAAACCTTTGAAATCTTTTGTTGACCGATACGTGCCAATAGGCGTCTGTCAGGTCTAGTGAACACATCCAACCTCCCGGTGGAAGTGTTAGCCTGATTTGGTGTACTGTTAACATTCTGAAAGATTCGTTGTGAATGTGAAGATTCAGATAAGACAGGTCTACGACCGGCCTCATCTGAACACTGTCCCTTTTGGGAACCAAAAATAGTTTGGACGTGAATACAGGGTAATTTGGTGGGACCGGGATGATGACATTCTTGGCAATCATTTCCTGGGCTAGTGACTCCACCTCTAAAGAAACAAAATTCGCCGTTGTCGGCTGACGTAATTGAGGTCGCCGGAGCCACTGCCAAGTGATGCCTTTGCGTGCCACCATCCGTGCCCAAGTGTTTAACGGCCATGCTTGGTGACACGTTCGGAACGACCCAGTTAGCAGACAAGGGTTCGCCGGCTGTACTACCCTCGGTTCCTCCGGCCTTAAGGTAGGCACCGGGAGTGAGAGAGACTTTAGTTTTTTGATGGTGGGGTTGGTGGTGCTGGACGCTTTGCCGGCTGGCTGGTGTTGGCCGAAGACTGGCCCTGACCTGGTTTATTCTGGCCGCGTCCTCTCTGACCTGAAAACCTACTCTGTCTATGCCTGTACTGACCCTGGGGGGAGTGGGAGGACTTAGGCGGAAGAAAAGGTTTAGATCCCCCTGGCTGAGCTTTAGTAGTAGGCCTGGGTTTGGGGAAGTTAAATGCAGGTTTCTTAGAAGGGGTGGGACTGTGCTTAACGGCCTGTGCCATATTGAACACCGTTCGCCACACTTCAGGGGTCATTAAAGAGGGAGTAAGCACTGGTGACATAACCACCTGATTAGCAATGCGATCAGGTAGCTTGCGAACTAACGACATCCTAAGATCTTGTCGTGCTCGTACCGCCTCAAGCAAGGCGGTGCGTATGTCACCCAAGGATTGGATTGACGACTGAAGAATCAGTCGCCGGGATAACTCAACCGATCTTCGAGCATCCGCATCTGCGATTGCCTGAGTGGACCGTAGTAAAGACTTAGCCACCTGCTGAGATACTATGTACTGCGAGAACAGGCGAAAAGCTTTTCCCCGTAGCCTAAATTCTCTGTCTAGGTGAGTAGGGGTAGGGGTAGTGAACGGGTCCTTCAGCTCACAAAGATTAATCTTAGGGGCAGCTAGAAATGAAAACAAAGCTGACGGGACTCCGCCGGCAGAACCCACCGGCATGGAGAACCATGAATGAGTATCTTGAGGGATCTGGAGGGAAGATTTAGAAGTGAAAGTGGTTGCAAAGTTTTGAGCCTCTACCTCCCAATCTACCCAAGGTCCTGGTCCCAACTGTCCCACCTTCAAAACTGGATTAGCTGCGTCGTCTGTGACGGTCTGTAAATCTAGTTCAGGAGTGAGAGCTGACAGAGTCTTAATATCATTAAACCCATCCAGCTTAGACCAGTCTGAAAATAGTTTTGAAGCTGAGGCAGGGGGTAAAGCAGGCTTAGAAGCATACACAAAATAATCTTGGTGATAATAACTAGGTATAGCCTTGATGTTTACGTCCAGAACATTACCCAAAGTATCCACGGCCCTTAATTTCTTTGACTTATTGCCCTATTCCCCTGACAAGGTAGGTTGGGCAAGCTCTGGTTTAGAGGGGTTCAAAAGAACCCATGACTCGTCTGGCCCATAAAGTAAGGGCATAGCTACCTTTCTAAGAGGCGCTTTGTCTAGAGGGGGTGGATTGACATCCGTTATGACCCTGACATTTGAAGTTGTCAATGCCGCCGTAGCAGGCCTAGTGATCCCTGAGGTTAACAGAGTGGGAGGGTTAGGGATCTTAGATAAATCAATCGAAGTCATCAGAGGACGTACCGTAGAACTTGTCGTGGGAGCCCCCAAGTCCATTGTGGGGGTTTTCCTGTTGTTGGCCAAAAAATTTAGATAAAGCATGAGTAAGCAGCCCATTAATTTCTTGTGCCGTAACAAACTGGTTTGATGAAGAACTTACAGGTGAATCATTAGTATCCTGTGCGGCGTCCAAGCCTGAGCCTGACCCTTGTCCTTCCATCTCCGAAATTATTGAAACTTCGTCTTTCTCCTCCTGATCCTCCTGAGAAGACCCCGCCGAGGCAGGGGTACCTTGTTGCCAAGATAAGTCTGGGATAGAGGATGGGATCGCCGCGTCCCTGTGGACATCGGCTACTGTGTGACTCGTTTGAGTCGGACGTGGGTGGTCAGACCCTGGTTGAGCAAACCGCCAAACACCGAGGCCCTGGCCTACGCTCTCTTGAGAGTCTGAAACATTCTCAATTACTGAACCCCCTGAACTTTCCAATTCCAGGGTTAAAATAATAAGTGGCAAATCCTCTTTTGGGACAGGCGCTGCACTGGACTCTTGGGCCTTAACACAAACTCTGTCTGGGGTAGAGGTACGATGAGATGCACTAGAAGTTGGTGAATGTCGAGAGGACTTCCGTTTATGTGAATCCTTTTTGGAGGATTTATGGCTACGGTGTGACCGCGAACTATTCTTAGGTCTGGAGGATTCCTCGCCGTGACCACTGGTGGAACCTTCCGTCCTACTCTTCTTACTCGCCGGTGAAGAGGCACGACTAGATGACTGGTGTCTAAGAGGAGACCTAGACCGAGATCTCGCCCGAGACGAGGAGGCGGATACCGGGGGTGTAGGCTCTCTTGGGCGTTTAGGTGTAGCAGCAGAAGATACAGAACCCTGACCAGTCTCCGCCGGCTTAATACTCGTGACTCTAGAGGAACGTTTAGGGGGAGGGTGTTCGGAGAGCAATCTATCCCAAAGTGGGACGTTGTCACATTGAAGTGATTTATGCGCAACAATGGTAGTGTAGGCTGACATCTGTTGCCTGACCTCTCTCAACGCTACCGCCGCGGTCTTATCATTATCACAAAGGACCTTTACAGCTAATTGGGAGCAAAAAGAACAATTACGCATAACCCAGAGACCCCTTGAACGGTCTAGACATTTAACACACCTTATGCAAAGGGTATGCGCAAAAATAGGGATACCAGCACAAGCAGGGGTAGTGCACAAAGCAAAAACTGGGGCCACGGTAGCCATGACAGAGACTGGTGGGAGAAAACTACCGCCGGGTCTGTATTGGTCCGCCGGAGCTCAGCTCTGGAAAAAAAGAAAATTTCCAGGAATTAATGCTCATAAGGTTAACCCAACATGTTCGCACACAAGTGTTAATAACCCTCCGGGTAACGAGCTGTAATGACACAACGAACACAGCTCGCTACGCGGCGGGGTTCAGAATATCTAAACAAATCTTTTGTTAAAGAAAGTGAAGAATACCCTCTGATATAATATATCGGTCCAGCATGGCGCTTATAGTCTCTTGGTGGTGGTGACTGTCTCAAGATTCAATTTTGTAACAAAGCAACCCCCCATAAAGACGCCGGCCCTTGAAATATTTTAGTAGAATAGCACAGGGCAGGATGATACGAGATCTGATGTCTAACGAATTGTCACAAAAGATCGCCGTAAGTTTGAAGGCGGCGATACCTAATTGTATCACTAAATTAAGTGGTTAAATCGAAATCGAATTTTGTAAATTCCTTAGTTCCTCCACCTAGGAGCACCCACCGGGTGTGAAGAATCGATATTAACCTAATTGAACCTTCAATCGCCGTAAGTGTAAAGGCGGCGATACACATAGTATCACTTAAAATGGATTGGTTAACTAACTGAAAGACATAAGTCGTTCATCCTACCCTACCCAGGTACACCCGCCGGGTGAGATGTCCAAACGTTAACCCCATAAGTTCCTGTCCCCACTTCTTTGTAAAAGATCGCCGGGGAGGAAAGCCTAAAACAACAGCTAGGTTTTTCATGTGGTTTTTGTAAAACCGGGTAGAAAAACTACATAACGTATGTCCGCATGAACAACGTTTTATAGCCATGGGTACAGCCATCCCGCCGGGAATCAAAGGAGGCCTGAAACCAGGCACCCACAGAGACGCAGTCCTGGAGAGCCACAGACACCCCAACGCCGGGGAAACAAGCCAGTGTTAACAACCACGTGTGGCCCAACACGGCTCTTGGCCGGGATTTTTTCATGGTGAAACCGAGAAAAAACCCGCCGGAAGGAAACCCACCCTGAACAGACACCATCTGAACAAACAAGAGACACGAGGAGAGCCACGCACGACTAACCCAAGGTCACTCAATAATCCGTGGAATTAGCCAATACACAACTAAACCAGGAAACAATTATAGTCCGAGGAATTAGCCAATACACAACTAAAACCCGGATACACATGACACAGTAGGGCATATTTATAAATAATAAACAATAACACTAGTACATGTGGCAAAGCTACGAGCGGCTGGCTAGGCCTAGGTAGACGGCATAATAAATGTTGAAATATACACAAACACTGGAAATATCACAACAGGAACCACCGCCAACACACCACCGTAGCAAATACTTCCGACAAAGGGAAGACTGACTCGGGACCCAGAAAAAACTTCACCAAGTGAAGAAAAATACGCTGGGAACGTCAGAAACAAAGCTTACCTCATCAGAAAGATAAAAGGCAGCAATAAATAACGCGTAGTGAAAGCCGCCTGCATCACAAACTAACTCAACTGTGAAAAAGTTCACATGTCCACAACGGGACCACGAGGGTACATCCGAAATAGATGCCCCATACACTCGACCCCAAATACACTGCACTGCGGGCAACCAGCCCAGGACACTCCTGCTACGCCTATCCTAACCTTACTCGATACATCCTGGAGTAAACAAATGAGAAAAAACTCACTAGGGACGCAACGAATGCGGAACTAGCGGAGCGTGGGGAGGCACGTCCGGGCAGGCTGAGCGCAGAGCAGAGAAGGAATGACGCCTGAATCAGCGTCTGGTCAGAGATCCACACAAGTACATCCACGATATGATGGAAAGCTTATTAGATAGTTATTCTTATTTTCTTTTTGTTTTTATTTTTTACGAAGTTTTTTCGTAGTGAGAACCCAATTCATAATGACTGAAGCCATGAGTGAGGTCGCGTGCGCTCATGATGAAGGCTCCTCAGATTTTAAATGCTCTGCGCGGTAGATTCAAAACTACGGCGGATTAGTGTTTGAAGAGGATGCCTTATGTAATAGGCATGTTTGTCAATGATGGAGGGGCCACTAATAAATACACAGCTTGCAGATACTTCTAGGTCGCCTACTACACTCTCTCTTGGTCACTGCACATAAACACAGCTTGCAGATACTTCTAGGTCGCCTACTACTCTCTCTTGGTCACTGCACATAAACACAGCTTGCAGATACTTCTACAGTAGGTCGCCTACTACACTCTCTCTTGGTCACTGCACATAAACACAGCTTGCAGATACTTCTAGGTCGCCTACTACACTCTCTCTTGGTCACTGCACATAAACACAGCTTGCAGATACTTCTAGGTCACCTACTACACTCTCTCTTGGTCACTGCACATAAACACAGCTTGCAGATACTTCTAGGTCGCCTACTACACTCTCTCTTGGTCACTGCACATAAACACAGCTTGCAGATACTTCTAGGTCGCTTACTACACTCTCTCTTGGTCACTGCACATAAACACAGCTTGCAGATACTTTTTAAGGGGAATTAGGCTAACCCATACGGAAGTATTCTCCGAGTTGACTTGTTCCAGCTATTAAGCACGTTCGCCCTAAGGAGAGGTACCCGAAAGTGGAGTCAACTTTGCCTAACAATATCTTGTTTCGGGCAGGTAATATTAATTTGTTAATTTGGTATCGGGTAGTGCGTTTCGGAATATGAGAGGCATGTGAATTACAGGTTTTGGATTATTGTTGCGGTTATTAAAGTTCTTAAAATTATAGTACATATAGGGTTGCATAGGTAATGACATTCTTTATTTATTAATATTAAAAGTATGTATTAGAAAGCTTGGATAAGTGAATGATAATTAATTTACAGTGTTGGCTGTTCTTAAACATTTAGTATGTTATATGCAATGCTTTCGTTATGAGGGTGAATAATGAGCTTGTCGTTCTTGGTTCTCCTAGTAATTGTAGTGGTAGTTGTTTCCGTCTGGGTAGATGTATGGAAATTGAGAAGGTTGATGTCTTAATTGCATAAAAGTATTTTCATCGTAGTTTAAATCAGGCTCAGGTAGGGATTTCTCACTTCAGGTGGGGACCGGCCATTTTTGATGCCGCGGTTGGAAGGGATTAGCGTGGGGGAGCGGCGTGTTTTTGGTCTGCACAGGTAGTGGGCTGTCTTTACCTTTTGGCTATTGTAGGAGAAACTACTTTAGGTTTGTTTCTCGTTGAAAGGTAAACTTATTCTTTTCTCTCCTCTTGCCTTTTATGGATGCAATTATACAGGTTGATGATGGGGACTCTTCCACATATGGGAGCAGCTTCTGGGGATGTCTTGGCTCATTATCTTTGAACCCCGTCATCATATATATATTTTTTTTCTATGTGAATGAGGGAGACAAAAGGTATAACTGCCTGTAGCGAGTTACAGCGAGTGTAGCGAGTGCCTCTCCCAGATTTCAAAGAGTGACAGGGCCGAAATCAAGGGACGTTCGAGCTAAAATGCCTGGACACACGGATTTTGAAGCAATTTAGGTCATAGGAAGAGGGAAAGACTGATTCTGGGAGAGAGTTCCAGAGTTCAGCAGTTGAATAGAAGAAAGTCTGAGAATAACATTTCACTCTTGGGTTGGAGAGTTGCACAGAGTACGGGTGGGATTGTGTTGCAAGGCGGGTACTATGTACCCTACGTAGAGGAGGTGGTATACACTGGGAAAGCTCCGAGGAACACTGATTATTGTAGTAGCGATAGAATAGCGAGAGAGATGCAACATTGCGGCGAAGAGAGAGAGATTGCAGAGAGTTGGTGAGTGGACGGGAGTTAATGATACGAAAGGCTTTCCTTTCTACTTTATCTAGGAGTGTATATTTATATATATATATATATATATATATATATATATATATATATATATATATATATATATATATATATATATATAAATACAGTATATATATATATATATTATACTGTATATATACACAAATATTTAAGCAGTGTGAGAAAATCGAACTGTTTTAAAAGTGAAGGGAGGTAGGGATGCCATACTAAACCCAGAGGGAGAAAAAAGATATAGAGTGAGGATGACAGATATATTGGTATTGGGAAAAGGGTGGCCAGACTAAAACACAAATTCAATATACCCCCATATGCTTCAGTCTTTTCTCCAAACATGCAATGTCTTATCCAATATAAAATCAATTTATGTCTACTGTACACAGCCCTATGGATTAGTCTGTATTCAAGTAAAATATGATATAATGAATATGCTTGCCTATTTCAATTGTTGTAATATGCCGTGCTCTCAGCAATCTGTGATGTCATTGCCAGTAAAACTGCTCAAATTTGTTTCCATGGTTAATATCTGAGATCATACATGATCAAATTTTGTAATAGCTGTAGGCTCAGTTCGTAGACAGGGACTAACGGTATCATTGATATCCGTAACTTAGTCCATCGTAATGATACACTTTTGC
Organism: Paralithodes platypus; assembly: GCA_032716605.1. NCBI lineage: Eukaryota > Metazoa > Arthropoda > Malacostraca > Decapoda > Lithodidae > Paralithodes > Paralithodes platypus. Next base: position 21,933,742 of record CM064529.1, on the reverse strand, counting down.
CGAGACAAACCCTGAAGCCTATAAGCAAGGCCGAGACAATTATTTACATCTTACCACAATCAATCACTATTATGACCCTCAATTTTAAGATAAGTGAACTGATTGGGATGCCAAACCTCACTCTCTGTAACTCTTCAAACATATAGTATAGAAGGATATAATTTCAGAACGTTATGATGATTCAAGTATACCAGAAAACCCCTATAGATGAACCCAGGAAGTGAGTCTTGGTCTTGTTAGGCCAGAGATGGTCATTACATTTTACAGAATATAGGTAGTGATATGTTTAATTAAATCCCAAAATTGTAATCCTTACTTTCACGTACACCATAGGTACCCATCCTTTCAACAATGCTTAGATTTTGAAACATAACTGGAATCGGTGTGAATGGACTGTGAATAAACATTATGGATATACTCTATTTAGAATCTTGGTGCATTAATTGTGTATATATATTTGTAATATGCCAGATTCAACAACTTTCAAACACATCTCGTGGATAGTTGTCATCAACTCATCACCATCCACTTCCTGCAGTATCAACACCATTGCTCTTTGTCACACCACTACTGGACATACTATCTATCATCACCCTGTTACCAAATACCCTAGGGAAACAGAAGTATAAACCTTACGACAACACTTCAGCATAACCTGACAGCCACTAAAGAAACCAGAGAACCAGAAACCAACCCCACAACAACACCTCAGTCCAAACTCCAGCCAAAGAAAATGGGGCATATTTATCACCGTTGCCAAACAGCTAAACATATAATGAAGTTCACTTGTATCCACCATCCACCTCATTAACCTTCTACCTGACAGCCCAGTACAGGAAGAGCACAAGTCCAATCTCCTAATGAGGATAATTGTGGTCCCTCTTCCCCGGAAGCCGAACCCCTGCAAGAGACACCTGAAAAGTGTATAGATGAAGGTGGATCAGTTATTCGGTAGCTTACCAGCTCCTTTGAAAACCTCACCTTCCAAAGCACACTTGTGGCATGCGCACGACAAGGCACCATGCCTACACAGGGTAAAGGACTATTGCTATATGCAGAATAGTCGGAGGACATCATTTATGTAGGATACCCTCAACGAGTTGCTTTCGCATGGCTCAAGATTTTTGCTTACACAGAATACTCAACCACTGTTGCTTACGCAGAATTAACACTGTACAATCACTAGTTGAGGAACTGTGAGTACCTATACCCCAGATAAATTGTCTCCTTCACCGAGTACACCTAAAGCCCAGCAAAGGAAGTCCGAGTTAGAATACGATTATAAAAAAAAAAAAAAAAGAAGCTACACCCCAGAGAAGAGATTCCCGAAGAAGAGGAAGAGAAGCCACAGTCTCGCCCTGCCTGAGACCCCTGGAAAAAAACGATTTTTTCTGAGATATGAGAAAAGTACATTTGAGTGACATTGTTGTTCTCCTTTTGTGAGATCCCAACACAACTTTAAAATCAACAATATCCACAATCCCTTGTTTCTATGCAGAATAGATTTATATATATATATAAAGATATATATATATATATATATATATATACTGTAGATATACTGTAGATATATACAGTATATATATATATATATATATATATATATATATATATATATATATATATATATATATATATGTATATATATATATATATATATATATATATATATAGTATTATATAGATATATATATATTAATAATGATATTCCTTGTAAGGTCACAACAGTTTCGGCTCATCTTGATTCTTGTGAATTATTATTTCTTTTACAAACATGTTCCTTCTTTGCTACATTGTTTACATTTTGCGTTCCATATAGTCGATGGAGGTGCTACCATCTTCCCGGGTGTTACCTTATCCATCATCCTCCATCTCATAACATCAGCATCTCAGTCTCTTGCTCCTGCACGTTCCCCCTCTCCTTTCAGATTTGGTCCTCAGCATATATAGGATTATATGAATATTTTAGTCATTGGCTCATTTTCGCGCCTCGCTACCCAAGTCTAGGGACTGCATACTAATAACATGAATAATTATATGCTGGTCAATGTTGATCTTACTAATGTTTATCCACTTTGCATAATTGCTGTGTTTCTGATTCTAAATCTGCATTCATTACAAAATGCAGACAACACGCTTTTCTGTCATCCACAGTGCCGTTAGGAAGATGCTTTACTTCCCAAACCTTATCTGAAAGGAACCTTTCTTCGATATGTTGATAAAGAAAAGCTCAGTTAAAACGGTATTTCTTACTCTCCCGATATTCATATAACAAAAGATCTTTCATCAATAACAGCATATGAAGATAATAGTTCTACTCGAAATTCTGTAACTTCGTTGGGTTGTTACCATACTACACGGAGTCGATATGACTCTTTAGCATGGCAGAACAGGATGTATAGCCTTCTATCATGGTATTAGACTCCCGCATTGCAGGGTGTTGAGTCAGTCAACCTATTGAGGGGGGATGGGCCAGTTTTTCTGACTCCCCTTCTCCCGCATGTTTTTGCCCCATTGGTTTTCAGATTTTGAGACGTTCGGCCCATTAGTCTTTTCGTTCCATTGCTTTGTCAATATTAAGAGTTTTCGTGCCGTTTAGGTGTCGATTTTCTTCCAGGCAAGCGATAGCGAGCCTGTAACTTTAAGAGTAACCGGCCTTTGGCCGTGATTTTTTTTTATCGATAAATATTCAAATATATCTTGAGGTGGGGTTTAGGTTTTTTTGTTTACAGCTTGCTGGAGGTCTAGTGAGGAAACTAAAAAATAATTAAATATAAAACAATATTCAAATAAATACGCCCATCTCCCCTTAACCCTTACTGTACCAGCGACGGTATACAGCCGTCAGTAATGAAGTCCCTCGTCAGTACCAGCGACGGAAGATCACTGTCAGTACTATGCGGTCCTTGTAACTGCCCGTATAGAGCGGTACGAGGTACTGTGACTTATACGCACTGCTCTCAGACCTTGGCAACACTTCTTATTCTGTATCTAAGCCTGTGAGAGCTAGCTGGGACAGTATTCCTCCAACTTTTGGGGTGAGAGGGTATTCTCTCCTGACTCTGAAACCATTTTTTGCCACAATGCCTGGTACTGGAGGGTACATTTATAGTAATATCCTCTGGTACTGTAGGGGTTAAGATCAGTGTCGACCACTAACCATATACAGTTTCCTGCACCACCACAGTAACAACACACGTCCATCATAAATAACGCCGCATGTAATCACCCTATTGTCATGGATGGGATTGGATTTGGTGTTATTCTTATTAATTTATGTATTTATTTGTTTATTAACTTAATGTTATGATTATCTTATTGTTTAAGAATACTAGGTGTAAGTCAAACTCCCTTGCATATGTGTGTTGTGCATACTCTGATACGCAAGTCGTACAAAATAAAACTAAATTTTACCAGTAACCTATCCCTGGCATAGAAATTGCAATGCTGTTTATTGATAGCCAATTGATAGTACTAGACCTGAACCGGGAAGCATACCCAGTACCAAAGTAGACCACCCCGTTGGATCGTCAGATCTGTGTGGTCAGAGTATTTTTGTACAATTATGTAAGTCGACACTTCATAATCCCTTTTAGGGGTCGACAATCCAATGTAGGGAAGCACTAGTATTCACGAGAGAAAAGTTATTTAGCTGTGAAACCGTCATATTAAGATATAAAATAAATTTAATTCAGAGTTAAGATGCATACGTAGTATCTAATGGGTTGATGTTGTTAGGGGAATAAGTTCAAATATTAGTATGATTGTTAACTGAAGAATGCATGTGCGTATAACTTGCTAGACCTGAAGAGGATTTACTGTTGGTGAGGTTTGTGGTAGCAACCCAAGAACTAAGAAACTTGATAATGATGCTGTACAGTAGGAAATGAAAATGTTCTCTACAACCGACAAAACCTCCTACACACGTGAACACTGCCTTATTAAATGAGGATAATGCAGTTGAATACCACAGACAGTACCAAACTCACGGTGATTACCGTGTACTTTCTTATTTAATATTTACATAATGGTTATATATATATATATATATATATATATATATGGTTATATATATATATATATATATATATATATATATATATATATATATATATATACAAACAGTATACAGCATGTATATTACACTCACTTAAATATATATAGACCTTTTCTATTGCAGTAGACATATGGAAGGCTGATAGAGTCTTGCACAAATCTTTAAATTCTAAACTTCCCTCCTTCGGTTTCGATTCCTCCATCTGTGCCTGTGTCTCTAATTTCCTTTCCAGCAGTTCCATAGCCCATCGCTCACTTCCTCAACCTATTAAATCGGGTGTTCGTCAGGGTTATTTCTTATCTCCCATTCTCTTTCAAATTTTTATAAATGATCTTCTCATAAATGATCTTCTCTCCAGTCCCATCCATTCATACGCAGACAACTCTACCTTACACTACTCAATTAGTTTTCCTGAACGCCCCAGCCAGCAATCCCTTAAAAACAAACGTAATGAAGCAATACAACATTTATCTTCTGATCTAACTACTATTTCCAATTGGGGCAGAGAAAACCGTGTTGCCTTTAATGCTTCCAAAACCATTTGTCTTCATCTTACTACCCGTCCGGAACTCCCAGAGGACTATCCCTTACACTTCATCAATAAAAAAATCAATCCTTCATCTTCTCTCAATATTCTTGGTGTCTCTTTTTCTTCTGCTATCACTTGGAAGGACCATATTACCAGTCTTGCTAAGGCACCCTCCGAGAAGCTGGGTCTGCTCAACTGACTTAATGGGTTCTTTAACCCTGCACAGCTTCTTGCTCTGTACAGGGGCACAGTGCGTCCTTGTATTGAGTATTGGTCAAATGTGTGGGGAGGATCTTCTCAAACCGCACTCCTAGACAAAGTAGAAAGGAAATCTTTATCTCCCGTCCACTGACTAACTCTCTGCAATCTCTCTCTCTCTTCGCTGCAATGTTTCATCTTTCTCGCTATTTTATCGCTACTTCAATAATCAATGTTATTTAGAGCTTTCCCAGTGTAAACCACTTCCTCTACGTAGGGTACGTAGTACCCATCTTGCAACACAAGCCCACCCCTACTCTGTGCAACTCTCCAACCCAGGAGTGAAACGTTATTCTCAGTCTTTCTTTTATTCAATTGCTGAGCTCTGGAACTCTCTCCTAGAATCAGTCTTTCCCTCTTCCTATGACTTAAATTGCTTCAAACTCCGTGTGTCCATGCATTTTGGCTCGAACGTCCTTTGATTATGGCCCTGTCACTTTCAACTCTGGGGGAGGCACTCGATACAGGGAGTTCTGTCTTTTGTCTATATATATATATATATATATATATATATATATATGAAGAGAGAGAGAGAGTTACATATAATAGTTAGTTTCTCAGAGACATTGCGGTCCATTCTGAGGAGATATTCGAAGTGGAAGGAGAGAGAGACTGCTTAGTGCACTACACTCTTTACAGAGTGTGCAAAGTACTATCTACTCTCTTCTTAAACTGCTCTATTGAAGAACTATTTACAAGTTCGTAGGAAAGTTTGATCCAGGTAGAACAGATCCTATATGTGAAAAAGTTTCCACAGATACTAGTGCTGAACTTTTTCAATTTTAATGTCCACCCATGTTTGCGTGTTGTATTCATATTGAGGCTAAACATTTTGCTATAATCTATGTTGTCAAACCCATTAAGTATTTTAAAAACTTCAACGAGATGACCTCGTAGTCTGCGTGTCTCCAACGGAAAGAGATCGAGTGCTCTTAACCGTTCCTCATAGCTCAGTCTTCTAAACGATGGAATAAGCTTTATAGCCCTAGCTTGTGCTTCTTCCAGTCGCTCTATATCTTTCCTGAGTGCTGGAGACCTGAATTGAACATCATACTCCAGGAGAGGCTGAGTCAGAGCGTTGTAAAGTGTGAAAACTATTTCCTTATTTCTATACTTAAGTTGCCTCTTGATATAGCGAAATAATGTCGGAGCTTTCTTCTCTACTTCAATGCACTGCTTGGAAAACTTTAGGTCACTGCTAATCAGAACATCCAAATTATTTTCCAAGTCAGTCATTTCCAGAGGCACTCCCAATAGTGAATAGCCTGAATTGGGGTTTGCTTGGCCGATATGCATCACCTTGCACTTTTCCAAGTTTAGAGGCATCTGCCATGTATCCGACCATTCACCCAGTCTGTTGAGGTCCATCCTGAGCTGTTCAACTCCTTTGGGGTCTTTCTCATTCATTCCAAGCTTTATGTCATCCGCAAACTTGGAGATCACACTCAACATACCAACATCGATGTCATTGACATATATGATAAACAGTAGTGGGCCAAGGACTGATCCCTGTGGAACTCCAGAAGTCACTGAAGTCCACTCAGAAGAAACACCATTGATTACCACTCGTTGTTGTCTACCTGTTCGCCAACTTACTATCCAATTTGTGACCTTTGTATTGATACCTAGAGCACTCACTTTTGACATAAGCCTGCAATGAGGCACTTTGTCAAAAGCTTTTGGAAAAATCTAAGTAAAGGATGTCTATGGCTCTACGTGCCTTCTGCGTGTCGTAAGAGGCGACTAGAGAGGTTAGGTCGGTGGGCTTGCGACCCACACCCGGAAAAAAATACGTAGCAACGATAAACGAACAATCAGCCTCGGATGCGGACGGACCCTGTGTTGACGAACCCCGACCGACTATGGACAAGCTTATGGACATTCTGAGAATAGGTTCATGGAACGTGAGTGGTAGGAATGATGGCACAAAAGAAAGAGAGGTACTGGAAGTGTCAGTGAATGCCAGGCTGGATGTATGTGGAATGACGGAGACCAAATGGAAGGGTACAGATGTGAGAGAGTGGGAGTGTGGAATGGGTGTGTGTGCGGGAGTGAGTGAGGGAGCAGCGAGAGAAGGTGTGTGTTTGTTTGTAAGTAACAAATGGAAGGAGTGTGTAAGAGAATATGGGTCTGTGGGTTCAAGGATTGTGTGGGTGAGAATGAAAGTAGGAATACAAACGTGGGTGATTGTGTGTGTGTATGCTCTGACATAGGATAAACTTGTAAGAGAGAAAGAGGAGTTCTGGGTGAATGTGGAGGTGTGCCTGGATAAGTTTGACAGGAACGAAAGAATATTTCTGATTGGGGATGTGAATGGTAAGGTGGGTGATAGGAAAGTTGATGGAGTGGTGGGAGGGTGGGGGGTACCGTCAGAGGTGAATGGCAATGGTAGTGCACTTGTGGACGTATGTGTGGGAAGGAGGTTGTGGATAGCCAACACCTTCTTTCGACGCAGAATGATACACAGGTACACATGGAAAATGGTGTGGACGATGAAGGATAAGACAGTGGTGGAACGAAAGTCACTGACTGATTATATAATTATGTGTGGATGAAAGAATAAAGAAATCTGTGATGGATGCTAGGGTGCATAGGGGTATTGGAGGGGTCTATCTGATCATTATGTAGTAGTAGCTAAGGTTAGGATACAAAAGAAGTGGGTGAGGAGAGTTGGAGGGAGGCGAGAGGAAGGTGGAATGGTGAGGAGGGTGGGGAGGCTACAGGAGGAGGAAATCAGGGAAGACTACAGGAGAGCAGTAGAAAGACGACTAGGTGGGTTCGACCTGGAAGATATGGAGGAAGTGGACGAGATAAGCAAGGTGTTTAAGGAAGAGATCTGTGCAGCATTTGAGGAAGTGTGTGGAGTGAGGAGAAGAGGGAGGAAAGTGAAAGGTACAGCATGGTGGACATAAGAGGAAAAAATAGCTGTGGAAGATAAGAAGAAAGCGTATAGAGAGTGGTTGGGTAGTAGAGGGAATGAAGATTTGGAGAGGCAGAAATGAGCGAGGTAAGTGGAGAGAAAGAGAGAGTGGTGAAGAGAGTAGTGAAGGAAAGTAAGAGAAGAGTAGATGAGGAATTTGGAAGGAATCTGAGTGTAAAATGGAGGGAGTGTAAGAAACTGTTCTGGAAAGAAGTCAAGAAAGTTAGGGAAGGTAGCAAGGGAAACAGTAAGGTTGTGAAAGATAAAAATGAGAGAATGCTAGCCGAGAAGCAAGAGAGAGTCGAAAGATGGAGGGAGTACTTCAATGAGTTAACATAAGAACATAAGAAAATGGGAGTCTGCAGAAAGCCGATTGGCCTAAGCAAGGCAGATCCCTGTCCCACACAACCCCAATTACAAAGCCCAATTATAGGCTCAACACTCTAATACCCTGAGGATCATCTTACCAAACCGGTTAGAGATTAACGCAGGATTACGGGGGTCTGCAGAGCGCTGATTGGCCCAACCCGGCTGATCCCCCTTCACACCCAACCCTTCTCGTCCATATGCTTATCCAATTTTTTCTTAAAGCTCCCTATCGTTCTTGATCCCACTATATCACTTGGTAGCCTATTCCACCCATCTACAACTCTGTTACCAAACCAATATTTGCCTATATCTTTTCTGAAACGAAATTTATCTAATTTGAAACCATTGGTACGAGTTCTTTCGCTATCACTGAGCTTTAGTACATTTGTCATGTCCCCTTTGTTAATCCCACTAACCCACTTGAACACCTCTATCATATCCCCTCTAACTCTGCGTCTCTCTAACGAATGTAAACCTAATTTCTTCAACCTTTCTTCATACGGAAAATTTCTAATATTATGGATCATTTTTGTCATTCTACGCTGAATTCTCTCCAATGAATCTATGTCCATTCTGTAATAAGGACACCAAAATTGGACAGCATAATCCATATGGGGTCTCACTAATGACAAGTAAAGTTTTAAGATAACATCAGCAGTTCTGTTACTCACACTCCTAGAGATGAACCCGAGAATCCTGTTTGCCTTATTACGAACGCTTATACACTGTTTTCTAGGCTTCAAATCATTGCTAACAAACACACCTAGATCTTTCTCGCAGTCTGAATTTTCTAATTCTAAATTAGCTAGTTTATATTTAACATTTGTTTGCATCTTCCCTATCTTTAATACCTTGCATTTGTCAATGTTAAACTTCATCTGCCAATTTACTGACCATTCATGTAAGGTATCTAGATCCCTTTGGAGGCACTCTATATCGCTATCTGAATCAATTGATCTCCCCATTTTAGTATCGTCTGCGAATTTACTTATCCTACTAGTTATACCTAAATCTAGGTCATTTATGTATGTAAGAAACAACAGGGGACCTAATACCGATCCCTGGGGGACACCACTTTTGACTGCTCCCCACTCTGACTTGGTACCATTTATGCTGACTCTCTGTTTCCTACCAATTAGCCATGACCTAATCCATCCCAACAACGACCCTCCTATTCCATGTGCCTCAACCTTTCTCATCAATCTCTCATGAGGGACTCTGTCGAAAGCTTTACTGAAATCTATATATATATATCATATGACTTGTCACTATCTACTGCTTCATATACCTCTGAGAAAAAGCTAAGCAAATTTGTAAGGCACGAACGTCCCTGAGTGAATCCATGCTGAGAAGAATTTATTAAGTTAAATTTTACTAAGTGGCTTCTAATTTTCCTAGCAATAATAGACTCTAGCAACTTTCCTATGATTGATGTGAGACTAATGGGACGGTAATTGGATGCTATTGATTTATCACCTTTTTTGAAGATCGGAACTACATTTGCAAGCTTCCAAGCTTCTGGAACTAAACCTGTTTCTAATGACTTGTTAAATATAAATGCTAATGGACTACTTAACTCATCTCTGCATTCTTTTAATACTCTAGCATATACCTCGTCAGGACCAGGCGATTTTTGAGGTTTCAGTCTGTCAATTTCCTTAAGCACATCATTTCTACTTATACTAACTGTACTTAACATATTTTCTATACTATCACTATATACCATATTGACTTCTGGAATCTGTGCCAAATTTTCATTTGTGAAAACGGAAAGAAACTGACTATTTAATGTACTGCACATTTCTAAATCACTTTCTGTTATTTCTCCTATTGAAGTTTTTAGGGGGCCTATTACATCTCTAACTTTAGATTTATATAGTTGGTAAAAAGCTTTAGGGTTATTTTTTGAGTCGCTGGCTATCCTTATTTCATAATTTCTTTTTGCTTTCCTGATTTCCTTTTTGACCTGTCTTGATAGAGTCTGATAGTATATATGTAAATGATTTTCACCTTTCTTTATTTTTCGATATATTCCTTTCTTTTTTCCTATAAGATCTATTAGCTTATTAGTCATCCATTTTGGTTGGTTCTGCGTCGATCTAAATCTTCTTTTAGGGATATATTTATTTTGAGCATTGTGGAGTGAAGCAATAAACTGGTTATATGTAGGTGGCAAGTTTAACTCTGGCATATCCTGACTTAATCGCTTAACAATAGGGTCCACCCTTAAGTCTCTTCTTAGCCCACCATAATCGGCTTTTCTGAAATCTGGGATAAGTGTCGTATTCTCTTTAGCATTTCCTGTCCATTGTATATTAAAATAAATAGATTTATGATCGCTATTTCCTAGGTGGTCACCAATCTCTACATTATTTATCATATGTTCATTGTTACTGAAAACTAAATCAAGAATATTAATACCTCTAGTCGGCGTATCTATGAATTGAAATAAAAACTATCTTGTACTACCTCATAAACTCTACTGAATCGGAGTCGCCTATTTGGTGCTGCCAATCAATGTTCGGAAAATTAAAATCCCCCATAATGCACACATTGCTAAACCTTGATGCTATTTTAATTTCCTCCCATAACGATTTTCCGCCATTTCTACTCATATTAGGCGGTCTATATATAACTCCAATAACTATGGTCTCACTACCTTCGTTAACCTCTACCCAAACACTTTCATTATCATTATTTAGTCTAATACCTGATTTAATACAGCTTTTTAATGTACTCCTGACAAACACTGCTATACCCCCGCCCCTCCTACTTGTTCGGTCATATTTAAACAAACTATATCCTGGAATATCAAATTCTGCAAAAAAATGCCTAGATTCTGTATTAATCCACGTTTCAGTTAGCGCTATTATGTCTATATTTTCTGTGCTAACGAGTGCTCTAAGTTCGTTCATTTTGTTACATAAACTCCTACAATTTGTATAATATACCCTCAACCTATTACTTTTATTTGCAACTAATTTTCTATTGTGTTTAGCTAACTTATTATTTCCTGTTGAACTACTAGCTCTAGACGGAAATTCTACTCTACCAGTATTCTCATCTTTACTATCAGTTACATGTGTAGTGTTATCGATACTACTATTACACATCACTATATCCGCACTATCTTGACTGATTTTGTTCTAAATGTAAGGAATATGTAAGGCTAAATGTAAGGAATGAAGAGCAAGCAAACATAGTTGGATATGGTATGGGAGGGAGAAGAGAAGAAGTAGTGGAGGAGGTGGTGGGGATCAGGAGGTCAGAAGTGTGGGAAGCTATGAAAAGAATGAAGTTGGGGAAAGCACCAGGAACAGAAGGAGTGTGTGGGGAAATGTTGAGGTATGGTGGGGAGATAGTGATCGAATGGGTATGGAAAATGTGAAAACTAGCATGGGAGAAGGGGAATGCACCCGATGACTGGAAGACTGGCATTGATAGTCCCCCTATATAAGGGCAAAGGGGAAAGAGGAGTGTGTGGTAACCACCGAGGAATATGTCTTTTAAGCGTAGTAAGGAAGGTGTACAGTAGGGTAGTGATTGAGAGCGTGAGAGTGAGAATGGAGAAATGGATAGGCGACAAGCAGGGAGGTTTTAGGAAGGGAAGAGGATGTGTAGATCAGATATTTACCCTGAATTGTGTTGTGGAGAAATATCTGGAGAATCAACAAAAGGTGTATGTTGCCTTTATGGACCTGGAGAAGGCCTATGACAGAGTGGATAGAGAAGGCATGTGGAAAGTACTTAGAATATACAGAGTAGATGGCAAGTTGCTGAAAGCAGTGAAGAGCATGTATGAGGGTGCAAAGGCAGCAGTACATGTGGAGAATGAGCAGAGTAAGTTCTTTGACCTGAGTGTTGGGTTGAAACAGGGGTGTGTGATGTCCCCGTGGTTGTTTACTGTATATATGGATGGAGTCATGAAAAAATACTAGGAAGAGCAGTGGATATTGGTGTATCGCTGAAAAGGGAGGGAAATGAGTGGAAGCTGCCTATACTACTGTTTGCGGATGATACAGTTCTGTTGATCGATAATGAATGGGAGTTGCAGGGTCTGGTAAATGAGTTTGGAACAGTGTGCGAAAAACGGAATCTGAAGGTAAATGCGGGGAAGAGCAAGGTTATGGTCTTCGAAAGGGGTGAAATCACAGAGTGTGAGGTGAAGTTGAACGGTCAGACTATGGAGATCGTCAGTTATTTTAAGTATCTATGCAGTGTGTTGAGTAAAGTTGGGACTATGGATGAAGAAGTGCGGGAGAGGGTGCAACAGGGGGAGAGGGTTGTAGGAACGTTGAAAGCAGTAACAAGAAATAGAGTGGTCAGTATGGAAGTGAAGAAGTCCTTGCATGACAGTGTGGTAATCCCGACACTAACTTACAGAAGCGAAGCATGGACGTTCGGGAAGAGACTCAGACCAAGAGTGAGAGCGGTGGAAATGAGTTACTTGAGAAGTGCGTGCAGAGTTACATGGAGGGATAGACAGACGAATGAGGAATTAAGGAGGTGTGGTGTGGAGGTAGATGTGTTGGAAAGTGTGAAAAGGAACAACTTGTGGTGGTTCGGCCGTATGGAACGTATGGGAAGGTAGATAATGACTAAGAGGGTGTATGAGAGTGAGGTGGAAGGACAGAGAGGGAGAGGTAGACCGAAGGAGAGGTGGAAAGATGGAGTGAGGAAGTATATGAATGAAAGCGGTGCTGGTTGGGCGGAGGGGCGTCGACTGACTGGGGACAGAGGTGCATGGGGGCGGTTCGTTCGTGGCCACCCCTTCGGGGATCACAGCGTCAGGCAATAGATAGATAGATAGAGATAGATGGACAAATTTCAGCAAATTGGTAAGACATGATCGGTGTCGCCTTAATCCATGTTGGGAATCTGCAATTAAATTGTGGATTTCTAGGTAGTCAACTATCTTGTCTACTAGTATCCCTTTTAAGAGTTTTACTATGATAGATGTCAAGCTAATTGGCCGATAATTCTTGGAACTCTTGTGATCCCCTTTCTTAAATATTAAAGTCACATTGGCCAATTTCCAGTCTTCAGGGACTTATCCATTTTCTAGTGATTTATTGAAGATGTCTGCTAAGAAAGGTGCGATTTCATCTTGCACTTCACGTACGTACAACTCGAGGAAGAAAGCCATCTGGGCCGGATAACTTGAACCTATGTAACTTATCTATTCTGTTAGCTACATCCTCTGGGGTACATCTAATTCTGCTAAGAACTTCACCCTCATGCACTAATCTTCGACTTGGCATGTCACTGGTATTTTGCCTTGTGAATACTGAAGCAAAATAGTCATTTAGGGATTTAGCTATATCAGTGTCAGAAGTTTTTAGTTGGCCTGTTGGATCCTATAGAGGTCCAATACTACTTTTGAATGGCTTCCTACTATTCACATAGCTGAAGAACTCTTTAGGACTCTTTTTGCAGAGGGTTGCAACCCTGAGTTCTTCATTCCGCTTTGCTTCCTTTATAAGAGATTTCACTCTTCTACACATATATTTTAAGGACTCAAAATCTTTTTGGCCTTGACTTCTTTTGGCCTTTCTGTATGCAACCTTTCTCTTTCTAATTGCTGAAGCTATATCACTTGTGAACCATTTTGCTTGAGTTGAGCCTGATTATACTTGGTGAATCCTCACATGAGGTAGAAGAACCACTATCTAGTGGTTCAAAAATTGACAACTGAGGTGTAGAGTCTAGAGGGAGTTGTGGGTCATCACTCAATCTACTAGGGAACTCTGTCATTTGTTGAGAGTAATTCGTGCTCTCAGAGGGACTAACTCCTTCTTTTGTGGGACCTCTTTTTGGAAGTTTGAGATCAGCAGCCGATGAAGGTTTTCATTTGTCTCGCTGGGGGGTGCTTTCTACATTTGTGCTTGCCCTCAGCAAGCTGTAAAGATGGTGATTGAGGAAATCATCAAGTTTAATTTTACCACTAATGCTTAAGTGCAGAGAGAGAGAGATTGTGTATACCGGTACATTACCACAATTATCAGTTGTGTACTGTGTAGAATTAGAGTGATGGGTAGTCTCCTTATACTGCCCTAACACCATATTTGTCGTGGTGGTCACAAAAGTAGCCCACAGTTCACCAGATAGAGCCACACGTGTATGGTGTCTTGCTAAGGAGGGTTAGGTATGCCAGTGGGTTCGGACAAGATTTATATTCTTAGCTCAGGTCGATGGTACCATGTCCTTGGATTAATCCCTTCTGTACCAGCTACATCTTTAAATGTTATTCTTGCTATATATAGACGATTGTGTGCAGTTTAGGAACGATCTGTGGTAGTAAAAATGGATAAATGAGATAGTTCGAAGCCTGTTAATTGTTGGAGGTTCTTTTTAAACTGAATACAATCGTCTAATAGTAGGCAGAGTGAAGTGGAAAGGACGGCACCGGTACTGAAAGGGTTAATATATAGCTCAATTAATCAGCAATCGTAGAACTTTGTACATTATATCGGCCATATTTTCGTCTTTTTGACGAAATGATGGTCCTAGGTTTCAAGAGAATTATTGCTTAGCACTTTTACTTACTTGGTTTCTCGATTAATCATCACTGACATTGTCTTCTTTACCGGCGACGCCTTTTTAATATTATTCTAGCTATATTTAGACGATTTTATGCAGTTTACTAAAGCTCAGTGATAGTCAAAAGAGTTAAGTGAGGTATTTCGTAGCCTCTTAATTGCTAAAGGCCCTTTTTAAACTGAATAAAACAAATTAGTAGTAGCCAGAAGAAAGTTAAGGGACAGCATCGGTACAGAAGGGGTTAATCTGGCTTATGGTCGAATTACATTACATGTTGGATTTAAAACACTTTCTTCTTGGATGCATAGCCTTCTATCATGAACTTGGACTCCCTCCCTGCGGGGTGTTGAGTCTGTTAAGATCAGTGTCGACCACTGACCATATACAGTTTCCTGCACCACCACAGTAACAACATGACACAGGTACTGACCATATACAGTTTCCTGCACCACCACAGTAACAACATGACACAGGTACTGACCATATACAGTTTCCTGCACCACCACAGTAACAACATGACACAGGTACTGACCATATACAGTTTTCTGCACCACCACAGTAACAACATGACACAGGTACTGACCATATACAGTTTCCTGCACCACCACAGTAACAACATGACACAGGTACTGACCATATACAGTTTCCTGCACCACTACAGTAACAACATGACACAGGTACTGACCATATACAGTTTCCTGCACCACCACAGTAACAACATGACACAGGTACTGACCATATGCAGTTTCCTGCACCACCACAGTAACAACATGACACAGGTACTGACCATATACAGTTTCCTGCACCACCACAGTAACAACATGACACAGGTACTGACCATATGCAGTTTCCTGCACCACCACAGTAACAACATGACACAGGTACTGACCATATGCAGTTTCCTGCACCACCACAGTAACACCATGACACAGGTACTGACCATATACAGTTTCCTGCAACACCACAGTAACAACATGACACAGGTACTGACCATATACAGTTTCCTGTGGTGCCACTACAGTAACAACATGACACAGGTACTGACCATATACAGTTTCCTGCAACACCACAGTAACAACATGACACAGGTACTGACCATATGCAGTTTCCTGCACCACCACAGTAACAACATGACACAGGTACTGACCATATACAGTTTCCTGCACCACCACAGTCACAACATGACACAGGTACTGGCCATATACAGTTTCCTGCACCACTACAGTAACAACATGACACAGGTACTGACCATATACAGTTTCCTGCACCACCACAGTAACAACATGACACAGGTACTGACTATATACAGTTTCCTGCACCACCACAGTAACAACATGACACAGGTACTGACCATATACAGTTTCCTGCACCACAGTAACAACATGACACAGGTACTGACCATATACAGTTTCCTGCACCACCACAGTAACAACATGACACAGGTACTGACCATATACAGTTTCCTGCACCACCGCAGTAACAACATGACACAGGTACTGACCATATACAGTTTCCTGCACCACCACAGTAACAACATGACACAGGTACTGACCATATACAGTTTCCTGCACCACTACAGTAACAACATGACACAGGTACTGACCATATACAGTTTCCTGCACAACTACAGTAACAACATGACACAGGTACTGACCATATACAGTTTCCTGCACCACCACAGTAACAACATGACACAGGTACTGACCATATGCAGTTTCCTGCACCACCACAGTAATAACATGACACAGGTACTGACCATATACAGTTTCCTGCACCACCACAGTAACAACATGACACAGGTACTGACCACATGCAGTTTCCTGCACCACCACAGTACCAACATGACACAGGTACTGACCATATTCAGTTTCCTGCACCACCACAGTAACAACATGACACAGGTACTGACCATATACAGTTTCCTGCGCCACCACAGTAACAACATGACACAGGTACTGACCATATACAGTTTCCTGCACCACCACAGTAACAACATGACACAGGTACTGACCATATACAGTTTCCTGCGCCAATACAGTAACAACATGACACAGGTACTGACCATATACAGTTTCCTGCACCACCACAGTAACAACATGACACAGGTACTGACCATATACAGTTTCCTGCACCACCACAGTAACAACATGACACAGGTACTGACCATATGCAGTTTCCTGCACCACCACAGTAACAACATGACACAGGTACTGACCATATACAGTTTCCTGCACTACCACAGTAACAACATGACACAGGTACTGACCATATACATTTTCCTGTGGTGCCACTACAGTAACAACATGACACAGGTACTGACCATATACAGTTTCCTGCACCACCACAGTAACAACATGACACAGGTACTGACCATATACAGTTTCCTGCACCACCACAGTAACAACATGACACAGGTACTGACCATATACAGTTTCCTGCACCACCAGTAACAACATGACACAGGTACTGACCTATACAGTTTCCTGCACCACAGTAACAACATGACACAGGTACTGACCATATACAGTTTCCTGCACCACCACAGTAACAACATGACACAGGTACTGACCATATGCAGTTTCCTGCACCACCACAGTAACAACATGACACAGGTACTGACCATATACAGTTTCCTGCACCACCACAGTAACAACATGACACAGGTACTGACCATATACAGTTTCCTGCACCACCACAGTAACAACATGACACAGGTACTGACCATATACAGTTTCCTGCACCACCACAGTAACAACATGACACAGGTACTGACCATACAGTTTCCTGCACCACTACAGTAACAACATGACACAGGTACTGACCATATACAGTTTCCTGCACCACCACAGTAACAACATGACACAGGTACTGACCATATACAGTTTCCTGCACCACCACAGTAACAACATGACACAGGTACTGACCATATACAGTTTCCTGCACCACCACAGTAACAACATGACACAGGTACTGACCATATACAGTTTCCTGCACCACCACAGTAACAACATGACACAGGTACTGACCATATACAGTTTCCTGCACCACCACAGTAACAACATGACACAGGTACTGACCATATACAGTTTCCTGCACCACCACAGTAACAACATGACACAGGTACTGACCATATGCAGTTTCCTGCACCACCACAGTAACAACATGACACAGGTACTGACCATATACAGTTTCCTGCACTACCACAGTAACAACATGACACAGGTACTGACCATATACAGTTTCCTGCACCACCACAGTAACAACATGACACAGGTACTGACCATATACAGTTTCCTGCACCACCACAGTAACAACATGACACAGGTACTGACCATATACAGTTTCCTGCACCACCACAGTAACAACATGACACAGGTACTGACCATATACAGTTTCCTGCACCACCACAGTAACAACATGACACAGGTACTGACCATATACAGTTTCTTGCACCACCACAGTAACAACATGACACAGGTAGCTCAGTTATCTTTAGGATTACTTGTTGGACATAATTGTATGGCTACCTAAACTTTGATTACGGTTTATATATAACTTGGCCTTCTGAAAACTCCATACCAATTACATTCTTAATATGTGTTTATATTTGTTATTTTCATGACCTTGCTATTAAAAACATATACTAAATTATTTTACTTATTTCATGCAAAGACTTTTTCGAGTATTTAAGAGTATAGGAAACAAACTATCAAACAACTACAATAAAAGATGCCTTGTTTAATTGATTGTTAAATAAGCACATCTTTTTGCCACATGATATTTTGTATTAATTCATTATCTATGAGAACAGATCATCGCAATTTACAATTACTGTATATTTATACATTGTACAGGTGTTTTAAGCATTATTATCTTCTCTCAGTGTTTAATATGTTAGGTTGACATAACTATACTCTATACAATAAATATATTTCAGTTAATGTATTTTATGAAAATATTCAGATTATGCGTAAATTAATATTGGATAATTTCAGTAACAAAATACAGTGTTGACAATATTTTACACCGAACAATTTCCGCTTCAGTCGTTTCTGATGAACACGGGACGGGTTAATGGAAAGAGGGAAAGCGGATGGGGGGGAAAACTGTGCGAGGCTAATACAAACAATATTTTTGTTATACTATATAGCGTTTTAGCTTAGAAATGACCTAATGAGGTCTTCATTGAAAATAGTAAATGTGAGTCAAGTATCATCACAATGTTTGTGAGTATTATGTATTGGAGTCAATATTATGACATTGACGTTATGAGTATAGTGAGTTTGAATGTTAAAAGACCACGTTCCTGGCAATTTGTTCAGGCTACTTACAGTACGTGGAATTACCACGTAATTTGTTTAGGGGTGTGATGTATCCTAAACAAAATGGGAAACTAAAGTCTAGAACAGAGTATACGCTATATGAGGTTTTATTTATAAGCATATATTATCCCCACAATATGAATTGCAGCCGTCCAGACCTCCACTAGCATCACGCCACAAAGACCTAAAAACACAAGGAGAGAGTACCTGCGCTCCCTTCATATAAATAAGGTCCTAAGACTGATACAGCCAAGTTTGATGATAAACCTGCTAAGTGCAAGACTACTTCTTCAGGTCTAAAGACTGAATACACCAACTGCTCTGGTCAACCTGCTAGGTTTGATACTAGCAAGCCAGGTCCTGAGGCTGACTCGTAACACAAGTGCAAGCTGACGTATCCGTGAGGCTCGATGCTCACTCTCTAGGTCATCGACTGGAGCCGTGTAATCCGAGACTCTTCCCTTTCACTTGCATGTGATACGACACCTTGCACAGCAAATGGTCCGAGACCTAGCATCGCCAAAGAGAATAGAGTATCTGCATGTTGCACCCAGAGGAAGTCTAGACTTAACTAGACGCCCAAGAAAGACGAGTGTCTTAAGAGCCTAGCACATCAAGTTCATGAAAGTTCACTAAGTCCCCTTCCGACCCCAGGGAAATCACTAATGAAATAGTAATAGTGTGTCTCTAAATGTTAGAGTCCCTTCTTGATAAACGGTGTATTACCCTTCAGGAAAACAAAACACATATTCTATCTTATATATTTACCTATTTAAAATATTTATACATTTACGATTGGGCACACCAGCATCAGCGTAATCAGAGATATTAGATAGCAGAACATTAATTCCGAATACATCCAACAACCGATCGTGCACACTTTTTGCATAATGATTTTCCAGTAGTTAGGCCTAATTATACATCTCATATAATAATAACATTAATAATACTATAGTCGAAGGAATAGAGAAAACGTTACGTGTTGTTTGTGTGTGTGTGTGTGTGTGTATGTGTCAGTATTCTTTCGGTACACGCACTCTCCATAAAAATTTAGATTGAGGTTTGGCATCCTCTACCCAACCTTAGCCGTTTATGTTTTTCTCTTTCACTGTCGTACTTTTACTTATAGGGACGGGAGGCTATGAATCCTCCTCCCCTTGTACACTTGATTTACTAAACAAGACAGAAAAGGGCGAGGGAACGCGAATGTTGTCCCGGACTCTAAGAATGGGAACTTTAAATGTTGTTTCTGTTCGTTGTCTGTCTCGAATCGGCCACCCCCAGCTATGGGTTATGTGCCTGAGTATAATACTGTACATACATTTTCGAATACTATATATAAAATGCATTTCAATTTTAGTGTATCACCCGACTACTTATTTTGTCATTATGAAATATATAAACTAAAACAGTTGTGATTATTGAAACTGGTGGTAACAAAGTACTACGGCAACTACGAATTGGACGGTGACCCCAACATCAATGCAGATTAATGTGTTAATATTGTTCGGTAGAGATGACGGGAGGGAGAGATGGTCGGGTTGATGGCCCGATAAATATGGATTTATGAACAACTTTAGTCACCCGTAAATGTTCACCGCTTGCTATATTGTTGCTCCTCACCTAGTTTTACTGTTGGAGAAAACAAACACACACACACACACCACACACTTTCGTAGTGGCTAGTTTCTGTTAATTAAGACTTGCCAATCAACTGAATTAACGCAACGGTTTATTTTGGATACTATTCTGCCTTTTGTAGAACCTGGTAATCATTACTGAATTTCCTTTCCAAACTATATATCGCAATATCATATAGTTAGTGAAGGTATTGTATGAAACATAGTGTTTTACCTGAAACTATATATCGCAATATCATATAGTTAGTGAAGTTATTGTATGAAACATAGTGTTTTACCTGAAACTATATATCGCAATATCATATAGTTAGTGAAGTTATTGTATGAAACATAGTGTTTTACCTGAAACTATATATCGCAATATCATATAGTTAGTGAAGTTATTGTATGAAACATAGTGTTTTACCTGAAACTATATATCGCAATATCATATAGTTAGTGAAGTTATTGTATGAAACATAGTGTTTTACCTGAAACTATATATCGCAATATCATATAGTTAGTGAAGTTATTGTATGAAACATAGTGTTTTACCTGAAACTATATATCGCAATATCATATAGATAGTGAAGTTATTGTATGAAACATATAATAGTGTTTTACCTGAATTTAATTCTTATATCGTTTATCCTGGAATATGTGTTATTATTGGTTAGATATTATAGTATGTATGCCAAAATGTTACGGGTTGTCTTACACCTCGCATACAAGGAATGAATGCTAGGTAATATCACCGCTTCATATATGTGTTCAGCAAGGATTTGTTTGTATTTGTATTGTTCTATGTGAATTCACATTGCATGAATTAATATAAATTGTTAGCATCATAACGTATAGTACTGGGTGACACTTTGTGTTGTAACGATTGTAGGTTTGATTGGATCTAGGAAAGTTGCTATCTTATATTTATTCTCTCTCTCACACACACACACACCCACACACAGACACACACACATAAATATATAAACATATATAAATATATATATATATATATATATATATATATACCTGTATATACCTGTATAGTTATACAGGTTATACAGGTACAGTTATACAGTTATACAGGTACAGGTAGCTAAACTCTTCGCTCAAACTTTTGCTAGAAACTCCACCTTGGATGATTCCGGTGCTATTCCTCCCTCTCCGCCCTCCTCTCTCTTACTTATGCCTAATATCCTAATCTCTTCTAAAGATGTACTTTCTACCCTCTCTGGGCTTAACACTAATAAGGCGTACGGTCCGGACGGTGTTCCTCCTGTTGTTCTCAAAAACTGTGCTTCCGTGCTGACTCCCTGCCTAGGCAAACTCTTTCGTCTCTGTCTATCCTCTAACTCCTTCCCTTCATGCTGGAAGTTTGCTCACATTCAACCTGTCCCAAAGAAGGGTGACCGCTCTCAACCCTCCAACTATCGTCCAATTGCTCTTATCTCTTGTCTTTCTAAAGTTTTTGAAACTATTCTTGCTTCCAAATTTCTTAAGCATTTCTCTTCTCATAATCTGCTCTCAGATCGCCAGTATGGCTTCCTTAAGGGTCGCTCTACTGGTGATCTTCTTTCATATCTTACTAACTCTTGGTCATCCTCCTTTCGGGACTTCGGTGAGACTTTTTCTATTGCACTAGACATATCGAAAGCCTTCGATAGAGTCTGGCATAAATCTTTAATTTCTAAACTACCCTCCTTCGGTTTCTATCCCTCCATCTGTGCCTTTGTCTCTAATTTCCTTTCCGGCCGTTCCATAGCTGCGGTTGTGGACGGCCATTGTTCACTTCCTCACCCTATAAACTCCGGTGTTCCTCAGGGCTCTGTCCTATCTCCTATTCTCTTTGTATTTTTTATAAATGATCTCCTTAACTGTACCTTAATTCCCATCCATTCATACGCAGACGACTCAACCTTACACTACTCCATTAGATTTTCAGAACGCCCCAGCCAGCAATCCCTCAACGACAAACGTAATGAAGCCATAGAACTCTTAAATTCTGATCTAAATACTATTTCCAATTGGGGCAGAGAAAACCTTGTTAACTTTAATGCTTCCAAAACCCAATTTCTCCATCTATCTACCCGTCAGGATCTCCCAGCGGACTATCCCTTATTCTTCAACAATACAAAAATCAACCCTTCATCTTCTCTCAATATTCTTGGTGTCTCTTTTTCTTCTGCTCTCATTTGGAAGGACCATATTACCAGTCTTGCTAAGGCAGCCTCCCAGGAGCGGGGTGTGCTCAATCGCCTTAGGGGGTTCTTTTCCCCTGCACAGCTTCTTGCTCTGTACAGGGGCATAGTGCGCCCTTGTATTGAGTATTGTTCACATGTGTGGGGAGGTTCCTCTCACACCTCTCTCCTAGACAAAGTTGAAAGGAAGGCCTTTCGTATCATTAACTCCCGTCCACTCACCAACTCTCTGCAATCTCTCTCTCTCCACCGCAATGTTGCATCTCTCTCGCTATTCTATCGCTACTATAATAATCAGTGTTCCTCAGAGCTATCCCAGTGCATACCACCTCCTTTACGTAGGGCACGTGGTACCCGTCTTGCAACTCAATCCCACCCCTACTCTGTGCAACTCTCCAACCCAAGAGTGAAACGTTACTCTCAAACTTTCTTCTACTCAACATCTGAGCTCTGGAACTCTCTCCCAGAATCAGTCTTTCCCTCTTCCTATGACTTAAATTGCTTCAAACTCCGTGTGTCCAGGCATTTTGGCTCGAACGTCCCTTGATTTTGGCCCTGTCACTCTTTCAACTATGGGGGAGGTACTCGCTATAGGCAGTTATGCCTTTTGCCTCCCTCAATCACATAGAAAAAAAAAATAAATAAAATAAAAGAAGATCGAACAGACAATATGTAAGGGTATCAAACAGCTGAAGGCCAATAGAACATAAAATATAAAAGTTTGTTCTGTTGTTACTTGCTTTCAGTTAGCTGTTGGGACAGTTATCCTTTATACTCTGATACCCTTCATTTATATTTAATCAGGAAACTAATTAAAGTTATATTGAATGTTTAATATTAGGCTAAGTAGGCTACTAATTATGAATAGAGAAAAGCTTGGTATGTGAGTAAGGACTTTTAAGCAAACATAAACTAATTATATACTAAAGTAATTAATCTGGATTATCATTAAAGTCAGAATATTATTAAAATCTATTTATATTTATCTAATTTAGTTTGTTAAGCCTTTAAATATTATGTTACTCTTGTTCTCTTATCTCGTTATTCATTTAATCATTGTCCTCTTTGCGTATCGTAAATCATTATTATTATCATTATTAGGTTAGCCAATTAGTTATTCTTATTCTTTGCAAGACTTTTACTGAATCAATATAATATATCAGGGAAAATATAAAGTCATATGTAAAATGGAATTGTATTTATAAACTAAATAAAGTATTTAACAATCAAACAAAAGAAGTAATGAAAGAAATTAATATAAGTTTTCAGGATCGTTTTGTATTCGTTCTGAGTTCACTTAACCCTTTCCCTGCAGATGACGTTCTGGAATGCATAGGCAATTTACAGCAATTTCCAGGCTTTAAAAGCCTGTAAAAGCCGTAGAAATCGAGTGTCAGTGGGCGGGAGCATGAGGGACCTCCCTCCGACCCTCAGAGCCGCCAGCCGCTCACTGAGGGAGACTGTGTCTCGCGTGGGTGTCTCACAACAGTGTTGCCGAGCGAGCGAGAGCTAATAATTAGCGAGTTTTCCCGAATGTCTATGGCAACGCTGCAACTGAACCCCGCCACCTACGAAGCTCGTTCTGGTCTCATTTTGAAGCTATTTTCGCCTAGTTTTCGGCAGCATACAGTTTATTTAATGCAGATGCTTGATTAATCATTCAGGAGTGCCTGAATATGCCCAAATTAGCGAAAATAAGCCCGCAGCGTAAGTGTTAAAGTATAGAATGAAGGTATAGCTTAGTAGGCTTAAGTCACAATATAATTTATAAGACTTTTAGAATGCTTAATTACTAATGACAATAGCTTTACATAAAGTAATTTAAGTATTAACATATCAAGTACCGGTAGTGACTATCACATCAAATCTCCACTATTCAATATCCAATCACAAAATTATATCTAATCACAAAATTAAATCTCCAATCCAACATATAGGTCTCTCCAATCGCAAAATCTTAAATCAAATGAGTGTATGTTTCCGACAAACCTCTGGTTAATTAACAGTCACGAATATTCCCTAACTAACGAGTAAGTGGTCGCTCCCGGACGCTTCTTAACATATAATAACACCTATTATACAAGCCTGTGAAGTCTGTCTCATCTCCCCAACACACTGCTCTTCTCCCCAGCCAAGAATGTAACTAATTTGAACCCTCAAATATCAGGCTATTTATATTCTTCTCTGTCCACGCTAATCCAATCAGAGCCAGGAAACACATGCCGAAACCAATAGGGGCAGGCAGTTCACGTCGACCAATTACAGGTGAAAGGCAGGTGTGGTGGTCCAATAAGAGGTGTGAAGTAGGTGGGATAACGGGGGGTTCACTACGTCATCGCCCGCCCAACCCCCTACTTTCCATCTCTCTCCCTCTCGCGGAATGCTTGGAATGTCAGCTGGGCCGCTCTCTCTCTCTCTCTCTCTCTCTCATCACGTAGGCAGGGGTTGAAGGTAGAAAGAAAGAGTGAATGCTCCACGATGTCCATTAGTAAAGTCGCGGACCACAGCCTGGTGTCGGTCACATTACATCCAGGTCTGTTCGGATGTTACACCTCTCCCGCCAGAAAAGAGTTCAAGAGGAGGAAAGTATATGACAATATTTTTAGACTCTTGACAGACAATCTGCCAACACATTCTGGACACCCTTAATATGTTTTACATCTAGGGCGTACTCCTGCAGCAACAAGCTCCACCTGGTCAGTCTTTGGTTCTTATTTTGGAACTTGTGCAAACACTTTAATGGCTGATGGTCAGTATATACAGTAATGGAAATCTAAAATTGACTCTAGTTTAGTTTGCGGAGGTGCAACCTGACCCTGTCCCACTGTATATCCAAGATATTGGACAGTACTCTTAATGAAAGTGCATTTCTTTAAGTTCACTACTAGATTTGCTTCTGCAAGGTTAGCAAAAAGCAATCTGATTTGTTGGAGATGTTCTTCCCATGTATGGGAAAAGAGGAGGATATCATCAATGTACACTACACATCCAGGTACCCCTTCAGTCACCTGATTCATTAGGCGCTGAAAGGTAGCTGGAGCGTTTTTCAGGCCATAAGGCATTACTTCACAGCAGAAGGCTTGATTGTTTACCACAAAACATGAAATCTCCCTTGCTCGGGGTGTAAGAGGTACCTGCCAATATCCTTTCATAAGGTCAATTTTACTTATATAACTGGCTGTGCCAATCTGGTCAATACAATCATCAATCCGTGGCAGTGGATAGGTATCATTGTTTGATACGGCATTGACTTGTCCGTAGTCCATGCAAAATCTATAACTCCCGTCTGGCTTAGGCACAAGTGCGACCGGACTACTCCACTGGCTTAAGGCTCTAGTAATTATGACATTGGACAACATGAAATGTAATTCAACTTTCAGAATACTCCTGCGCTGTGGTGAGACACGGTATGGGGATAATTTGATGGGTGCTGCATCCCCGACATCTATGTCATGCACGGCCAATGAGGTGAACCCTGGAGTATCACGGAACACACTGGGAGACTGGGATAAAACATTGATTAGTTGGTTAGCTTTCTCGGAGGGAAGATGACATCATTTTGTTGGTAATTCCCCCCTTGCTACTGAATTACATTTAAAGTTTGATAGACCACAAGACAAGTCAAAGTCATTTTCGATACCTTCATGATCTGGGACGGTCTGCTGCGAGATCTGTGGGTAAGGACTACGAACATCATCACCCGCACCAGGATGACCACAGGTCCTTATTACTGCCACAGAAGGAGAATCTGGAGGAGAGGAGTCAGGGGCCCTATGATAGGGTTTTAACATATTTACAGTATGTGAAATAATTGCTTAGGCTTCCTCCTGTCTGGGGTAGCCACTAAGTAGTCAGTAACACTCACCCTTTTTTCTACTTTATATGGGCCTCTAACCTTTGCGGATAAAGGTTGGCCGAAAAGGGGAATGAGAACCAAGACCTCATCACCGGGCTGAAAATCCCTCACACAGGCTCTTTTATCATACCATACTTTCATGGTGTCTTTAGCCACTCTTAGATTCTGTGCTGCAAATTCGCACGAGGATCTCAGCCGGGTTTTGAACTCTGACACATACTTGAGGAGATTTTGGTTCCCTTCCTGACCAACTAGGCTGTCCTGCAATAGCTCCAAAGGGCCACGTACCTGGTGACTGAAAACTAGTTCATTGGGTGAGAAGCCCAGAGATTCAGTTGGAACCTCACGGGTGGCAAACAAAGAAAAGGTACCCCCTTATCCCAATCGCCTCCAGTCTCTTCACAATATTTTCTCAACATAGATTTTAGAGTTTGATGGTATCATTCGAGGACCCCTTGACTCTCTGGGTGGTAGGAGCTGGAGTTCACATGGTTGATACCCAATTCCTTCAGGGTCTGCTGAAATATATTGGAAGTGAAATTAGTACCTTGATCACTTTGCACCTCATGGGGGAAACCCATTCTGGTGAAGAATTTGAGCAGTTCCTTGATGACTGTTTGGGCTGAAGTATTTCTTAACGGTATAGCCTATGGGTATCGAGTTGCCATGTCCATTATAGTTAACAAATATATATGTCCCTGGGATGTCTTTGGCAATGGAACAACGATATCCACTACCACCCGAGTGAAAAGGTTCTCGAACACTGGTAAGGGCACCAGAGGATGTACAGGCACCTTTTGATTAGGTTTTCCTGTCATCTGGCAGGTGTGACCCACTCTACAGAACTCCACTACATCTGCACGCATTCCTGGCCAGTGAAAGTGGGCTCTAATGCGATATTAGGTTTTCCTCACACCTACTGTAAGTGCCCTGCTAAGGGTATACTATGGGCCATTTCTAGTATATTTCTACGACAAGGTTTAGGAACGACTACCTAATGCACGTCCCATGCCCCGTCATCAATAGGTCTATGTGGAGGTCTCCACCTACGCCACAAAACTCCTTTCTTCATATAAAAACATTCACCCTTCTCCTTCTCGCTCTCCTCTTCACTCACAGCACTGGCAGCTAACTCCTTACACTCACAGTCATCTCGTTGCAACTCTACCAGGCCACTAGGACAATTAGGAGGGGTTTCATGATCATTTGGCTCAAGGTTAGCCATAAAAGTGTCAGACAGATCTACTACAGTCTCCACATCAGGCACAGTTAGAGCATCATTCACTACTCTTTCATCCCTTCTATCTACTGTACTTTCACAGTTGGTACAATTATATCTGAGGGAACCGCTACTTGGGTCATAGATCGAGTGACAGCACACACTGGGAAAACCTTTGGCATCTCCTTCCCGAGCTCACCGGTCAGTGGCTCATCAACAGGGGAAAGTTACAAAACTGGGTCTGGTCGGACCCTCTCACCAGCCACATCATTCCCCAAAAGGAGTGTTACCCCCGGCACAGGGATGTCCTGAGGCCTACACAAAGCTATACAGGCTTCACCCTTCAGCAAATCACACTCAATCTCACCATTCACCAAGTAAGCAGAAAATTGACCTCCAGCACCTCTCATTATTACTGATTCGCCAGTTGGGCATTCAGAATAAGGATTCACCATGAGGGTGCTAGTAGAACCAGTATCTCTCAAGTTTTTTACCTCATGTACACAACCATTTAATTTCACACATCCGAGGTACAGATGGGTTCCGAGGTGTCACCAACATATCCCTGTGGCCCAGATGCTACCCCCAGTGAACTTTTCTGTGGTTACTATGACAATGAAGTCATGGAATACCTCGTCGAGGAGACCAACAACCATCATGACATCTGTGCCAACTTTCTTGGGAGGAAGACCAGTGCCAAGATGGTGGGATGGAGAGCTGTCACTGTGGCAGAACTATATGTGTTCTTGGCACTCACAATGCTGATGACACATATCAGGAAGCACGCTCCGGCAGACTACTGGATCACTGCCGACCTCATAACGACTCCAGCATTTGGCAAGTACATGTCCAGGGATAGGTACTTCGACATCCTCTCCTATCTCCACCTGACAAACAACATGGCAGTCCACCTTCCCGACCCATTATGGAAGATCAGGAAGCTGTATGACATGATACGTCATCGGTTCACCACCTACCTGATTCCTTTCCAGAAGATGTGCCTCGACGAGTCTCGGGTCCTGTTCCGTGGTAGGCTGCACTTCCGACAGTATATCCCGTCCAAGAGACACCGCTTCGGCATCAAGCTCTTCGTCCTCTGCGACTGCAAGACGGGGTATGTGCTGGACTTTGTGGTCTACAGCGGCAAGGCTGGAAAAATTGTGACTGACCCCCTCATTGGTTTTGGTGGCGCTGTAGTGAAGAAGATGATGGAGAGGCACTTCAATCAAAATCACATCCTCTACACAGATAATTATTACACGTCGCCTATCCTGACCAAGTACCTCCATGACCGCAAGACCGGAACTGTCGGCACAGTCAAGGCCAAGAGGAAGGGCATGCCAGGCTACCCAACAAAGACCAAGAAGACGGACATCTTCCACAAGAAGAGTGGCCCTATCCTCTCCATCCACTGGCATGACTAGCGGAAGGTCAACCTCCTCAGCACATGCCACAAGGCCGAGATGGTCGCCACAGGGAAGGTGGACCGAAGAACCAAGAACCCTGTCCAGAAACCAGCTGCTGTCCTTGATTACAACCTCAGCATGCGCCTCGTTGACAAGTCCGACATGCAGATGGGCTTCATCGACTGCCTGCGAACATCTTGCAGGTGGTACAGAAGTTTATCCTGCATACGGTAGATATGTCGGTCCTCAATGCCTACAACATCTACCGTCTGAGGACTCCAGGAGCCAAGAAATACAAGTCCCTGCGGAAGTTCCACAAGCAGGTGATACTTGAGCTCCTGGCTAAGCATGCGGAACCTGGGAGACCACTACAAGGACCAGGCCAGCTGGACAGAACGGCGTTTGCCGACTTCTTCAGGAGGCACCAGCTCCACCCCCTTCCTTTCAAAGCACCAGGTAGTAAAGTTAGGAGTCAGAAGAGGTGCCATGTGTGCAGCCACACAACTCGCAGATCCCGCAAAGTGAGCAAAACCACATGGGAATGCCTCGAGTGTGAAGTGGCACTGTGTGCTGGACGGTGCTTCAATGACTTTCACACTCTCCAACAATTTTGAAGTGCCCGTGACAATAACAGTGAAAGTGACACTATCAATTATCATAGTCCAGTGAAAGTGACATTATAATAATAATAAAATTAAGTATAAGGGAAAGAGACACACATAAGTAATAATAAGTGCCTTCATAACAATATGAACAAGTGAAAGTGACACTATATATATTATTAGCTTACCTAACAATACATAAAAGTGAAAATGACACTATCAATTATCATAGTCCAGTAAAAGTGACACTATAATAATAATAAAACTAAGTATAAGTGAAAGAGACACACATAAGTAATAATAAGTGCCTTCGTAACAATATTAACAAATTAAAGTGACACTATATATATTATTAGCTTACCTAACAATACATAATAGTGAAAATGACACCATCAACTATCAAAGACACTATAATCATAATAATAATAATAAAACTAAGTAATAAGTGACAGAGACACAAATAACTTCATGAAAATAACTTTATTGAGTGAAAATAACATAATAACTATAATAAATGGCATAATAAACAATAAAACACTATCAAATCGCTTCCCGGCATAATTGCGGGTGGAGCGACGAGTGCAACTGGGCGTCGTAGCCGGGGCCGCGGGTGAGTGTTCGGACGCGCCGAGGTAAATACGCGGCAAAAGTTACCTCCACTTCCATCACCATCACTTCGGAGCTAGAGAGCTCTACTCAACGACATTCTACGCGGCAAGGTAAGGCGCACATTTTCGTATATCTTTCATTAATGTAGGTAATATTTTAAGCGAGATTAGCCTTAGTTTACTTTTGTTGATTTTCAGCCATATCGCCCGGGCCACGAGGGTTAAATAGCAGTGTATGAATATTCCCATATTCAAAATATGCTACAGGGGGGCAATGCCTAGTGAGTTAAATGCTCAATAGGTGGTGTTCTGAGAGTGAGGGTCCGAGTTGAAGCATAAAGGCGAAGGTTGGCGAGGGCTGGTTGTAGCTCGTGCTTCACTTGGCTCACTTTCTAGGCTGGAACAAGACCTCACAGGCTTCACCGTGCAGGTTCTCAGCCTATGCCGGAGAGGGAGTAGTTTGAATGTATAAAAAAACAAAAAACAAACAAAGTTAATTTAAAAGAGAATACTGATTATACAATAAAATGAACCAGTGTGATTAAGCGGCACCGTACTTGACCCGAGCATGGAGGACCCCAGTTCGAGCGCATGAAGTTTATTAACCTACGGGCGTGGCATTTCATACCTTCAGTTGCACTGGCGGACATTATAGGTGCGGTAGACCACTGTCGCAGTTACACATGCATATACTAGCACCTGATCAGCATGGGTGAGCTGATTACATTGGTTTCAGACTACATTCACATACACAGCCACTCCAACGGTAAAGCAACATTAAACTTGCATTTCACACAATACATACAACCTTACCAAGCCGGACTAAGCCACTGTGGTGAAGGACAGAGCCTGTCATCGTCCCATTGGAGAGAGACCGATCCTGCAATAGATCATATAAGGCTGACAACAACAGAGTGAAAAGCTTTCACAAAATTCTTCTAAGGTGATTTGTGAAATACTAAGCTTTAATTAAAGTGGGCTTTAACATGTAAGCACGAAATACAGATATATATATAGGAATACATGCATTATTATGTTCCCTCCACCAACCAACTTTACTCCTAAACTCATTGGTGATGGGCTGGTCTATCAGAGTGAGAACTGAGCGATCTCTGCCATACCCATAGCTTACTCTGACTGTTCCTTTTACTTATATATCTTCTAGATCTCGAGTGACGGTGTCTCTTCCGTGGATTGACCTCCCAATCTACCAAGATTGGAAGCCAAAGCGTCACATTTTTCCCTTGCCCCTCAACTTTCTCTTCATAATTGCTGAGGGGCACATGGCCCTGGGTGGGGCTTTGGTTTCCCGGGCGTTTCCGCACCCTCCTCAGCTCCCCGCCATGGAGTGGCTTCGGTCACCCAGGCTTTATTGTTGTCGGCAGGGAGGGTTCTGTGGGGGCGCTCGGTTATGGCCTTGGCCGTGCTCGGGGCCTTGGGGCTGTTCGGCCAGGCAGCTTGGGGAACAACAACAACAATAACAACTCCTAAACTCAATTAATGAAATCAACAAATACATTATGCATAGAGAGCAGAACAAAATTATAAACGGAAGTCAGGGGAATATATGAAATAAGCGCACCTAATAATTTATAATCTTTACTTAACTGGCTGATTTCAAAGACACATCCACTACTTCCTTTATAAGGCCTATTTAAATTTGGAGAAGATCGTTTTTCAATGTTAAAAAACAATTATCTCTGTATTTTAAAGCTTTCATTCAGGAATTTTAAGGAAAATTAATTCTTTCAAGTCCTATAGGCAATATCTGAATGCTAGTATGGGGAAGTTTGCTGCACTTCGTGACAGCATTTAAATGTACTTTATTTAGTAGTTATTTTTGATAACCGAACAATCCTGATTGATATTACAATGTGTTGTCAAAACAAACGTAAATATGTGTAGCCTATGTGGACAAGTATCAAGAGAAAACAAAAATCAAATTGACATATTGAAAGTTTAATATTTACATCCCTTACTCTATCAAATTATCCGAATAAGAGAACTGTAGTGTAATCAATACTTTTAGTAGACCCATAGTAATTATCGCCCGATACTTTACGTTTTGTACTTGTCATAGCAGTTACACAAGTCAGAGATCGGTTACTGGTCTTGGAATTTGATTCTATGTGTCTAAGCCATTTAGGCTAAGCACTCCAGGATTTTTAAGCTCATTTTTCTGTATCTGTTTTATTAATTTTCTAGTGTGTTCTAATTACCCTATAATATGTACGATATTATTAATTTTGTATTGCTTTATACAATGCAGACTGGGGGGGTGTCTAGGGAGTGTTATTTGAAGCTTTATACAATGCAGACTGGGGGGGTGTCTAGGGAGTGTTATTTTAAGCTTTATACAATGCAGACTGGGGGGTGTCTAGGGAGTGTTATTTTGTATTGCTTTATACAATGCAGACTGGGGGGGTGTCTAGGGAGTGTTATTTTGTATTGCTTTATACAATGCAGACTGGGGGGGTGTCTAGGGAGTGTTATTTTAAGCTTTATACAATGCAGACTGGGGGGTGTCTAGGGAGTGTTATTTTAAGCTTTATACAATGCAGACTGGGGGGGTGTCTAGGGAGTGTTATTTTGTATTGCTTTATACAATGCAGACTGGAGGGGTGTCTAGGGAGTGTTATTTTGTATTGCTTTATACAATGCAGACTGGGGGGTGTCTAGGGAGTGTTATTTTAAGCTTTATGAAGGTCTAGCGAGGACAAAAACAATATGTGCATATACAAATAAATAGAATACCACTAAAAGGCACAGACAGAAGGTTTCTTGGGTCAAACACATAGACAACCCATTAACATTGGGAGAGGTCACAGAAGTGGTTCTTGTGTTCGAGTCATATGATATGTGGCTTAAGGGGAGATGAGTGGTTTATTCTGGTCCCCCTTCTTCCTCATGTTTAGTCCCACTGGTTTTCAGATTTTAAGACGTATGACCCATTTGTTTGACGATTTTAAGGCCTTTCACCCCATTTCTTCGTCAATATTAAGACTTTTCGTGTCGATTTTTTTCATGACGAGAGATAGCGAGTTAGTAATTTAAGAGGAACTAACCGTCGGCCGGGACATTTTTCTTCCGAAAAATGTACACATTTATCTTGAAGGAGGGTCTTGGGCAGGTGTTGTCTTAAGTTTAATGGAGATCTAGGGAGGAAACTAAAAAATATATAAAAAGATATATGAATGAGCAAATAAATAGGCTCCATCCCCCTTAAAGTGAGGACACAATTTTTGTTTTTCTCACTCAAACGTTTTCCTACTCCCAATGACGGCATCCAAGATCAACAGGTGGAAACCGTATGGATGTTAACCATTTGAGGCCGGGTTACATACCTTTCACTATATTTTGGCTGCTATTATGCAATTTTATTTAGTTTAGGAAGTACCTCTAGCAATTAAATGACTAAACTATCTCAATTAACCCTTTGGAAATCAGAGACCCTTCCTATACTATATTAATAACATCTAAATGTAGCTAGAATAAAAAACATATATGTCATCCGTCTTGAAATGGTTAAGTGTCATTGATCAGCCCTGGGCTAAGGCCCATATCTAATCATTAGTCAAACAAATAAGATGTTTGTTTAATAAATCTCTATGCATATTTCAGAAATACATCAACGAAATTGTAATCATAGGAAGGACATTATAATGGCAATATACTACTGATATTGTAATCATAGGAAGGATATTATAATGGCAATATACTGATATTGTAATCATAGGAAGGACATTATAATGGCATATACTACTGATATTGTAATAAGGAAGGATATGGCAATATACTACTGATATTGGGAAGGCCATTATAATGGCAATATACTACTGATATTGTAATCATAGGAAGGACATTATAATGGCAATATACTACTGATATTGTAATCATAGGAAGGACATTATAATGGCAATATACTACTGATATTGTAATCATAGGAAGGATATTATAATGGCAATATACTACTGATATTGTAATCATAGGAAGGACATTATAATGGCAATATACTACTGATATTGTAATCATAGGAAGGATATTATAATGGCAATATACTACTGATATTGTAATCATAGGAAGGACATTATAATGGCATATACTACTGATATTGTAATCATAGAAGGATATTATAATGGCAATATACTACTGATATTGTAATCATAGGAAGGACATTATAATGGCAATATACTACTGATATTGTAATCATAGGAAGGACATTATAATGGCAATATACTACTGATATTTTCCTTTATTAATTACTCTGTTGCTCACCATTTTTACATCTTTATGCATGTTTATGTGCTAGTATTCATGATTGCAGAATGACCTATATATATATATATATATATATACTGTATATATATATATATATAATTGTTAACGTTATTATCTTAATGTTATTATTATTATTTTTGTTTTCGTTAAACACTTGTTATACGTTCACGAGTCGAGCGTGAGTGTAGCTAAAGAAATGACCCTGGCCAGCCCTAAGGTAATAATTACAGCCTCGTAAATGTTCCCACAGCTTCTTAAACACATTGTGTGTTGTTTCTGCCCTTCTATTACCTGTCCAGCCCAGACCCTGTTTTTAGTCCGCCTCACATGCATTGTACTCTACCAGCTGTTTCTCACTTTATGTTTTGTTTCACCCTGTTTCATAATTGCACAGTTCTGGTAATTTCTGGGCTCTACCTTAGAAGACCCCTTCCCTGCTAGGCTCTGACCGTGTCTTTGTTCTGACTCATATTGTCTCTGCCCTCTTATTTCTGTTTTGTACACTTACATATATGTGCCATGTATAGTATATCTATGATTTTGCCGATGCTCAAAAAATCTCTGGTTAAAAAACGGTTTACTCTGCGCGTACTCGTAGAAGAAGTTACCACATATACTCCACCCTCCACATACGCACCATACATTCTATCTACTCGTTCTCAATTATGCCATTCAAATAACCCAATAACAATATAATTATATAATTTTGTCTTTCTCTTTTACAGATATTGACTTTATTCCAGACTATTTTATTCTCTTCCACACATTCCCCTGCTTTCTGGTTCAAAGGTGCATACAGACACGTAAAATTATATTTTCAATTCCGATCTTCCAGTCACACCATACAATTCGTGAATGTTACCATTAACATTTGTCACACACTTATTCAACCTATCTGATAGGTTACTCTTTCCTTTATCTTTCGTAATTATTTTACATCCATACCAGCCCAGACAATCCACCCTTCCCCACCCCACAAATCATACTAATGATCACCATCACACGTTCCTGAACCTAGCAGTGTCAAACTGATAGTTTTGGCCTGGAAAGAAAGACAACATCTCAAAGATCTCGGCCATGAAACATATTCAATAGTATTAGGTAGCCATTGGATTACGCTTATGCAGTTTTGTAATAGCTATAAATATTTGCATATGTTTTGGTAGTTGTGACACACATAATTATTATACTTGTTTTCTTAGATTGTATTCTTTATATGATTATTACTACATCCAATACCAATAAGATATGTTAGCTTCAGAAATATATATATTGGGGACACGGACTTGTCATTTGAATATAATGAGAAGTTTCAACATTCTCATTCAGAACAAATGCTAAATTACGGGTTGTCATTGTTATGAATTTAAGAGACTGATTCTATTATGAGGCCAATTTGTTATTAGGAGCGGAGGGGTATACACTATCTGCGTGTTTTCTCTCATCCCATACCCTTTCCAACCATAATATATAGCTTGATATGTAGCCTAAATGGATAACATATATCGTTGTGTTGCTAAAAGTGTTACTATTATCTATGACTGTGTCTATGACCTTGGTCATTGTAAATAATGTAGTAATTAGTGAGTCGCCTGGCAATCTGAGCTGCCTCACTATCTCTTCTTACACTCCTTACCTTGTCCCAGGGTGTCAAACGAAAGCCGTATCCTTTCTGTTCAATCTTTATCTTTGTATGTGCAAAGATAACAGTGTGGTTTATAGTTCAAATTATGTATTTGGAAGGGAGAAATGGCCACAACAATGCTATTTCTTGATGTCTTCTTTTATTCCTTCTCCTATTCAATCAAGTCTTCAACAAAATTGCTCAGGTTTAACACCCTGCCTTGTCCAGTTACCGTGTCATTATCGCGGCGCTCATCCTCTAGCTCCACCACCACTACTCACTGTTACTAACATGGTTCAAATAAAATATTTGTTTAGGATCGACGTCTACATTATAAATCACCTATTAAGTTTTACAAAAATATCTTTTTAGCTTTTGGTCAACTGTGAAACCCCTACATTCTTCGCATTCTCAGACTTCCATGTATATAATACTACTACTACTACCGGTACTAATAATATACTAATAATAATAATA
Source organism: Paralithodes platypus (assembly GCA_032716605.1). NCBI lineage: Eukaryota > Metazoa > Arthropoda > Malacostraca > Decapoda > Lithodidae > Paralithodes > Paralithodes platypus. Next base: position 21,896,860 of record CM064529.1, on the reverse strand, counting down.
ATAAAAATAATAATCGGTTTATTGTTCATTGTAGCCCTGAGGCTGAAAATCTACAGAGTTTTTCTTACACCTAGGTACAGTACAATACTTATTCTACCTCAACTACGAGGTCACATTTGACCTTTGTTGACTGTGAGGTACCTGGCTTCCCACCAAGTACATACGCAGATACACTTTGTATTGGTGAAAAGATGTGTAGGCTAACACAGGCTGATAGCAGCTTGGTTAGGGAGGAACCACGATACAATTATCTCCGTCGCTATGTCCGAAAAAACCTTTAGGATTCTGGTGGATTCGAACCCTTGTGCCCGCAGTCAGTGCGAGACCACCGTACAGCGTATGTGTTATATAAAGGCTACAAACAATTACACTTTATTTTCCTTATACTTTATGTGTTGTTACACATCAATAATCTTTAAAAATATACTATTTGCTTTACTGCAAAATAATGTCTGACAATTGCCTGTATGTAAAGTACTAGGTAGTGCAATTTAAGTCAACACTGTGTGTTATTTATTATATATTAGTTATATAATTGTTGTGTAGTTGTTTTCCCAATTCAATATAGATATAACTAAGGCTGCTTATGGCCTGTCATGAGAGAACATTAAATATGTTTGAATGATGAAAATATTTGTTAATTAGTATGAAACACACATGTTTTAATGTGCATATAATATGTATTATGTATATGCATCTTGCGCATAATGTCGTTTATATCTCCGTCATATAAGAACAGCATCCGCCCCATTATTCATAATTATTATTTGCAATACTACTTTCATTTAAATGTAGGGCAATATTTGTATTTCTTTATCACCATGTTAGTCGTAGTCGTTACTCAAATCTTACCAGACCAACTTTAACTAGAAAACTATATGTGCGTCTTATATTACATACTTAAATTTGAGCCTATTATATAATTCTTCCTCACCTGTCACCCGCCTGCTGCCTCAACACCTTTCATTGGGCCAGGTAACAACAACTCATCATTAAAGTTAATCCGTTAAATTAGGAGGTGTGGGGTACATTATTCTGAGACAAAACTAGATTTGTCCAACCCTTCCTGCTTGTGAATACCCCATGCACGGCATGTTTGTCGCAAGTACTGGTGTCTATTATGAATTACTCAAAATAAAATTAAGTAACTTGAACTTCCTTATTCTCTGCAGGTAATATATTTATGTATGCATGGACAAAGTGTATCTCTAAAAAGCTTTCTGACTTAGAAATATGGATATGAAATATGTAAGAATTGGTGTTCATTGGTATCTGGCAGTCTTTGTGTGTTGCCTAGTCATATAGTAGTACCAATATGGGGTTCATGATGGGTGGGCCAATAAAGGGACAATTAATGTCTGAGTTACAGGAAGCAAATTAATTAAGAAACCAGCTGATAACGCCATAGGCATAGTTATTAGCTATTACTTAGAATAATTTATCTTTACTACCTCGGCATAATCTGTCTTTCAATTCTCAATGTTGTTGTCTCTTTCTTATTATTTAAGCCTTTGCATATTGTGTAGATTCTTGAGAATCAATCTATAACAAAATGTTGCAAAACAATCATACATCACATCAAATACCTACCTCATAACACACTATATTCTTAATTTAGTTATGCTAAGTATCTTTATATTCATATTATTTTTATTTTGTATATATTTTTATTTTGGAGTGGATGCAAATAGATGTGACCAACTGTACATTTATAGGATACTAAAAGTTGAATTTGTCAAAGCCAGTTCGCTGTCAAGAAAAAATATTCATATAGAACCATTCTAAATGTGTGTTAATGTGAAAGATCTTATAAACAAGACAACTAACCTGTGAGACTGGCGCCAAGAACCGGTCCCTCCCAGGTTTTGGTCACCTTTGTACTGTTTTTACTTGTTTTACTGGTCAATGTCCTCCAGTCCCTGGTCTACCTTATCTCTCTCTCTCTCTCTCACACACACACACACTCTCTCTCTCTCTCTCTCAGATCTATCTCTCTCACAGACAAAAACGGTCATGGTGGCCGAGCGCATTGGGTCATTGTATTTTAGTCGCTTAGCCCTGGTGGCACGCGTTCGATCCCAGCCGGTGAGGTTTGTCGAAAAATTTCCGGGTGTGGATATGCCATCCTGGGGTTCCACCTGGTTCCCTGCACACACCTTACCCCTTCTGTGGGTATGTAAGCCTCTGTGTGACAGCCAGAGTCAATCTGTTTACTACTTAGGATAAGTTAGGTTAAGGAATTGTGTATTTTCAGCCTCATTGTCTGCCTGCTCTAAAGGTAGGTTCACACATAGGCGAGTCGGAGCGCGAGGCCAACGCGAGTCACACTCGCCGCATACTCACCATGATGGGCCCGAATCCAACGCGAGTAGCATCTGATGCGAGTATACACGCATGTAACACGAAAATAACACGAGTTTACATGAGTTTACACGAGTTTACACGAGTTTACACGAGTTTACAGGAGTATCCGCGAGTGTCGGCGAGTGTAACACGACCCCAACACGCACCGCCAAAATTTGAAAAATAACGGTCAAATTCCGGGGTTCGAATAGTGCGAGTTTACGGGAGTCTACACGAGTGTGACAGGAGTTTACACGAGTTTACATGAGTTTACACGAGATGAACGCGAGTCTACAGGAAGTTTACAGGAGTGTATGTGAGTCTAACACGAGTGTGTGCGAGTGTTGGCGAGTGTCAGGATACGTATATAAAGAGGCCCCCACTGGCACCACTATTCACACCACGCAACACCACCACGGACGGACGTATACTCTGCAGGATACAGCCCAACCCACCCACCCACCAACACACCATGTCCATCAGGAGGCGGAGAGCGGCAGCTGTGCTCATACTGAAAATGCAGATGCGTCTCCTAGACCTCGAGGAGATGGAGGAGAAGGAGGATGAAGAAAGACGTCAAGGGGAAAGGCCACGAATGAGAGTTTGGGCTAGGAGGTGGCTACTGAGACGGCCACAGTTCGGTGTGTACGAACAACTTATGGAAGAGCTTAAGAGAGAGGACCCCAAAGGATTCCGGAATTTCCTACGTGTGGACGTCCACCTGTTTAGGGAGTTGGTGGCACGTGTCGGGCCTAGGGTAGAGAAGCAGGACACCTTCTGGAGGGATGCTTTGTCACCTGGGCTGAGGATTGCAATCACACTCCGCTACCTGGCCACTGGTGACTCATATCCTAGCCTACAGTACGCGTTCCGTGTGGCCCGGAACACCATCTCCCTCATTGTGCCTGCAACATGCGAAGCCATCATTGCAGAATACCAGGAGGAGGTTATACGTTGCCCCAGGACACCGGCGGAGTGGAAGGATGTTGCCAGTGAATTTGCCAAGCGCTGGGATTTCCCGCATACCGTTGGTGCCATCGACGGAAAGCACTGTACCATCAAATGCCCTCCAAATGCCGGTACAGAATTCTACAACTACAAAGGCTTCCACTCCATCGTGCTCATGGCTATTGTAGATGCCGACTACAAGTTCCTCTACTGTGACGTGGGTAATCACGGTAGCTCCTCAGATGGTGGTGTCTTTATAAGAACAAATATCAGAGCAGCATTGGATGGGTGCACCCTGGGACTCCCTGCTGCCGAACCCCTGCCCAACGACGACACACCTGTTCCCTACTTCCTGGTGGGTGATGACGCCTTCCCCATGCGAAGGTGGTTGATGAAGCCACACTCTACCCGGCAACTGACTGTACCGGAGCGGATCTTCAACTACAGACTGTCCCGGGCTCGCAGAGTTGTTGAGAACGCCTTTGGCATCATGGCAAACAGGTATGTGTTTGATTATGTTAAATGTTTGACCAGAAATATAGGTATCGGTGATGGCACCCTACTAATATGAAGTATACTAGTCAGGTATTAAATATACATGCTCGTAACCATTATCCCTATAATTAATATGGATTAATACACTCCCCCGTCTGCAAGTCCAGTTTTGACTAAAAATGATCCTAACCTTTATTTCCCTATTTAATATGAACTATACTATTCAGTGTTGAAATATACATGTTTTCTCTCTCCCTAATTCAGGTTCCGGTGCCTTCTCCACAGCATTCCCCTCCACCCGTCCCGTGTTGAGTCTGTGGTGATGGCGTGCTGTTGCATGCATAACCTTATGCGAATGAGGTTCCCTAATCACCACGCCAACCTAGCGGACGAGGAGGACCCTGAGACGCATGCTATCATCCCTGGTGGTTGGAGGGAGCTGCGGGACAGGCTGAATCCCCTCGAGAGACTATCCAGGAATGTCGTGACAGCCCAGGCCAAGAGGCAACGCCAGCACCTCACCGACTACTGCTCATCACCCAGTGGCAGTGTCCCCTGGCAGAACAACCTGATAAGAGGGTATGTATCCATATCTTGCCATTGCTTTCATTAATAATTTTGTAGTTTACATATTTTGATTATGTTGTTAATCATGTTTTAAATCCATTAAACCTCATTAATATAGATTCTCTATTTGTTAATCGCTTTTTATAAAGTGTCATATATGTTTAGTATATAATATTTAATGTAAATTTGTTTATTTATTTATATTTCATGTTGGATATCAATCGGTATATTATTTCTTGTCATCATATATTCTTTGCATATATTGCACATCATTATTTATGTTTTACTATAAATATTATTCCAGAAACCTATTTCAATCATATTATATTTCTTCTTTTCCTGTCTTCATTATCGATGTTAATATCCATATTATTTATAACACAACTTGAATTCATATTAACTTATATTTTGTCGCTGTTGACAAGTCTTTTCCCTGTTTATAAAAGGAACCTTTCTTGAGAATGTTTACCCATCAACTCTAATAATATAGTTTGGATCCAAAAACAACAGCTGGAGGCACATTATTCTTTTTTATTCATAAACATAGATATATAGCATGTTAATATATAGCCGAAAGTAATATAGTATATAAATATATACCAGAAAGTATAGAAATAATAAGAGATATTCATTGTATGTGTAGACATAGTATTATATATATTCGTCTTTCCATCACTGGTGGATTTATGACTTTATTTTTATACACAAAGGTTTCACACATTTTCGTCATCCCCAGGCCTGGGGGTGTTGACTTTGGTGTTCAACCTTGTTTATAGGAAGTTCCCTGGTGTTGGCGGCCTACTAGTAGCTTGGCTTGAGGGAACCGCTGTTGCAATGTTGGCGCCATGTGTAGGGGTAAGCGCCCCCGCCCACCAGTCATGTATATGTGCAGGAGACCTGAATGGCGTACCAGCCATCAGCTCTTGGAATGTTGGGTTTGTGAAGGCTGCTGGCATGCGTGATGGTCCTGGCTGGGGTTGCATCTGTGGTGGTGTGGTGTGCATCTGCGGGTGGGCTGGTGGTGTGGTGTGCAACTGTGTGGGGGCTGGTGGTGTGCTGTGCAACTGGGGGGGGTTTGCTGGTATCACCATCTGGGGTGACGTGGAGAGGGTGACCTCATCCCTGGCCTGAAGGACTTGCTGCAGTATCCTCCGTGACAATATCTCCCCTACAGCGTCAGGGAGCCTCTCGAGCTGCCGGTCCAAGTACCCCACGAACTGTCCATACTTGGTCTCCTTCCCAACCAGGGATGTCACCAGGCGTGACATGTCCTCCCGCATTGCCTCCCGCGTCGCACTCAGCTGGAGAAACAAGAGTATGCAGGTTAAACACCTTTGGTACTTATAAAATAATACATACATGTCATGGTAATTTATGCTAATAACGTTATGTTTTTCTCCTCCAGATGCATATGTCTTCCTCTACAGGAATTGATTGCGGTTTACAGCGTACACGAACATAGGATATACATAATACTCTCTTAATGACTAATATACTCTCATAATGACATATGTTAAATATTTTCATATTTACCTCCACAGGTGAGAATGTCTCTACAGACTTCCGGCGCTTGTTCTGGGTGCTGCACCTGGCAGTGGGAGTTGTGTTGGTTGGAGGGGGCATGGCAGTGTCCTCTCCATCACTCTCGTCCTCGGCAATCACCTCCACAGTAACATCCGGCGAGACGTCATCGGTCGGGTTTGGAAACTGAAACACAACAAAATTAATATATCCTATTTAAATAAGACCTTTAACCTATTTTAATATACTTAAATATATGTACCATGACAATATAAATAAATATAAGAAAATACCTTTTATGTTTACATGAAGCCTTCCATTATAAATGTGTGAATTCAAGTATATATGCAGAAGATAAGCATGATATTAACAGCCATGAATGAATATATGTATAAAATCATATGCACAAGATAAGCACGTTATTAACAGACATTAATAACCTAGGTATACATGGTTAAATAATATTTTCCAAATGTGATAGAGAACAGTTATTTAAGTATATATTGTTTTAACACATATTAGGTATGTTTATATTAGTTCTAACCTTAGCTGTGACCTTGGTCTTTACGCGGGAGATGTGCCCTTTGAGGAAGTCAAACTTCTGCATGATCCAGGTGTCCCTCTCTGATAGTGGCTTGCCCTCGAATGTCCCAGGTGTTCCCGCTCCACTCTTCATATCGGTCAGCTTTGAATACCTTGACCGCATGTTGCGCACCCAATGTGCCAGATTACCGCCTGTGTAAAGAGTAATATTTATTAAGCAAGGCCCCTTTATATATATGATTTATATCCGGAATTTCACAGGCCAAACATGGTTTGATAATACAATATTAGTTAATGCTGTTAAATAAAAGCGTAGAGGGATGTATATCATACTGGCAACACACATACATATATGCCAATTTAGCAAACTTTAACATAATAGTAATTATGTATTTCACGTATAAATCACATGGAATCAAACCAAGAACAGAACATCAAGGTATTATATAACTTATTACAATTAATATTGCATGCTGCATGTTTTGTTGTGGGTACTTACCTGTGACATTAACACCCAGGGTAGCAGCCTTCTCGTCGTAGGCGCGGAGTTTCCTGCGCGTATCTTTGTAGGCCTTGCTACGCTTCATATATAACATGGGGGTGTCCTTCACCCACTCGGCCAGCATGTCCTCAGTCTCGTCGCTTAAGATCACCCTTGTCAACTTATTCTTCTTAATGGAGCCATAACGCACAGGGCCCGCGCCGACAGGGGGGTCAGGGGTATCATCATCACTGTCACTGAGGCTACCTTGGGTGTCCTGACTGGTATGAGTATCCTGACTGGTCTGAGTATCCTGGCTGATCCGAGTATCCTGGCTGTCATCAGCATCAATATCGCCATCAAACACGTCCATGTCCTCATGTCCACTGGGCTGGCTGTCCGGCACAATGTCATCCGAGTCGTCCAAGTCTTGCGACGCAACAGGCCTCCTGGCAGGGGGTGCGATGCGGGGTTGTTCGGCAGGTGTAGCCTTGCCTTTCTTTCCAACACCATCACCACCCTTCCGAGACTTGGTGGCCGCCACCTTCTCCTTGGGCAAAGGCATGGTGCAGGGCAGGCAGGTAGGGCAGGCAGTGTGGTAGGGCAGGCAGGTAGGGCAGCGTGGTAGGGCAGGCAACGTGGTAGGGCAGCGTGGGTCGCTGTGTGGCCCGGGTCAATGGGTCGTTGGTGGGGTGACGGTGGAGAGTGGACGAGCACCGCGGGCGGTCCCTTTTTATAGGGGGTGTTGAGGCGGTGGTGCCACCTACTCGCGCGGTGTTGCCAGCAGTCGCACACCACACGCGTAGACTCACGTGACTTTCACCGTTACTCGCGTAGACTCACGTTGGTTTCGCATAGACTCACATAGACTCACGTTAATATCGCGTAAATTCGTGTTTGTTTCGCATAGACTCGCGACATGTATTGTGAAATCCAGACCACCACGTGGGTACTATCGTTTACGCGTGTTACACTCGCGTGACCGCGTGTTACACTCGCGTTAACCCGTGGTAACTCGCGTTAGCGTCGTGTTGACTCCTGATTGACTCCCGTTAAACTCGCCTTTGGCAATATTGGGTGTTTACTATAGTGTAGACTCCTGTTGTACTCGTGTAGACTCACGTAGACCCGCGTGGACTCGTGTAGACTCGCGATCATTAAATTTGTAAATAGTACAACGTGACTGTCACGCGAGTCAACATGAGTGTCACACGAGTCTACAGGAGTTTACACGAGTTTACACGAGTTTACGCGAGTCTACGCGAGTCTATGCGAGTTGGCGGCCTACTCGCACTTGACTCTCCAATTTTTGTGTCTGCACAAAAATTTTGGCCGCGTTCGCGAGTCTACGCGGTCCACCGCGAGTCCACGCGAGTCTGTGCGAGTGTCGGCGAGTGTCAGCGAATTTGGGATAATCATTGGCGAGTGCAAAAAAATTATCACTCGCGTTGGAGTTGCGCTCCGACTCGCCTATGTGTGAACCTACCTTAACACCTTACGAGCGGCCTATGCGGTTTATTTATGTGTACCGCACAGCGGGGTGTTTTTAGCCAAAATAGGGCTGTTTACGTGATCATTTTCATGCCTAAATAAGACCCAAAACGTAAAACAAGTACCTATCCCTGAAAGGGCATAAACAGAGCTTTCGAATGACACCATAACGATCCTTGTATGATGGATAGTTTTCTTGCAATAACCGTGCAACACGAGTGCAAAAAGCAGGTAATTCGGTACTTTCAGTACATAATTGAGTATGTAGCAAGTGAGAGAGGGAGGAGGGAGCTGAGATTTGTGTCAGTAGGTTCGCCGCGGTGGTCTGGAGCAGTCATACGCTCGCTAGTCTCCTGCCACCACTTGTCTCTCTCTCTCAGCCACATTACGTGCTGAAATTGCCACTCGAGTTATGTCGAGCGCCGCCACATAGTCCAGCTTTATTTAACTCGACTTATGTTGCTCGCCGCTAATTAAGGGTTAAGTAACCGATTATCATTATTATTATCATGAACACACACACACACACACAAAACAGGATCGCCCCAAACCACATATATCACGACCATTAAGCAGCCGGTCAGGTGAGTTTGGTCATCCAGGGTATTGTAATATTTATAAGGTGGAGGATATTCTCCCCGGGTCCACTTTGTATTATAGAGCCATTATAACCGTAAACATACCTTAGCCACACAACCAACTTAACCCCTTCTGTACCGACAAAGTTTTATTGTATTTTATTCTAGCTATATTAGACGATTTGTTGCAGCTTAAGCAGGATCTGAGGTAGAGATAAGAGCTAAATTAAATAATTCAAAGCCTGTCAATTGCTGGAGACCTATTATAATCTGAATATAATCGTCCAATATTTGCCAGAATTTAATGAAAAAGACTTCACCGGTACTGAAATGGTTAATGATGGTGCTGCATAAGCAGTGGATGACATTAAAGCCTGGATTCCGCTACAAGTTAGCAGATACCTTTGAAGGAATGTTGTTATTGTATATTGTTATCATTGGTCAGTGCACAATCTTAAGATACAGTAATTATAATTATCTCAAAATGGATAGAATGTGATCGGATTTATCATTACACTACAGCACATTCTTACTCGCGTATGTATACATACACACACACACACACACACATATATATATATATATATATATATATATATATATATATATATATATATATATATATATATATATATATATATATATTTAAGTGTATATATATATATATATATATATATATACACTTATGTCCGAAGAGAAAAGGAAAAACTAACCAAAACTGTGACCATTAATCATGAACGTAAATTACAAAAAATAGGAGCCACTTATGAGTTCAAGTCTTGCGATCCTAAAGATGTTATATTCAACTTTTCTAATGTATGTTTGTCCCATAGAGAGAAATATCTACTTTCTTTTGGATTAGAATTTGGCCTCCCGATATATAAACCTTCATTTTATAAATATTTCTTAACGTTTGAAAGCCTCGCAAATAGACTTAAACATTGCAAAATCGCTAACGGATTCTCATTCAACAATGTAATTACTTCGATCCGCAATGTAGTTTGTAAAGAATTTTATGGATTTAAAAGTAATAAAGTGTTCTCTCCCATCTTTACGAAAGCTGATTTTAATGTTCTGAAAAAATTAGGTAGTAATAATGATTTGGTAATTTGCAGACCCGACAAGGGCAAGGGAGTTGTATTACTTAATAAATGTGATTATGTTGCAAAAATGAAAGATTTGCTTACAGACTTCACCAAGTTCACTAAACTCGATAACGTCAATATATATAAAGCTGCTTTACAAATTGAAGACAAGGTCATTAGATTCATAAATAAATTAGTCTCCTTAGGCACAATAACGGATGAGACTGCTAAGACCCTAAAACTATCAGGATCCTCCCCAGGAATAATGTACGGCCTTCCTAAGATACACAAACCCTCAGTCCCTCTTCGACCTATTATGGCTGCATATAACACTGCCTCATTCAACATTTCTAAATTCTTAGTCCCCTTACTCTCGAGTCTCACAAAAAACGAGTTTACTGTTAAGAACTCTTATGAACTGGTGAATTCCTTATCTAATCTTGAATTTTCAGAGAATTCATACATGTGTAGCTTCGACATAAAGTCTTTGTTCACTAACATTCCTGTAAACGAAACTGTTGATATTTGTACAAACTTAATTTTTGAAGGCGTAGATACATTCATGTGTATGAGTAAACGTATTTTTACAAATTTAATCTCATTGTGTGTTAAAGACGGTCTTTTTATATTTAACGGTGAGCTCTATAAACAAATTGATGGTACCGCGATGGGCTCCCCCTTATCCCCTACCTTAGCTGACGTATTTTTATGCTATTGGGAACAAATTTGGCTTGATCAATGCCCATCTAATTTTAAACCCTTATTGTACCGGAGGTACGTTGATGATACGCTAGTAATATTCAAGGATCCCAGTCACGCCCAACTCTTTTTTGATTATATAAATACAAAACATAAGAATATAAAGTTCACAATGGAAACCGAATCCGAAAATAAACTTGCTTTTTTAGATATACTAATCACGAAAATCAATGGTAAACTTTGCTTCTCAATTTTCCGTAAAGGTACGTTTTCGGGACTAGGGACGAGTTTTTTTAGCTATTGTCAAAATAAATTCAAGATTAATGCGATAAAGACACTGCTTCACAGAGCCTACTCACTCACATCCAGTTACCAATTATTTCATAAGGAAATTATGTTTCTAAAAGACTTTTTTGTTAAGAATGGTTATAGCACCAAATTTTTTTATAAAATTGTAAATAATTATTTGTGTAGAATTTACCAACCAAAACATAGTATTCCGACAGTTAGAAAGGAGGAGATATTTTTAGTCATTCCTTACCTAGGCGAAGTCTCGAGTAAAATAGAAAATAATTTAAGAAGATATTTGCTCAAATTTTACCCGCAAATTACTTTCAGCTTCATTCATAAGAATACATTTAAAATTGGTTCATTTTTTAAGTTTAAAGATCGACTACCCACTGACCTTCGTTCGTCAATTATTTACAAGTTCGCTTGCCCTAGCTGCCAGGCAGGGTATATTGGAAGCTCATACCGAGCTTTCAAAACACGAATTGACGAGCACATAGGTCAGTCTAGTAGAACAGGTCTGTCTTTCAAGTCGCCTTCTTACTCAGCTGTACGGGAACACGCTATATCTTGTGGTTTTGGTGTGAAACAGGATCATTTTGATATTTTGGATTTCTGTCAACGTGTTGATATTAGAGTTTTAGAATCCCTCTATATTTCAAAATTAAAACCCTCCCTTAACTCTACTGTATCATCGCACCCGCTTAACTTTGTTTAAATTACCCCTCCTTTGTATTAACCCTATCATTCTGCCCCATATATATATTTTGTTTTTGTTTCTGTTATGTTCTAATTATTTTCAATAAGCTTTTAAGCTTTCATATTTGTAATATTATCTTTTGATTTGTAGACCACTGAAGATGACACCAGTGATGTCGAAACGTTTGATAATAAAGTATGGAACTGCTCGTAGCGTACTTTGTACTTCTATTCCTGCTGAAGATACGGTTCCCAAGGAACACTCCTCTCTCCGATATATATATATATATATATATATATATATATATATATATATATATATATATATATATATATGTGTATATATACATATATTATTATATTAATATATTAATATAGACATTTTGACAAAAGGTATTAAAATCGACAATCGAACGTCTTAAAATCTGAAAACTAATGGGGCTAAACATGAGGAAGAGGGGGACTAGAAACATGACATATCTCCCCTGAATCTGTGTGTTTCTCTTAGTGTAGACAACTATATCAACGGAAAGGATGTTGAGGTAGGAGATGCCTTTGGATTGTGGCTGTACGGTAAGTCCCCTTAACCCTTTCCCTACGTCGTTTTAACTTTATTCAGGCTAACTATAGAGGATTGTATTAAGTTTATTAAGGGCCACCAGCAATTAACAGGCATCGAAATATCTCATTTAACCCTTTTTACTACCACAGGTCCTTCTTAAACAACACACAATCGTCTAAGTATAGCTAGAATATAGTTAAAAAAGACGTCGCCGGTACAGAAGGGGTTAAAGGGTGACTGAGTGAGTGGGTGGGTCTGGCGCCTCGTAATTATGGTAATTACTGTTGTAACTAAGGGCTGGGGGGGGGGGTAGTTTTCTCCCTAGATCTCTATCAAGCTTTATCTCTCCCACCCCCAACCCAACCCTCCTTCCAGATAAGTTTGTAAATTGTCCCGCCCGATGACCGCTACCTCTGAAATCACAGGCTCGCTATCTCTTACCAAATCAATTGTCAACACCTAAATGGCACGAAATGTGCAAATATAGTACAAAGGAAAACAAGCAACAACAGGTCATGCGACCCCTCGAGGTTGCTTACCCTCTAAAACACTGCTATTCCAAGTATTTCGGAGAGAATGTCAGAATGTGAGAAGGAAGTGCTGCCCTGGGGCTTAGTCCATGACAGGGGAAATTGTATTATTTTTGTTTAGGTTATTGAACGAACACTACTAAAGAAATTATTTATTCAATTACAAATGCAGTCAACCTTGGGTTCAGGGCACTGTGCTTGTCTAGGCGAACTTTGAATGATTTACCAATGATTTTGCAGCAATTTCCCCCCGTGTAGTTTGGGTCAATCGTAAAATATTTACTACAGTTTATTGTTACGCTGGCCAGCTTGCCAGAATGTGCTCGGGACTCGCTAGCGCTCGCCAGGGCAGTGATATGGGCTACAATAATCGTAGAACGATGTTCTTTCTTTCATAGAGTACATGTTGTCACAGACAGAGCAGTGGTGATCTTTATTCTTGTCTGTGACACTTAGAAGTATTTTATATCATTGCTAGAATATAAGATGCATGGTGTGAAGTTAAGGAGAGAGAGAGAGAGCGGGGTAGGCAGCGTGGTGGTAGTTTGTGCGTGTGTATGTACGTTTGCCTCCCGCGCTCCGAGGAGTTTCCCACGCCCGTGATTGGCCGGTGGCCCTGTCGACATCATAGAACGCTTGCTCTTCATGACGTATTCGTCTGTGATTGGCGGCCGCGGTCCTGGGATGGTGGTGCGGCAGTGTTGCCATACGTACGATAATTATCGTACGTGTACGAGAATTTTACCCCTGGTACGACGTACGATAGTGGTTCTCATTATCGTACGTTTTGTACGATAATTTTACGATTTCAACAAAAACACTATTATTATATGAATTAAACCGAGATGCAACATAAATTGGGAGATAGTTCAGGGAATTACTGAACATCCAAATAAATCTTTTAGATAATCACATTGTTTCATCACGTATTAATAAATTAATAAAGGGAGTAAGGAAATAATCAGAATTGGAAAGTGAACTATATAACACATATGAGACAACCGAGGATTAGAAAGAATAGTTCATAATTATTTAGAACAATAGGCCTAGCCTACTAAATAAAGTTTTGTAAGCGTTTCTTAAAAATAACTTATTCATTTTTATTAAAGTATTAATGGTAGACCTGTAAACCAGTATTACATTGTTATTTATTATCTTTATGTTGAATTTATTTTGGGCATTACGAATTAAATTAATAAATGCTTAACAACATTCCCTTTATATATATATATATATATATATATATATATATATATATATATATATATATATATATATATATATATATATATATACAGTGTATATACAGTATATATATATATATATATATATATATATTAGTGTGTACGATAATTTTGGTGCAAATTCCATAATTTTGTGGTCGCAATACGATAATTCATCATTTAGAATCTGGCAACACTGTGGTGCGGGCTCCTGTCCTTGTGTCTCCTGCAGAGCTAAGCGGAGTGTGCTAGGTCCTACATGTCCCTTGCAACCTGTCTCCCATATAACCCTTTATACTACTATCTCTCTCTCTGAACTTCTTCGGTTTCATACTTCTCTCTGTATTCAATTACTTATCCCTTCTGGTTCTGCATACGACTTCCATAGTCGGCCAGTCGTATTACCAGCACCAGCTCTCCATATATGTTTGCACTAGTTTTAGGGATTATTAGAGTCATAGTCAAATGGTACCATAGTGTTGGGGTGCTTCTAATTATTGAGCTGTTCTCTCTTATTATTTAATGCTAGACAGTGGAAGGTATCTTTGGTCGTTGTCTGAGTTATGTATGTGGCAAGTCAGAGCCTGTACAACATCGACGAAGCTAGCTAGCCTGTAACCCTTGTGCATATTTTCCTTTGCGAGTGTAGCAGTATACAAGTGAAGGGCTCTTGCCTAATCTCACCTGCATACTTGCTACCTCATTTTGTTGACCTTTGTGGAGCGCCAGGGTAAGACCAGATACTTGAGATCTGGACTTACCAAGAGAGCCTCCAAGTCACTTAACGTAACATAAGGGAAATCTGTTCAAGGGGAGGCAGTAGGCTACGAGCATGCTTGCGCTCTGCCTAGTTTCTTAGTACCTTTTATGTCACTACTTTATTAGTGAGAAAGACAGCATTGTGTTTATTAACTTTAATTGTGTATGCTTTAGGAATTATTCACGCTTTATTATAGCCAAGGTTGATGTATAGTGCACAACCCAGTTTGGCTATTACGTTGGCTACGGAATAATAATAATAATAATAATAATATTATAAGTATTATAAGTACTGTTCCTGAGTGGTTATTATTAGTGCTGTCACAGAGTTGTTGCACTCCCTGTTATATATATGTATCCTACTTATTGGTGTATTTAAGATACACGCTTTGGTGTCCTGCCCCTGCATTTATTTATGTTCTGTATTAACGAGCATCTTAGAGCATCAGACCTTTTCAGAAGATTCCATATCTGATTGCTGTAGGACTAGACTTCCAGTGTTTTCATAGAGCATTGTAGAGTTTAGTGTTGAGTACAGACTCACACTAAAGTTAACGTAAGCATATAATTCTTTATTTAATCTTGTTATAGTTTATTCAAGCATTGTTATTACTTAAGAGCATTTTATTAACGTAAAGTACTCCTGTTGTGAGTAGGCTTTGCCGCCATCGGTAAGCCTTTGTAGAAGTGCACTAAAACCCAGTTAATTGATACCCCGTTATCCAGGAGATTAACTCGCGAGGGTTTAAGTGTTTTGTTCGCCGGCGAAATAGTTCGAGAGTTTGGAATTAGCGTACCGTTGTTGCAGATATAGCCTATCATCTAGTCCAATATTGAGTGCCCTTGTTTATTTCGTAGTGCCGGTCTTAACATTATGTTGGCGAATCCGTTAATAATCTTGAAAACTTGAATAAGGTCACCTCTCAATCTGCGGTTGGTTAATGGATATAAATTTAGTTCTTTAACCCTTGTCTAGCGGGGGGTTTTGGGCTTATTTGGGCATATTCAGGCCCTCCTGCATGATAAATCAAGTATCTGCATGAAAAAAAAATATTTAGCAAAAAACTAGGCGCTAAAAGCTTCAAAATGAGACCAGAACGAGCTACGTAGCACTCGTGGTTCTCATACAGTGATACCAGTAACATGGGAGTTTACCGTATAGCGGCATATTTTTCCCAGCTATGCTCACTACTGGCTACACTGCCGGCCTCTCGAGAATACAGGGAACATGATTTAATGGGCGGCGGTAAGCCCTGGGAGTCTGCTGTCTGGCCCGCTGCCCTCCCGGCCATTTGCACTCGATTTTAACCCTTTAAAAGCCTTAACTCTCCTCTAGCGGGTGCTCTGTGGCCGTTTTGGGCCTTTCTAGGCCGTTCTGACTGCTATATCAACCATCAGTATGAAAGGAACTGTATTGCGCCGAAAACTAGGTGGAAATCGCTACACAATGACGCCACATACAGCTACGTAGCACTCGTGGAGCACTGACAGTGTTACCTCGAAGATGGAAGTTTAGCTGATTTTGCTACCTTGCTCACTTTTAGCGAACTATTGGTTACACTGTCATCCTCACGCGCGGTGGGGGAACTGGAGTTAGTGTGGGCCGGGAGGCCACAGATGTCGGACGTATGGATCATTACTATCCCACCCATTTTCACTCGATTTCCACCCTTTTTTCACCCGTTTTTTGCCAGTTTTTCAACTCGACTTATGTGGTGAGCCGCTTTTTAAGGGTTAATAATGCTCTTAACTTGCTGCAAATTGGAACCGGACTTAGTCCGACCCCGATCATTAAGGGTTAAGACGTTCCTAGTATGGTTTGTTCAAAAGACAAGGTATCATCTTGGTAACTCTATGTTGAATTCGTTCCAATTTGTCTATATCTGTTTTATAGTAAGGGCACCAGAATTAAACAGATACATGGAGCGAAAGGTCATAAAAGCGACAAATTAATGGTGCTAACTTTTTAAAATATCAAAACTAATGGAGTTAAACATGAGGAACAAGGGCTTCTAGAAAAATGACATACCTTAATCTTTCTTTTCATTCTGCCTCCCACCTTCTTATCTGCCTCCCTTTAAATACTGTTAACCCCTACTGTACCAGCAATGTCTTTACAAAAGAAGCTATATTAGACGATTTTGTGCAGTTTAACCCGTAAACGGCAGCAAAGCTCTTAAGAGGTTTTACTGGGCGACGGCGGCAAAGCTCTTAAGAGGGAGGCATAAAAATACCATTTAAACAGCACTAAAAAAAAAAAAAATTTCCCTATACCTCATATCACTCCTCCACATCCCCTCCTTCCTCCCTTTCCCCTCCCCCTTCAATTATCACCTATTTTCCCTGTTATCCCCTAATTTGTTGGTATATTTTTGTGCTAACATTAGCAAACTGTGTGGGGGATGTGCTTACGTGCCTAGCAGGTGTGTTACACAAGCGAGTGTGTGTATGAGTAGGCTCAGTGTGGCTTGAGGCCTCGTGGAGGGAGGGGTTGCCTCAATTTTCTCCAAAATTCATGAATGGGCTGGTTCATCTATATTCACGATTTTGACCAGAAAAATTATATTTTCACTGGTTTGATTGTTGTTACAGGTTACTATCTTCATAGTGAAGGTAAAATAGGCTCATATGAATAGGTAATAACGATATTTATCGTAAAATGACGATTATAGGCCTGAATGGAGCCCATATGCTCGCCCATGGGGAGCTAGTTCATTACCCCCCCTCGCCGTTCCCGGGTTAAGATGGCTCTGTTGTAATAAAATTGGTTAAGTGAGTTATTTCGAAGTTTATTAAATGCAGGAGGCCATTTTTGAACTAAATAGCATCGTCTAATAGTAGCCAAAATGAAGTTAAGAGGACGGCACCAGTACTGAACGGGATAACCAAATACTCAACACTTATTACAATTCTGTCCTTCCATTCTCTTTCATCCGCTCTTATCCATACTGTTGTTTTTCTTCATCATCTTTCTTTTCACCTTTTTACGTTCTTAAGATTACATGTCTTAGTCTGTCAACTACCCTCACCTTCTACAGTCCCACCAAGACATCATAGATGGTCTGATCACCAGCAGTCATGGCGAGCTGAATATTAAGAGGCCTGGAGGTGAAAGGTGAATGGGTGATGGGAGTGGCCGTGATGTGCCTTGGTCTGTGTGAGTGACCTGGCTGCCTTGGTATTTGTGTGTATTGGTGTTATATATATATATATATACACTGTATATATATATATATACACTGTATATATATATATATATATATATATATACACTGTATATATATATATATATACACTGTCTGTCTGATCTGATCATTATGTAGTGGTAGCTAAGGTTAGGATACAAAAGAAGTGGGTGAGGAGAGCGGGAGGGAGGCGAGAGGAGGGTGGAATGGTGAGGAGGGTGGAGAGGTTGCAGGAGGAGGAAGTCAGGGAGGAGTACAGGAGAGCAGTGGAAAGACAACTAGGTGGGTTCGACCTGGAAGTTATGGAGGAAGTGGAGGAGATGAGCAAGGTGTTTAAGGATGAGATCTGTGCAGCATGTGAGGAGGTGTGTGGAGTGAGGAGAAGAGGGAGGGGAGTGAAAGGTACAGCATGGTGGACAGAAGAGGTAAGAATAGCTGTGGAAGAAAAGAAGAAAGCATATAGAGTGTGGTTGGGTAGTAGAGGGAATGAAGATTCCGAGAGACAGAAACGAGCGAGGTACGTGGAGAGTAAGAGGGTGGTGAAGAGAGTAGTGAAGGAAAGTAAGAGAAGAGTAGATGAGGAATTTGGAAGGAATCTGAGTGTAAAATGGAGGGAGAGTAAGAAACTGTTCTGGAAAGAAGTCAAGAAAGTTAGGGAAGGTAGCAAGGGAAACAGTAAGGGTGTGAAAGATAAGAATGGGAGAATGCTAGCCGAGAAGCAAGAGAGTCGAAAGATGGAGGGAGTACTTCAGTGAGTTGCTAAATGAAAGGAATGAAGAGCCAGCAAACATAGCTGGATATGGTATGGGAGGGAGAAGAAGAGAAGTAGTGGAGGAGGAGGTGGGGATCAGGAGGTCAGAAGTGTGGGAAGCCATGAAAAGAGTGAAGTTGGGGAAAGCACCAGGAACAGATGGAGTGTGTGGGGAAATGTTGAGGTATGGTGGTGAGATAGTGATAGAATGGGTATGGAAAATGTGCAAACTAGCATGGGAGAAGGGGAGTGCACCCGATGACTGGAAGACTGGCATAATAGTCCCCCTATATAAGGGCAAAGGGGAAGAGGAGTGTGTGGTAACCACCGAGGAATATGTCTTCTAAGCGTAGTAGGGAAGGTATACAGTAGGGTAGTGATTGAGAGAGTGAGAGTGAGAACGGAGAAATGGATAGGCGACGAGCAGGGAGGTTTTAGGAAGGGAAGAGGATGTGTAGATCAGATTTTTACCCTGAATTGTGTTGTGGAGAAGTATCTGGAGAAGAAACAAAAGGTGTATGTTGCCTTTATGGACTTGGAGAAGGCCTATGACAGAGTGGATAGAGAAGGTTTGTGGAAAGTACTTAGAATATACGGAGTAGAGGGCAAGTTGCTGAAAGCAGTGAAGAGCATGTATGAGGGTGCAAAGGCGGCAGTACGTGTGGAGAGTGAGCAGAGCGAGTTCTTTGACCTGAATGTTGGTTTGAAACAGGGGTGTGATGTCCCCGTGGTTGTTTACTGTATATATGGATGGAGTCATGAAAGAAATACTATCAAGAGCAGTGAATGTTGGTGTATCGCTGAAAAGGGAGGGAATTGAGTGGAAGCTACCTATACTGCTGTTTGCGGATGATACAGTTCTGATGAGTGATAATGAATGGGAGTTGCAGGGTCTGGTAAATGAGTTTGGAACAGTGTGCGAAAAACGGAATTTGAAGGTAAATACGGGGAAGAGCAAGGTTATGGTCTTCGAAAGGGGTGAAGTCACAGAGTGTGAGGTGAAGCTGAACGGTCAGGCTATGGAGATCGTCAACTCTTTTAAGTATCTGGGCAGTGTGTTGAGTAAAGATGGGACTATGGATGAAGAGGTGCGGGAGAGGGTACAACAGGGGAAGAGGGTTGTAGGAACGCTAAAAGCAGTAACAAGAAATAGGGTGGTCAGTATGGAAGTGAAGAAGTCCTTGCATGACAGTGTGGTAATCCCGACACTGACTTACGGAAGCGAAGCATGGACGTTGGTTGAGAGACTCAGACCAAGAGTGAGAGCAGTGGAAATGAATTACTTAAGGAGTGCGTGCGGAGTTACATGGAGGGATAGACAGACTAATGAGGAAGTAAGAAGGAGGTGTGGTGTGGAGGTAGATGTGCTGGAAAGTGTGAAAAGGAACAACTTGAGATGGTTCGGCCATATGGAACGTATGGAAAGCGAGAGAATGACTAAGAGGGTGTACGAGAGCGAGGTGGAGGGACAGAGGGGAGAGGTAGACCGAATATGAGGTGGAAGGATGGAGTGAGGAACTACATGAACGAAGGCGGTGCTGGTTGGGGGGAGGGGCGTCGACTGACTGGGGACAGAGGTGCATGGGGGCGGTTCGTTCGTGGCCACCCCTTCGGGGATCACGGCGTCAGGCAATAGATAGATAGATAGATATATATATATATATATATATATATATATATATTGTGTATGTTGGAGAGCAAGTAACATAGAGATGCTAAGATACACAGATTGCACAGATTGTGCAATCCCTAGTATAGTCCATTCATTGTAGGAAGGCCAATACTTTTGATCAGTAACCTCTATAACTCACAAACGACTATAATAATCCAGTGGATATTTCTACCAAATAAAAACGTTTGGAATAGTCTAGGATTTATTGTAAGTCGTCGGGCAGGACTGGGTTAGTGTTCAATCCCCTGGTTACAGAACATTTACTAATATTAACCCCTTCCGCACCGGCGACGTCTTTTTTACATTATTCTGGTTACTATTAAACGATATTATTTAGTTTCAAAAGGGCCTCGAGCAATTAAAATGCTTCGAACTATCTCACTTAACCATTTTACTACCACATATTCTTCTTAAACTGCACAAAGTCCTCTAAATGTAGCTAGACTATAATAAAACAGACTTCGCCGGTACAGAAAGGTACAGCACCGGGTTGACGTAGTTAACCCCTTGAGGATCATGACGCAGTTTAGCATTTATTCTGGTCATCATTTGACGATGTTATGCAGCTTAGGAAGGATGTGTTGGATGGAAAAGGATAAAGCCTATTTCAATTAACTTTCTGAGTCCCATAAGCCCTTCCTAATCTGAATACAACCTTCTAATAATAGCCAGAACACAGACATGAAGTGCACCATCGATCCTCAGAGGGTTAATGAGTGAATTATTGTTGAGTGGCAAATTACCAATCTTGTGCTAATACCTATGATAATTTGATATCCTTTTTTTTTTAAATCCCGGATGGCTAGAGTAAATTAGGAAAGAAGAGTAATTGGACAGAGGAAGAACAAGCGGAAAAGTGAGAAGTACAGTAGAAGACTGAAAGTTCTCGAATAAGTTGCTATTATATGGTATACCTTTATGCACTGCACATTACTCTGTTCCTCATTTATATCAATGATCTCATATCTACCACTCATAATCCAATACATTCCTACGCAGATGACTCAACACTCCACAGTTCCTTCACATTTACCAATTCTTTCACCCAACCCGATCTTATAAATTCAAAAATAAACACTGCAATTTCTCTGAACCAGGACCTTTCTAGAATTAATGAATGGGGACAAGAGAACCTAGTTTCCTTTAATGCACAGAAAACCAAGTACATTCAATTTTCTAACCGACAGAATCTCACTGACTCCCATATATTTGTTAATGATGTAAATATTCCCACTTCCCCTTGTATTGACATTCTCGGTGTAACATTAACTACTAACTTGAGCTGGACATATTATGTTAGAAGCATTGCTAAGAATGCCTCTAAAAAACTGGGACTCCTGTACAGAGTTCGAGAATTCTTCACTGGCGAGCAGTTGGCCGTAATATATAAAAGTCATGTGCGTTCTCAGATGGATTACTGTTCACCTCTGTGGGGTGGAAGTGGAGTGGTTGCATTGAGGCAGTTGGACAAAATTCAAAATAAAGCTATTAGATTAATCAATAACCCTGCAATCACACAGGACCTTCCTACATTATCCATACGAAGAAACGTTGCATCCGTTGCATTATTCTACAGATATTTTCACAGCAATTGTTCCGAGGAACTTGCTTCAATTGTGCCGCCTCTCCACATCTTTCCCCGTAGAACTAGGGCAGCTGAGAGCGCCCATGAATTTACACTTTCTCCTCCACAATGCAGAACTTCTGCTTATCAGAATTCATTTATCCCCAGAGCTACTACTCTTTGGAATTCACTTCCCTCGAATTGCTTTCCACAAACTTACAATCTACAAATGTTTAAATCCAGTTGTTACAAACATTTTATGAATGGAGGATGCCTTTAGGCACATGGACCTTTTTGTTTTATCTGTGTTTTTCCTTCCTCCGTTCATTGTCTCTTAAAAAAAAAAAAAATAAAAAATTACGAGGCACTAGCATATTGTGTAACAGTTGTTGATATAACACATCGATTATGTGACTGATTGTGCATTGTAAAGTGCATTAACTAACACCATTTTCAGATATAAACCAACTCAATCTGATGGAATGTGTTGCATACATTCAGTTAAATGTAAATTACTAAAAACTTCATGATTTTTCACTTAACATTTGAATTTAAGAATATATGTACACGAATGTGTGTGTGTTTATTGTTATATGAGATATACATAATGTGCAATTCATTTGATTATTCATAAATAATTTATACTTGTTGTGACATTTTAGATCATCGCTTCCTATGCCGTCCGAATATATACTTTGGAACTGCTCTGATACTTTTTGCTAATAACTTATTGCCTTTCACTTTCAATGTTTCATTTGGTTCGTATACTCCATTAGGTGTACACCATTGGCTTACGGAAAATATTTGTGTTGTGTATGTTTATGTTGGCCACCCCTTCGGGGATCACGGCGACAGGCAATATATAGATAGATAGATGTTTATGTTCTTCAAGCATTTTAGTCAGAAATTATGTTAACAGAAAGCCTAGACGTGTTTTGTTCTATGTGTTTATATAAAAGAGACAAAGGGGAGGCTGCCTGTAACGAGTGTCTCCCCTACCTATAAGATCTATGATAGGGAATTATATTATCCAGTAATTTGAAAATGGTGGTTTTTCCCTTATAATGTTTTCATCGTTTATTATCATTACCCAGCAACCTGTTGTTTTTAACTCCTTCTGTAACGGCGACGCCTTTGTCATTATAGTCTTGCTATATTTAGACGATTGTGTGCAGCTTAAAAAGGATCTGAGGTAATATAAAAGGGCTACGTGAGATCATTCAAAGCATGTTAATTGCTGAAGGCCATTTTTAAACTGAATACAATCGTGTAATAGTAGCCAGAATAAGCTTAAAAGGACGGCGTTGAGAAGACATTCAAAACGTGCTGCTCCCACCTGGTTCAGATGAACCACATCGACCAAAAACAAATAGTCATCGTAGTAAAATATTATTTTAGAGAAAACATACTTGCCCTTGGAAGAGCAAAATAATACATTCTGTTTTTTTGTACAATATGTGATATGTATTCACAGCATGATATATACGAGTCTTGACACAAAACCGGCATGCTCGTATGTGGCTAAAACATATCAGTTACTCAATTATTTTTTTCGCAATCAATTAAAAGGTCAGCTGTGTTAAGTTTTCTGGCCCTAAACAGAAAATATATCTGCATGCTCAATCGGGGTGATAAACTGAAGTCATGTTTTTAGTATCAACATAGTTACTTTATGTACTCTAGTAATATCAGAGAGCTATTTCGTAAATCTCAGAGACAAAGTATTAAGTCAACATTGTTTAGCGCAATATATTATTTATAGTCGTAGCAATACTTTTAATTAAAATATTCTCAAATTTAGTAGGCCTTATAATTGCACACCAAATACAGTATTCATTCAAGCGTGATGAACCCAGTCTTCGAAACCTTCTATAGTCAGCTTCAAAAGTCTCCTCCTTACTCCACTATCTCAACTATGGTTACATATAGAAGAACAAACAAAGATGGTAACACACATGAGCAAAGCTTTAACATTCACACAATATTCGGATATGCTGTTGAGTTTTGTTATGTAAAAAGCTGATACCAAATGATAACATTGTGTAGACAGAAAACGATATTTGAGTGTGACTGTTGACAAAGCTGCGGCCTCGAGCCACAAAGACCCTCTAATATGCTTAACATAAATCCCATCTTAATTAAGTCGTGCACTCAACTTCAAAGACTTCTTTTTATTGGATAAATGAGTGTGTATATATTGTCGTAAACTGCATTTAATTCAGATGATAATAACTGTAACTTTCCTATGCTATTGTTTTCTATTGCTGATACGTATTTCTTCTTATAATTATCAAGTTAAACATTAATTTCATTATCATGAAATTTTAAAATCAAACTTCATTATAGCCTAAAGGTCGTTACACACTGACAGGAAAGCCCCTCCAGGCGAGTTCCCGACTCGACATTTCAGCCTGATACGGCGAATCGGCAACATAATCGTGGATATCGGGAATTAGCCGTGGGTGACTCTCACAGTCCAAGCGAAGTATCGGGGGTCAATATGAGATTTTGAGCTGTTCAAAAGTTTGTGGGAATCCCCTGGCAACTGTATAAAATCGTCTGAATCTGGTCTCCATCACGAACTTGCCGTATTACAATTGTGTGGTCCGTATCAAAGACGTATTGTCCGTATCAAAGCCGTATGGCCCGTATCAACGTCATCTGGTGCGTAAGCCTGCCGTGTGGACCGTATCTCTTCCGTGCGGAAAATTGGCAACGGTCGAGTTGGCAACCGTGCGTCTAGCCTCAATCCGGTTGCACGTCTCACAGCGTCGATACGGCGTTGATACGATTCTTCTGGGTTGTATCACAGTCTTTTGGGTCGTATCTTTCTCTGTGGACTAGTCATGTACCCTTCGCACGACTTTTCCTATCTTCTTCGTAGCATTCGTTTCTCCACCGTATCGGCATCGCTAGAGTCTTATCAAGTCGTGCGGAAGAGATACAGTAGAGATACGACTCTAACGATGCCAGCCATTTTCGCCGCAATCTCTAGTAAATTCGGCAAGACACAGGATTTGTATGTGTCATGGGTGTTCATGCCAGTCTTGATGGGGCTGTCGTGTCAGTGTGCAACGACCTTAAATCCGTTAGTGGTCAATTACAAACAGGAGTGAGTATTGGTGGGTGTTGCACATTCTCTGTTGTTTTCTCTCCCATGCCTTTTCCATCATTTGGCTCACTGTAAAATATATCAGTTCCACACACATTCTACCCCTTCAAAAACCACCCTGTTCATACACTAATTCACAATTTTCTCTGCTATCTTTCATATCCTTTCAAATGCACGCTTATTTATTTCTTTTTATCAAACGCTTCCTCTTAAGCTCTTGCACTACATTCGTGTTTCACATTTTGTACTGCATATTGGTAAAGTTACAACATTTCTCCATTCCACTAGGATCTTCCCCTTACTTCAAGCAATATATTACTTATGTTCACAGCCACTCCAATGCTCTTTAACCTGCATTTCCCATTTTGTTTTAGCCTGATGTGTATACTGTATATGCCAGTTTCTTCCCAAATTACTATTATAATCACAATATGCTCCCCTTTCATTCTACATATCTTAGTGTATCTCCCTGTGTCTTACCTGTGGTATATCTACTAGAGTTTCCGCACCAATAATTGCAAATTTTTCCCCATGTCCACTTATGAATTTCTCATAATATTCCTTCCACCCTCATCGGAACCTCTACAATAATAGCAAAAGCAAGTTCTTATTGTGCGGCAATGAGCCTCTAAATTATATACACTAACTGCTAACGTACTTAAGCAATGAATTTGTTATGTTTGGAAATGTAAACGGCTCTACATATTTTTATTATTTGACACTGATATTCTTCGATTAACAACAAATAGTATTACTAGTTCGTTATAGTTTTGGTATTAAGGTGCAAGGTTTGATAGCAGGTTTGTTGATGCGTTAAACTATATACAATTATAATATACCATGCATTGCTACACTCCTTCTAACAACATCACTCCGACAAACTTCCGCATCCTATTCTGAAGTTGTCTTAAAGGTCGTTGCACACTGACACGACAGCCCCTTCAAGACTGGCACGAACACCCACGACACATACAAATCCTGTGTCTTGTTGAATTTACTAGATATCGCGGCGAAAATGGCTGGCATCGTTAGAGTCGTATCTCTACCGTATCGCTTCGCATGACTCGATAAGACTCTAGCGATGCCGATACGGTGCAGAAACGAAAGCTGCGAAGAAGATAGGAAAAGTCGTGCGAAGGGTACACGACTAGTTCACGGAAAAGATACGACCCAAAAGGCTGCGGTACAACTCAGAAGAATCGTATCGACGCCTTGAGACGCGCAACCGGATTGAGGCTAGACGCGCGGTTGCCAACTCGACCGTTGCCAATTTTCTGCACGGAAGAGATAAGATCCACACGGCAGGCTTACACACCAGATGACGTTGATACGGGCCATACGGTTTTGACACGGACCATTCGTCTTTGATACGGACCACACAATTGTGATACGGCGAGTTCGTGATGGAGACTAGACTCAGACGATTTTTACAGTTCCCACAAACTTTCAAACAGCTCAAAATCCCGTATCGACCCCCGATACGTCGCTTGGACCGTGAGAGTCACCCACGGCTAATTTCCGATATCCACGATTATGTTGCCGATTCGCCGTATCAAGCTGAAATTTCGAGTCGGGAACTCGCCTGGAGGGACTTTCGTGTCAGTGTGCAACGACCTTTAAAGTAAACGGGGGCCACCCTCCACTCTCCACCATTCACCCCGACACATATTTTATTCTTGCCATATACATTTGCGGGTCCTGTATATGTTCTAGGAAATATGTACCAATATCACAGCCACTCCCTATTGAAGCAAGAGCTGAAATTGGATGGTCGAAAAGTTTCTTCGTTCCCTACGCTTCTTTTCTTTTCTTTTTTCTTTTTTTAGAATGAATGGAAGATTATCTATTTGTTCCTCTTGAAATTATACATAAGCCGAAAAGTATTGTTTCATAGTTTATAAACATTAGGTTGCACACCACACCGAAACAACATTGATGCAAAACTCCCTCTAATAAGTGAAAATGGCCAGAGAGCAAATGGTGTTTACTTTGGGTCCATAAACTACCAAAGTTTTACCAGTGGGTCATGAAAACGGAGCCGAGATATTTTCTTGGTGAATCCAGAGCGGTGAAAATTTGCACCCCCAGACCATAGCGCCGGAAATTTGATTTTAGTTAAAAATGTGAAAACTAATGGGGCTAAACATGAGGGAGAAGGGGGCTAGACTAAAAACCATCCATCCCCTCTTAAGGGAAAAACACACCTTTTCAAATTACTGGGTATTATTCTTTATCGTAGGTCCTAAAGTAACCTTCATCTAAGCTTTATGTGAACACAATTTCTGACTAAATTGCTTTAGGAACTTCGCATACACAACACATGTTTCTGTATGCCTTTGGTGTGTAGCTAATGGTATGTATGATAATTAGGGGTGAAAGGCAATAAGTGATTACCCAGAGACATCAGAGCAGTTCCAAATATATATATATATATATATTTATTCAACTTATTCTAAAAAAAGACTACATTAAATTATCATAGGCATTAGCACAAGACTCAGCAACGATTCACTTATTAAACTCTCTGAGGATTGGTGGCACACTTCATTTCTGTTTTCTGACTATTAGAGGACGATTATATTCAGATTAGGAAGGGTATATGGGTCTCAGGAGGTAAATTGAAAGTCTTTATCCTTTTCATTCCCACAGATCCTTCCTAAGCTGTATACAAAAGTCAAATGATGGCCAGACAAAATGCTAAAATAAGTAATTATCCTGAAGGGGTTACCCATTTCCATCCGGTGTTGTGTACACACGGTCATGTGATTTAAGGGTAGATGGATAGTTTTTCTAGTCCCCCTTCCTCCTCATGTTTAGCCCTATTAGTTCTCAGATTTTATGACGTTCGGTCCATTAGATTTGGCGATTTTAAGACCTTTCGCCCAATTTATTTGTCATTATTACTTGACTTTTTGTGTCATTTATATAGGTGTCAGTTTTTTCCTGGCGAGCGATAGCGAGCTTGTATTTTAAGAGGAACCGGCATTTGGCCGGGACATTTTACTATCGAAAAATGTAAAAATTTATCCTGAAGGAAGGTCAATATATAAGCAAATAAAATTAATGTACTTATGACTGTGTGTGTGTGTCGGTGTAGATTACATAATTTGTGTGTGCGTTTTACCTATTTTACTCGTGTGTGTGTGTGTGTGTGTGTGTGTGTGTGTGTGTAGGTGTAGGTTTGGCTTCGCCCCTCCTTTTGTAGTGGGGCTTGGCTGCAATCTAGTGCGTTCGACCGGGGCTCGTCCAGCATTTGGGCAGCATTTTTTATATTTGTGCAGCAGTGACCTCAATGACAAACGTAATGAAGCCATAGAACTCTTAAATTCTGATCTAAATACTATCTCCAATTGGGGCAGAGAAAACCTTGTTACCTTTAATGCTTCCCAAACCCAATTTCTCCATCTATCTACCCGTCAGGATCTCCCAGTGGACTATCCCTTATTCTTCAACAATACAAAAATCAATCCTTCATCTTCTCTCAATATTCTTGGTGTCTCTTTTTCTTCTGCTCTCAGTTGGAAGGACCATATTACCAGTCTTGCGAAGGCAGCCTCCCAGAAGCTGGGTGTGCTCAACCGCCTTAGGGGGTTCTTTTCCCCTGCACAGCTTCTTGCTCTGTACAGGGGCATAGTGCGGCCTTGTATTGAGTATTGTTCACATGTGTGGGGAGGGTCCTCTCACACCGCTCTCCTAGACAAAGTTGAAAGGAAGGCCTTTCGTATCATTAACTCCCGTCCACTCACCAACTCTCTGCAATCTCTCTCTGTCCGCCGCAATGTTGCATCTCTCTCGCTATTCTGTCGCTACTATAATAATCAGTGTTTCTCAGAGCTTTCCCAGTGTATACCACCTCCTTTACGTAGGGCACGTGGTACCCGTCTTGCAACTCAATCCCACCCCTACTCTGTGCAACTCTCCAACCCAAGAGTGAAACATTACTCTCAAACTTTCTTCTACTCAACAGCTGAGCTCTGGAACTCTCCCAGAATCAGTCTTTCCCTCTTCCTATGACTTAAATTGCTTCAAACTCCGTGTGTCCAGGCATTTTGGCCCGAACGTCCCTTGATTTTGGCCCTGTCACTCTTTCAACTATGGGGGAGGCACTCGCTATAGGCAGTTCTGCCTTTTGCCTCCCTCAATCACATAGACAAAAAAAAAAAAAAAAAAAAAAAGTCTTCCAGCAATCAAGAAGAACGTTAACATTGTGAAATTTTGAATATCGGGTACAGTTCGTGCAGCATTCATAGAAGTCAGCCAGCATTTGGGCAACACTCGGGGGAGTTTGTGCCGCGTTCATTTTGCCTTCTTTTTTTTTTACGGTTCGGGCACCTTTTTCCGCAGAATGCCACCGAACCGGGTGCGGTTTGGATTCGGCTTAGAGATTGGCTAAGTGTGATAGACCCTTAACCCGGCAGCTCTGGGGAGACTCGTAAGAGGTTTTACTGGGCGACTGCGGGAAGACTCTTAAGACCGTAGGCCTAAAAAAAAACTTTTAAAAGGCCCCAGTAGCACTTAAAACTTATATATTTTTTTATTTTTTTCCCTCCTCCATACCTCATATCATTTCTCCACATCTGTCAAAGTCCCTTCCTTCCCCCCCCCCCCTTCAATTATCACCTATTTTCACTGTTATTCCCTTATTTTTTGGTATATTTTAGCAAGCCCATTGCAGGGTGTGATTATGTGCCTAGCGAGTGTGTTGGCAGAGGTAGATGGTGGGGTGAGACTGTCAGTCATGCTCCAGAGCTCGCGAGAGGAGGGGTTGCCTCACTGTGCTCCACATTTCATGAATGGGCCACTCCATGTTTATTCGCGATTTTGGCCATAAAAACACTATTCCCACTTGTTTTATTGTTGTCACATGTTACTATCTTCATATTAACGTAAAAATAGGCGCATATGGATAAGTATTAATTATATTTATGGTAAATTAACGATTTTAGTGAGGAAAGAGTCATAATACCTACGCACAGGGGCGTGGTATATACTACAGGGGCTGTGCAGCCCAGAGATTAAGAGTAGTTAGGAGTAGTTACGAGTAGTGATGATTGTTGAAGAGTATGCCCCCGAATGTGTTGAGAAAATGCCGGGAATGCAACCGGAATGCCTCCTATTGTTCACAGGGCATATAAATATGAGCCCCCTATGGTCTACCTAGCCACACCAGCATTAATCATCACACAATACGCAACCAAGGCAATGTGCAGCATGTACTACAGGTGCCTCAAGAGATTCGTAAAGGTGGAACTGCAAAAATAACCAATACATGAAAAAATCGCCCAAAAAGTGAACCATCCCTGTTTAACATAACATATACTTCTTGTCATAAAAGCTTAGAGGTAAATGATTGTGTATGATATTGTATACTGTATATACTGTATATATATATATATATATATATATGTGTATAATTATACTGTATATATAAACAGTATATATATATATATATATATATATATATATATATATATATATATATATATATATATATATATATATATATATGTATATATATATATATATATACTGTGCATAAAATTATATATATACAGTATATAATTTTACAAATTTCAGTATATGTTATGTTAAAAAAATCAGCCGACCTCTTGTGTTTTTAACATCTTCATAATGTAAATTATTTTTCGTGTTTCCGTATGAATACTATTTAGAAGTGATGTGATTAACTTACAATGTTTGTGGTATTTATTACGTCATTTATGAATCTTTGTGTTTCTATATCATCAATTTACGATACGTATTTAGGTTTACCATATTCTTTCTTTATATTTTCATACTATGTCCTTTTTCTTAGGCTTTATGAAATTATTGTAATTTACTATGATACTAGTGTTTTCTTACAAGTGTGTGTATCTGTTATTTTTAGATTTGCCTGATGATGGAGTAAGTGTGTCTCCGAAACGTTGCAATAAATATAGACAAGATGAACGTGTTCTTCTATCACGCCCTGGTGTTTCTCTTCATTATATATATATATATATATATATATATATATATATATATATATACAGTATACATTATATATATATGATGAAATGACGGGGTTGGCAAGAACGGGCTCCAGTGCATAAGATCGCAAGCATCAAAACAAGGAGGGAGCGAAGGAAGCCAAGTTTACCTGAGCACCCCATGACCTCGGGAGCTTCCCAGGTTCTATGGGACACAGAATACCTAGGACAGTCACTCCAGTTAAAGGGAAATCCTAATGTCCTATCAGGGCCGAGGTTTCAAAGCACACCCACAAATCACCAGCCCCCATTTGTTCAAACCCCAGACTTGCAGTATAACGAAGAAATGTTTATGCAAATGAAACACCAAAGCCCTGAATGCTACCGGAACAAATGGAACCAAATGGCCTACAAGTTATGATGGGCCTGGAGAACCATCTAACCTAATAATAGAAGACAGCCTAGGCGAATTATTACCACATTGGCCAAAGAACTCCAATTATGAATTAATCAGTATAATAATTTCCGCACGTATACTAGGCCACGTAACGAACCCCTAAGTGTTCAATAAAATAGCCATTATATGTATGTACCTAATAATCATTCCCATATATGTATTAGTTAAGTATTAATCATCACAACTTGATCACAACATATTACAATATCCCTTTTACCTTGAAGTCCTATGAGCAAGAGACGAGAATTAAGCCAAACATAGTCTCAACGATATGTAGGAAAAGTATGCAAACAACCACTGGGGTAATATCCTTAACTCTGAATAAGAACGGGATATATGACAACAGTGGAAACATTTTCTTGCCTTCCTCCCTGCCCTGAGAGCTCGCCAAACCTGCTGTGTGCCTCCTGAAGTCCTGATTGTGAGGACCAGTTCATCCTGAAGTGCTGCCCTGTGGACCTACGTCTTCCTGAAGTGCTGCCCTGTGGACCTACGTTCAACGTCGGCCAGACTTTCTCTCAGCCCTCTACCCTCCTTAATTACCCTAAGTGTTTCTGAGTATCTTACATTGTGATTATTGATGTAAAGGTAAGGTTAAAGTATGTGAATATTACAGTGCTTAATTATCTAGAGATCTGTGTCCAAGATCTCTGTTCCTTGCGTATGTGTTAATCCCTCAGAATTTGTAGTAACTGTCATATAGATCTGTGCCTAAGGTCTAAGTGTTCAACTTTGATAATTACCTCCTATAACGTACTACACATACGTTACATACTTGTGTTCATAAAACGCACTTAGCTCAATACTCACAGACTTTCCTTGTATATGTCTAATTCTATTATATATGTTACAAGTTGAAGTCGAAGTGTATAACGTGTAATTATTCCCTTCTTTAAATAAGAACCTGTGACCTAGAACCTACGCTCAATTTCATATTTTGTTTATCTCAGTCCCCCCTCGTTGTTAAGAATTGTTATAATTTATCATATATACTTTCTTTATCTTCCCGAGATTCTAAATCCACGATCGTTTGTTTAAACGTTTTCCCCCTTATTGTATTAACTGTATTTCTGTTCACTTGATTATTGATGTAGATCATTTTGATTCTTATCGTCTAGGAATTCTAGTCTTGCATAGATCGATTATCTAATTATTCATCAATCTGAATACACCGCTTTTGTGTGAATTCTTTACAAGACTCTGTTAACTCGTTCAGATATCTTATTATACCTTTTCGGGTATTTCAATCAGTACAACTTTGTCGTATACGCCATTTTACCTATAATTAATAGTGTAATTAATTATTTGTATACGCTGATTATATAGAAAGCGTTATTCAGTATTGTCTAACTACGCTAGTTCTGTTGACTGTACTATTCATCCATTTTTACTTAAGAGATATTGATCCTTGATTTATTTATAATCATAGAGTAAATATTACATCTGAATTCCTCGATTCGATTTAATATTGTTGCATATATTGATTGAAGAGACATACGATCAGATCATATTTTGTCAAAGTAAGTTAATTATACGTTGAATTGTAAAATTAATTGCGCACCTCATTCCCCGTAATTTCAACTTCCTCTTTCAAATATTAAGTGCATAGTCGCATTAATAATAAATAAAATTCCCAAGACCGCAGCAACTCGAATGACCTGAGCTGTTGACCTGGTCATTAGCCACCCCTACCCGGGCTGATCTACCTGCCCATGAGCGCCTCCCACCGCCCCGTGAGCGTTTCTCGAACCAACCGCTTCTGCACTTGTTTGAAATCTCAATTCCCCTGATCCTCCCCTACTCGGGGAATATCTGTGTTCTAAAAGAATAAGAATACGTTAGACACTCGACTCACATATACAGTATATTATTATCAAGGGTTGACTCTATATGTTACATGTTCTTTATAATTAAGAGTATATTTCCTATGACTATATTACCACAATAGGTTATATTTTGTGTTCCTGATTCAAGACTAAATATTTATGTATTCCTTGTGTTACTTCCTGTTCTTTATAATAGCGAAGGTAACCCTCAGTCTTTATTGTGCTTAATACACCCGTGATCTCAACATAGAAATAATTGTGCAACATATTGAGAGTTCAGGAGTATATGATCAGAAACAATAAATACATCAACCCTTTTGCCAATTGAATAAATTATATGTGTACAATTAGGCTACCTGCGTGTTATTATTGAGTTTTGTAGCACCTGATTGAATACCTATTTCTGAGATTAAGAACGTGTTCGATGTGTTCCTGTTGAGGAAATTTATAGTCTATAAGTCCATACCTGGTTTTAGTGCAGACTTGACAACGAGATATAAATATCATATCACGTCATAATATATATATCTATCTATCTATCTATCTATATGCTCAGGCCCAATCCCCATTTTGGGGGTAGCCGACTCAAGACAGAGCAAGAACAGGGAAAACACAAAAACAACATAAAACAACAAATAAACACAGATAAAAAAAGCACAAATTCACACACATCCAGGCCACCCAGGAGAAGACCCAGAGACCAGGGTCACCAAGGTCGCTCCAGCACTCCCCCGGCCCCCGACCACCCGGAGAGGTTCCGATCTCGGCAGGCAGACATGCAGCGGAGCCAAAGCCACAAGCCCTCCCACCACACTTCCAGGCGCACCCTTCATATTAATCGTCTCCCCGGGCCAGGCGCCTGATGGACTATTATCTAGTCCAACTTGCACCCGACCTCTTACTCCAAATGACCACATGTTCACTCAACTATTCACAAGCATTCTCCATTCACTCCTGTCCACCACCACTTTCCCTGCCTGATCTATAGTCATTCCTCTATCATCCAAAGCCTTTCTTACACAGTCTCTCCATCTCAATGGGGGTCTTCCTGCCCTTCTGTCTCCCCTTGTACCTGACTAACATATTCTCTTTGTAAGCCTTTCATCTCCCATTCGTTCAACATGACCATACCAGCTCAGCACCCTTCTGTCCACTCTGGCTGACAAATGTTCCTGCTGCCCCACTCTCCTACGTATCTCTTCATTCCTCAATCTGTCTCTACGAGTAACTCCACACATACTCCTCAAGCAGCTCATCTCCATCACATCCAGCCCTCTTTTCTCCTTTTTCTTCAGAGCCCATGTCTCAGCCCCATACATCACTGTTGGCACAACAATTCCTTGATACAGTGCACTTTTTACTTTCACTCCGAGATTTCTCGTCTTCCACATACTTCCCATTGCTCCGAAAACCTTCCTTCCTTCACACACTCTCTGTTTTACCTCCACTTCCATACCTCCACTCCTGCTTATCGTTCCTCCTAGATATTTAAAACACTCTACTTGTTCCAATATTTCCCCATCCAGCCTCACATCTAGATTCACCCTATGCTCTCCCCTATTACACACCATTACTTTACTTTTATTGACGTTCACCTTCAGTTTCCTCCTTCCTTTATATATATCAATATATCTATATATACAGAGTGATTCAGGATTGCATGCATTAAATTGGAGGATGACCTCCTTGGATAGTTTTAAACAATAATGTTTCAATGATAAAATATCGAATTATACATAGTTTGGCTGTTATAGTACATTTACGATGTTGTATTAACTCCCTCCGTCATATATGACGCGATCGCGTCATATGGCGGTTTCGCCCAAAAGTATCATATGACGTGATCGCGTCATATGAATTTAGTGAAATAGCTCAATAATAAGTTTATGATGCAATTTGCGTCATATTGAGCTCAGCAAGTTAGGTAAGTTAGATCATAATCTGTCGGTTGGTGGCAACCCCAAATTCCTCCGACTTCTAATGGTTCCTCAGGCAATCCCTAACTTTCGTAAGTTAACCCTCTCATGCTTATGACGCAATGTTGAGCCT
This sequence comes from Paralithodes platypus, assembly GCA_032716605.1. NCBI lineage: Eukaryota > Metazoa > Arthropoda > Malacostraca > Decapoda > Lithodidae > Paralithodes > Paralithodes platypus. The sequence goes on along the minus strand of CM064529.1, from coordinate 21,861,463 downwards.
ATTAGGGATACTTTAAAGCCTTTGTTACCATCAGGGGTATTTAGAAACCTTTAGTTTAGTTACTTCAACCTCTGCAGCTGTCTTTGAGTTAGCTGTGGGCAGAAAACTAATTTTGGAGAGGTAATTATAGGAGTGAGAGAACTCTATTTCTTATTGCTAATCTGGCAACCTCTGCATCATAAAAGCGTGAAAGAGTTAATATGTTGGGGGGGGGGGGATAATGAGGGTGGAAAGTGAAGGGAAACCCACCTAGATATTGCACACATTTATTCACAGATCTCGACAGTGTGCTCTTCTTTGCTACAGGGTAAATCAAATGTTCAAAGTGACCCCCATGTGCCCGTAACACACTGTACTCCTATACTCAAGACATGTGAAAAATATCCTTGGAAATCTACGCGGGTTTCCCTTCACTTTCCACCCTCATTAATACAACATCGTAAATGTACTGTAACAGCCAAACTATTATAATTTGACATTTTATCATAGAGACATGGTTGATTAAAATTTTCCAAGGTCGTCTTCCAATTTAATGCATGCAATCCTGAATCACCCTGTATATATATATACATATATATATATATATATATATATATATATACAGTATATATATATATATATATATATTATAGATATGAATGTTTATGAGTGACAAAGAGTGTGCTACGACTGTGTATGAATAGTTACAAAGAGTTTCGAATCATTGAGAACGCTTGAGAGTAGTTACGAATTAACTGAGACGCTACGCATTCGGGCTCATATTTTCAAGCATGGGTGAAAGAATGGCTCCACGACCCGACTGTTTGAGAACCTTTGAAAGTGTGCTGAGAGTTTCTAAGAGTTTCTGAGAGTTTCCGAAAGTGTTTGAGAATGTGATTGTGATTGTGTCCGAACGTCTATTCGCCTCGATTCACGCTCGCACTCTTGAATGTGTGAAGTAGGCTTTATAATATATTCCAAACGTTTTTATTTGGCATAGATATATCCATAACTACTATATGTTAATAATAATGGCATATGGATTGCATTGATGATATCTTATATACCGAATTTTGCACAGAGAAGAAACAAATAATAATATGATTATCTCAAATTACGATGGTGTCTAGACGAACACAAAAATAGTGCATTATACAATCCTTTTCTTTTACCTATAAACGTAAAGACTGTAATTATAAATCTAAATGCAAACCACACACACAATCACACACACACACACACACACACACATCATTGGTAATCATTAGAGAGAGTTGTACAACTCTTAGTAAGCAGACACGCTTTATATGAATGAGGATGGTTGTGTTGTATATTAGTATGTAGTGTGTGTCTCCCTTCCCATCTATCCTTCTTCTCTCTCTCTCTCTCTCCCTAACTAAATAAATAAATATATATATTATATACCGGGCATATATATATATGATATTATATATATACAGTATATATATATATATATATATATATATATATATAATTAAGAGAAACACCAGGGCGTGATAGAAGAGCACGTTCATCTTGTCTATATTCATTGCAACGTTTCGGAGACATACTTACTCCATCATCAGGCAAATCTAAAAATAACAGATACACACACTTGTAAGAAAACAATAGTATCATAGCGAATTAGAATAATTTAATAAAGTCTAAGCAAAATGACATAGTATGAAAATATATGAGGAAAGACTATGGTAAACATAAATACGTATATTAAATTGGTGATATAGAAACATGTAGATATAAAATATAGAACGGTTGAATGTACAGGCTCTCAGCCTATGCCCGAGAGGGAGTAGTTGGAATATAGAAAAAAACAAAATATGCCGTGTATATATATACTGTATATATATATATATATATATATATATATATATATATATATATATATATATATATACTGTATATACTGTATATATATATACAGTATATACACAGTATAAATATACTGTATATATATATATATATATATATATATATATATACTGTATATATATATATATATATATATATATATATATATATATATATATGGAGGTCTAGTTACGAGACTAAAAACATAACAAATAGATAAATAAATAAATGAAAGCTAGATAAATAAGCTAAAGCTGAAGGAGTAAACAATTCAAACATAAGCTTTATCGTAACTCATAGCTGTAAGCTATTGTACGATAGCTAATTGATTTGTAATTATCGTACCTCGTACTGTACGATAGACATTTTTGTTTATATAATTCTCTTGGATACTTATTTCCTTAATTTTAATGTAATAGGATTCGTAAGTAGATTGTACCAAATTTATATAACTCTTTGGTGAGGGTATTTGTTGGTTGGGTATTTAGATAGTTTGTTAAAGCTCGGTTCACACATGCACGAATTAATGTCACGTCCATCCCCGACCAAGAAAATAGGCAGGACGGCATCAATCTGGAGGCCCCATGTTCCGTTCCAACGTTCCAACTGTTCCAACGGTTTTTTGCCGCCGGTCTCATCCCGTTATATTCGTCGTCTAGACGCTGCCAGTCGCCGTCTAGACGGCGAATATAACGGGATGAGAACGGCGGGAAAAAAACGTTGGAACGGTTGGAACATTGGAACGGAACATGGGGCCTCCAGATTGATGCCGTCCTGCCTATTTTCTTGGTCGGGGACGGACGGGACGTTAATTCGTGCATGTGTGAACCGAGCTTTAAGCTAAAGGAACCAACCCACAAGTGTGACGTCACAGGTTGGTAGCGTCGATACGCTCTCTCTCTCACAACATTCATAGTGATAACACCACCTTTTATGTGTCTCCTCACACCCGACCTGCACACCTCCTTGAACTACGTCACATCACCCCAGAAAACTTGAATCGTATCCTTTAAACCATGTTATAGTTTTCCGAGGCCTTAGAACTCTATATGATAATTGGTTAGCATGTATTATTAAGAGGTTTACGTAAACAAGGTAACTTTATAGACACTCCTCTTTACTCCCTCGCCTAAACTTATGTTATCTATATATTATTGCTTTTGACATAACTTGTTTATTCCCTTTTTATGTTAAGCTTATACACACCATACAAATATTCAAGTAACAATTATCCAGTTATAACAATACGACAATGTAAGCAAACAAGCTGAAGCAGCAATAATTTATAATAACTAACAATTATTTGTCTATATTATCATCATTCACACAATGGAAGTATAACCAATTTTATTAAACTAAGATAAAATCTGTATTAACCTTTTATATCGAATTGGTTTCTCCTAGGTTGAACAAAGTCATCCAATTTAAAGCCAGAGAACAATGTATATGAGTGGCGAAGTTCATGATGAGTAACCAATGTTTCGCTAGGCACAGCTAGCATCATCAGGGAAATAGTAAAATAGACAGATTACAGAGTTTATAATTATACACATATGGATGACCTCACGGGAGAAGTGGGAGGAGCTACCGTGCGCTCGGGCAGCTGCCAATGGTGGTGGGTGACCCCTGACTAGGCGCGCGCTGCTTCTTGTCGGTGGTAGGCTGGTGCTAGAGGAAGTCATTGGTGATTGGCTAGGGGTGGTGGTGACACTGTTCAGTTGCGTGGGAGAGGGGCCCCGTAGGAGGGTGCGAGCGAGCGGTGGTTGTATGTAGCGGCAGAAGGGGTATAGCGTTTAGCTGAGGGCAATATTTGGAGGTCTGGGGTTTGATAGCTGATGCTGGGGCTTATGGCTAGAATATAATAAGGCTTCGAGTATTGAGAGTCATCTGGGGTCGTTCTCCATATCAAGTATGGTAGTATGCATAGTCCATATATACCTAGTCAGTTTACACTGACATCACTCTGTCGGAGTCCATTTTCCTCCCGCTCGCTCTCCGTGACTCACACCCCCCTTCCTTCATTTCTCTCACACTCCCACACTCCCTCCTATTCTCTCCTCGCGCCCCTTTGCTCACCCACTGTTTCATTATATCTTGCAGTACCAACATCTAGAGAACTATAGAAACAATATGATAGATAGTGTAGAGGAACAAATAATATGGATGTTCAACCAAAATAAAATTGGTCAAATCATAGCCAAATGTAAAAATATAAAGCATATTATAAGATAAGCACACATAAAAAAAAGTATAGAATATCACCAACTCTAGCAATTGTTATTGTTATATTAGTTATTATTATTATGTATATGTATGTACGTGTGTGTATATATATGTAGGTGCTTATGTATGTATATGTGTGTGTGTGTATGTATATAATTGTATGTGTATATGCGTACATATATGTATGTACTTTATATGTGTATGTATATTTTTAGGTGTGTGCACATGTATGTATGTATGTGTGTGTGTATGTATGTGTATATGTATGTGTGTACGTATGTATATATGTATATATATGTATATTATTTGTTTGTATATGTATACCGATATGTATATATGTATGTGTGTGTACAAATATATATAAGCCCACTTAGCACAGTGGGGCCAAAGAGTGGGAGGGATTTTCCCCGGAAACAGGGGATTATCTGGGGCGGGAGGAAGCTTTGATTGAAATTAGGGTAGCTAAGACAAGGCCACCTAGAGTACCAGGCCGTGTCGACCATTCTGTGACGTAGGCAATGGGGTGCTACATCCACTGCCCGCGCTCTGTCCCCATTTTATAAATACTCTCTTTTATTCTTTTCTCTGTTAAATTTTAGATTAACGTACAAACAAATTATATATTTTACGTTTAAGGTGTACGCAAAACCACTATCTACCTATATCTTACTTTATTATACTCTATATTATGATACCGATATCATAACAACATGTTTTGGTTATTTCTTGCATATGACTTATACCTTGAACAAGTAGTTGTACAAGATTAAAACTTATTATAAGTATATCTCATTACTTTGTTATATTGAAGTAAAATAAAACACAATGATATATACATTACTATATTATATACAAAGACATAAACAACCTTGCTGAAGAGCCAATGATATATACATTACTATATTATATAGAAAGACATAAACAACCTTACTGAAGAGCCAATGATATATACATTACTATATTATATACAAAGACATAAACAACCTTACTGAAGAGCCAATGATATATACATTACTATATTATATACAAAGACATAAACAACCTTACTGAAGAGCCAATGATATATACATTACTATATTATATACAAAGACATAAACAACCTTACTGAAGAGCCAATGATATATACATTACTATATTATATACAAAGACATAAACAACCTTACTGAAGAGACAATTTACGTGACATCCAATATTATTCGTGAACAAATATATATAAGTAACTTAATTATATACTATATGTATGAAGATGAACAATATATTTACTGTAACACACACACACACACACACACACACACACACACACACACGATATCATATTATATACTATGCAATGCAGTACACATTATCTATTTCTCTAGGGTTTGAAGCTTTCTCTTCACGCCTACATTCTTATTAGCTCTGTTAGCTGTTGGGATGTTATTTTCTTTAGCACAGTAATTATTTAAAATTGCATTTGTTGAAGCATATACCACCATACTTTCTATTTTTTCGGTGCTATGACCATTTTCACAGATATCACTAGGGAACAGGAGATCAGCATCTGCTAAAGCCGTAACTGTGAGGTGTGTTGCTATATTTCTTTGGCTAGTAGCATTGCGAAAGGCAGGAAGCTTAGCAAGTTTGTTAATTACAATATAGTTATACATGACCATGTTCGCAGTCACACTATCTGGGTATATAAGAGAACCTCTGCTAATTCCAGCAATGTAACTTAGATTTTCTGGGATTTCTTCAGCACTATCTGAACACGTAATCATTTCTTTACAAGCATTACATTTCATTTTCTTTATCACGGAGTAACAACAATAGCCAGCTAAATAAACTATAACGGGGATGATGTCTTTACACCTGGCAATATCCTCCTTACAAACTTCAACATTCGTATGACATAAACCAAAATCAATTTCCTCATCTGTTTTTACTTGCTCATAGTCAATTTCTTCAAAATCCTTTAAAATGACCTTCTTGTCGAGTATGGGTAAACTAAGTTTTAACACTGACATCATCCGTATCTTTTTCTCACACTCACATATTTGGCGTACAGAAATATTGTAATTTCCTCCTGCTAACTGTCGATACTGACCAAATCTTGCTTCCAAATTGTCTGTTTTAAATTTTCCTGTTAGTATGTAGGTCATATTCAGTTCTGTTATGCAATAATTTGTTATTTCTAATATTGCATGGGTCGTATGTTTCAGAGCTCTAATTGTTTCCCTAGTCAGTTTCCCCCCACATCCTGGAAGACTATCCCACGCATCTAACCACTTAAGGAAACTATCCAAGAACTTATATCGGTCATCATCTGTACTATTTGTTAATGGACAAGATAACTTGTTATTGTGCCTAAGACCTTTAAATGGGGATTTCACATTCATTATATTCCACCAATTAAGAAACACTTCGATGTACCTAGCAACATCTGAAAATAACGTTAGGCCATTATGTTTTCCAATATTGAGCAAGGCTTGAATTATATACTCATTAAAAATTTGGAGAACTAATTTGACATTTTGTCTCTCTAGGTTGGAGGGGGATAATGCTTTCAGGCTTAGCCTATAGGCCTGCTTTAGGAGCAAATTTTCCTCTAAGAAATACAGTTTTTTGAGAGTAGTGAAAGGGGCATACATTATCTTATTAGATTCATTACGGACATTTTTACTTGGGAACTGTGGGAATTTCATAGTTTTTTCTTCATCTTTCTGTCCTAGCCAATTATTCCTGATGCATTTTAAAATATGTACAGCGTCGTATAGGAAAAAGAGAGGTCTGGTACTTTGCGCTGGATGTGGGTAAACAATGGACAGTTTTGGTGGATTGGCAAAATATGATACAGCTTTGCCATTGATTGCATTATTGTCTGTTACAATGCTAATGACACTAAATCCTATCTTCTCAAGCCCTAAAATAATCTTCTTCATAATGTTATATAATGTCTCTGCCTTCATTATCTTTGCTGGAATTATGTGAACAACATCTCTGTATTTTGACCGAATACTGTTTAGCATAAACATATGTGCTTGTTGCAATTGCATCACTGTCAATTGCTGAACCAACAATATTTCCTGCTTGATAATCCAAGTAAGGCTTCAGGTGAATTTCATCAACCATCATTGTAACCGTTTTATCACGGGTTGTCAGGGACTTAAATTTGTTCTTAATATACATAAGAAAATGGCTGGTACGGTGTTCGATAGCTGGGTTAAACGTTTTGGACAAAAATATTCGTCTTATAGTTGAATAGCTAGGTAGAATTAGGCATATCTTATATCTCAGAAGTCTGTAACCTTGAGGTGAGCAATTATGCAAGAGAGAGGAGAATATCAAAAATTCTGAGGAGTAATCAAATTTAGTGAGAATCATTAAATGAAGCTGTTCACAAACGAATTTGAGTGTATTCTGATACTTGAAGCCATTATCCTGTACAATAGTTGACAAAAAGGAGATCACAAGTTGAATTATTACAATTGCATTAATTGGTTTTGAGGCAGGATTATTGATATCGCACTTACGCAAAGCATCAAGCAACACTTCAAGTGTATTAATGTCAGTGACCTTTGAAGGAATCTTATAATCCCCTAGATGGTTTATTTGCACCGCCTGTACACTAGCCTGAACATTACAGTCTGATTTGATGACTAAGGACAAAATAACTTTAGGTTGTGGGGAATGAACAATTCGACATATATGAAAATCTTCCTCGTTTTCAATAACTGTCCAGTATTTCTTATCAATGAACTGTATTTTGTCTTTAAGTTCAGCTAAGGAATGAAATGTTATGTCTTGTTTGTACTTATTGTTATCTGCAATACTCTTTGCTACCGCAGCTTGAATGGCAGACTCTTGCATTCGTTTCCTCTTCTTGTCCGGGGCTTCTCTAGCATGTGATGGGCCAGAAAGGTAAGAGGGGCAGTTTGGCAATTGTGATGGAATTACACCATCACAGAGCTGAGGATACGTCAACTTGGCCACTAATTTAGTTCCGCTCTTCTCGTCAAAGTACGAAGTCTCTCGCCTTATTTCATCAGGTCTAAAATGGAGCTCACACACCTGTAAGAGATGAAAGCTCCGATATAGCTAAGCTAAAAATAAATCGTTGCATAATTGTATTGCGAGCGATATTATTGCTTGGTAGTTCAATCATTCACGAAGGAGTAAATACACTGATTTTGAGCAGTGTGTAATTTGACTTATGAATATTATATACAATTCAATATACCACACTTAAATTACAGTACTGGGTAGGCTTAAATTTTGTATATATATTTTTCCATAATTGGGAATACAAAATTATTTCATTATGCAGCATTGATCCAGGAGGAGGATCCAATTCAATGCATCCGCCAGCGTCGTCGTCAAACATACACAACAAACAAAATAAAATAACTTCTACTCCGTGGTTATGGATAACTTGCTTCGTCGATAATAATACTAATACTAATAATACTAATATTAGTAATTATAATAATATCAATAATGAAATTAATAATAATTATTAAAGGTAACACATCTATTATATCATTAAAGGAGTCATCGATATACCACATAATAAACTCTCGAAAATATATATACTCCCACTGTTGAGCTACTCAATTACTATTATTCTTATTATTACTATTTATTATATTATTATTATTATATTAATTATTATTATTATACTATTATTATTATTACTATTATTATTATTATTATTATTATTATTATTACTGTTATTAATATTATCATTATTATTATTATTATATTATTATAAATATTATTAGTATTACTATTATTATTATTATTAATTATTATTAGTAGTATTATCAATATTATCATTATTATTATTATTATTATTTATATTAACATTATTATTATTTCTATTTCAACTTGCTGAAGGAATGAGTAAATTTAGTCATGTATTGTTTAAGCCTACCGTACTCAATACTTAGACACGTGAATAACATTGTAGAATAATTTTTACTCACCCTGCTGTTTTCATTTGGAGTGTAATCTTCTCGTCGAATGGCTGTAAGCCATTTGCTGGAAAGGTCAGCATTCCTTGGGAACCTAAACACGTGCACTTTCGGTCCCGATCTGTAATTCCCCTTGCAATTTGGCACTGAACACGTGTAAGGCATTGTTGATGATCATGGAGAAGCTATCACAGGGAATAATGTACTTATAAAGTATATATGAGGGGGAAATAGTTTGGAAACACAGCGACAACCTCCCCCTACCTCACTAAAATGTATACTGACCTGCGAGGGTAGTGACCGTTTCAGCACTCCTTTTGTCGACGTCACAGAATTTAAAGGTCCCATCCGTGCGGCCTGGTACTCTAGGTGGCCTTGGCTAAGAACCCTTTTTGGGATTTAGGGTATTACCCTGAACCCTTTCTCTTTTATATTGGGGTATTTACAAGAATATAATAAGCCGTAGGAACCAGCCCCGGCTTGGCTTTGGTCTGTTATTCTAAGATTTGTATTTAATGTTTTGTTTTTCGTGTGTATATATAGAGATAAAATATGAGTAGGGTAAAGGAATGTATAATCACCTTTGCCCTTTTGAGACAATGTATATGTAATTTTATGTATTTGTACTATCTCAATAAAGAATCAAATCAAATCAAATCAAATCTCTCTCGCTCTCTCTCTCTCTCTCTCTCTCTCTCTCTCTCTCTCTCTCTCTCTCTCTCTCTCTCTCTCTCTCTCTCTCTCTCTCTCTCTCTCTCTCTCTCGTGTGTGTGTGTGTAATGAGGTATGAATAATAATGTTTTGGATATTTAATGCATATTATTATATATCTATGATTGTGTTATATATTCATACTTTCGCCTCTCAATTTTCCTACAGTGTGCATGCAATATTATGTTCATGTCCATAATATTTATTGGTCATTGGCAATACAGAACATGTATGCTGCAGATCCAAGCATTTTCAGCATTGATAAAGTCTTTCCTCTTACAAAGATTGATCCATTCCTTTCGGGTGCACTCATTCTTAGGGAATGAGTGAAAGGAAAGATGTTTATCACTCTGTTTATCATTGTTAGAGAAACAATTATACACCGCACAGGTGCTAAGCATGCCCTCACACTTGAAAATAACCTTTAAATAAAGATGAGCATCAAGGTTATCAATATAATACCACTTTATACACGGGAAAGAGAGGAGTTCTTCACTGTTCCAAGGCAGGAAATAGAGTGAAGTAGGACTGGGTGACGTCAGCAAATGGGAGGAGCGAAGTGTAGGGTCCTCCCCCTGACCTGACTAGGTATATATGGACTATGGTAGTATGTTTAGTTAAGTCAGCGTGGGTTAGGGCAAAGTGGTTAGTTGCTTGGTAGTGATCTTTTATGGCTCCAGATTGAAGGTGGAGGGTGAGCCTACAGGACAGACGAGTTTATGTCATACCAATATAGGATTGGGGCCCTCAGTCCCTATTATTACAGGTGTGTTGGTATACCACATGGTCGTCGTTCATCGGGCTCTTGGCGGGGGCAGGTCTGTTTCGGATGACTAGGTTGGAGGTCTTGGGAGATATATAGTGTATTAGTAATTGAATTTTGTATTCTTGGTTGGTGGGTAGAATATTTTATTGATGTTTCTCTCATTATGGTCTTGTCGGTTTTGTGGTCTGACGACATGTAATTTCAATAGAAGATCTTGATGTCAGAGGGGTTGGTGTTTGGGTTATTTGGGTTGTACAATTGTTCTAGGTGGTGGTTAATGGCACTGGTAATATCGGAGTTAAAATACCCATTGTTGACCAGTACCTGGGAGAGTCGCTCTGGGCTCTCCTGACGTAAGCCAAGGTAGTAGACCGGAGGTATCGTCGGGGGCATTCACTGTCATCATTGAAGCACTACCCGTTGTTTGTAGGCTTGGTATACGCAGTGGTTTTGAAGCCAAAGTAGTTGAGTGATATGAGAAGGTCGAGGAAGGGTAGTCGTCTGTTAGTAGATTCTTCGTATTTACATATATATACAGTATATTAGATTGTGTTTGTGGGAGAGAAAGAGTAACATAGAGTTAAAAAAGATACACAGACTGCACAGACCGTGCAATCCCTAGTATAGTTCATTCAATGTATGAAGGCCAATAATCTTGACCACTAACCTCTATAACTTACAAACGACTAGAATAATCCAGCTGATACTTCTTCCATTTGGGAAGAGTCAGCCAGGGAATCGGTGTGGAGATTTACAGTATATTTATCTTGGCCCTTTTTGAGTTACATGACTTAGGATTCACCTTTTCTGGCCTACCTATAATGAATGGACTAGGCAGTCCGGACTTAATTAATGTTGACATGGAATTTTGCTACAATGTGGAAGGTAACGATAGCAAAGCAGAAGGCTCTCGCCCAACCCACCACTTACTCCGACCTTGGGTTTGCATGACAATTAGTTGGGAAAACAAGGCTCCCAGCAGAATGAGAAAATGTCTACTGCGAAATTTAGTAAAGTACGTTGAGAAGCATTATATACTACTGATGCTTAAACTTTTGTTTGTGCCTAGAGAGAGAGAGAGAGAGAAAGAGAGAGAGTTGGGTGAGGCGAAGGATAGATGGGAAGGGACACACATACTAATATACAACACAAACATCCTTATTCATATAAAGTGTCTGCTTACTAAGAGTTGTCCAGCTCTCTCTAATGATAACCAATGATGTGTGTGTGTGTGTGTGTGTGTGTGTGTGTGTGTGTGTGTGTGTGTGTGTGTGTTTGTGTGTGTTTAGTTCGCATTTAAATTTAAGTTTTACTGTCTTTACTTGTATAGCTAAAATAAAAGTAAAATAACCAGATTTCCGAAGACCCCCACAACAAATAAAAGGAAACAAACAGATGAATAGGAAACTAAAACAAATAACATCCAGAATCAAACACAGCAAGGAAAACGAAGTAAGAGAGAAGAAGGAGTAACTAAAGCAGAAATACCAACAACAAAGGAGAGAATACCAAGAACAAGATCAATGCGATGCCCAGGATCCCTAAATTACCCCCTGTCACCAACAAAGAAGACGGAAATAAACACACCAAACAGGATCTACACACAGAGAAGAAAAACCCATCCCCAGCACCGAAAATCATCACGCAGATAAAACCATGTGTAAGGAGTAACAACAAAACTAAAAACCCCATATCTAGCCATGCAAACAAATCCTATACACTATTCCCTAACACCAGATGAGACGCCAGAATTGCCACCATCACACCAGAGATACCAGCAACACCAGGCAAGACCATCACCGAAGCACTACAACACCACGAGGTTCTCAGAAAGAAGATAGTGTTCAGTCAGGGACAAAAGGACCAACATCGCCATATTAAGAAGGGACACTTACGCCTCTCTTCCACCCAGAAACCGACTCACCTGCCCGCAAACTTCTGAGGGGTCCTCCTAATCTCCCTGAATACGCCGCCCATGGACTTATGACCTTTTGACCCCCGCACACCTGCCCTGGGACATCTCAGCTGAAGTCGTCACTACTCCAACGAAAACCTGAATAAGGCAAGCAATTCTTGGGCTTGATTTAACTGACATGTCAGCAATCTAGTCCTAAAATTACCCTCCCATTCAAGGAAAGAATTGAAGCCATGGTGGATATCTTTCGAGGTCTGAGGAGTTCTTTTACCTATTGAGGAATTATTGTTATCACATACCATGGTATAGGGAATAATAATAAGATCCCCAATAGGCTGCACTTTTAGTATCTGAAGTGTAACCCTTGGCCATGCCTCCACTTTACTTCCTTTACTAAATCCGCACTCTAAAAACTATAGAAAGATACTTGCCATGGTACAGGTCATTCGATTAGTTTAGGGCTTTGCGAGATACCGTTAACACCGGCACTCGGCATATAAAAGTCCTTAGTGTAGCTGTCCGACGCCATGGTCGAGGACACTTACAATTAAAAGGTTTCAACACTGCCCATGACTTCTTTGAACCTCTTATAACAGTCAGTGGCAGATCAAGTGAAATCAGTAAGTTCATGATCTTAGTATCTCCTCGCGTTAGCCCGATACGTTGTCACTGAGTCATGACACTAGAGACATCATATTAAAGACCCTAAGTCAAGAGTACCGAAATGGAACTTCATCAACGATTAGCATAACGGTCAGGATAGACGAGTAGCTCTAGCCCCAGGACAAGTTCCTAGCTAAATTTCCCGCGGTAGTCCAATGAAAGTGCCCAATGTCATGACATCAAGGAACTATAATTTAAGACCCAAAACCAGCTAATCCATCTGTATCCCAAACTACTCATCCACACGGCAGGCCCACCTGAACGGCCCAACGGAGAACTAGAAGACCAAGCAGCTGTTATCTCATCTCACCACGTACTTCAAGTTCAAAGTGCTTGATTAGGATTAAATTTTGAAAACTCATACAAAATGATACACCAGTGAAATAAGGGGATACTAGCTAAAAACGACAGAGTCCTCAGGTATCGACTCTACCTAAATTACACCAGTGCGAAAAGTGTCATAATAAGTTAGAGTCCACAAGTGTTTATTCTGTTTATTTTGCCTCACAAAGTGTCCCCCAGTGAGTAAATAAAATACGACATGAGTTCCCATATATTGACTCTGCCTAAATTACACCTGTGCAAAAGGTGTCCAAGTAAGTTAGAGTCCACAAGTAATAACTCTGTTTATTTTTCCTCACTAAGTGTACCCCGGTGAGTAACGAAATACGACAGAGTCCCCAAGTATTGACTCGGCCTAAATGACACCAGTGCGAAGGTGTCAAAATAAGTTAGAGTCCACCAGTATTAACTCTGTTTATTTTCCTTCGCTAAGTATAAGCCAGTGAATCACTAATAGAACGACAAAGTACCACATTTCGACTCTAATATTAATCCAGGTTCTTATGAAAGTTCCTAAATATATTGTGTAAGTAAATTCAAGATAGATACAGCTAGTATATTCCTAGTCCTATTGCGAATCCTCGCTGTGCTTGGCATATTTAATGTTTTGTTAACCATTTATTGACGTATAACCATTAGTATTGTTAACCTTAGGAGTACATAAATAAAGACTGTTCATAAATGTACTCAGTGTTTTATGTACCCTTTATTTCTTCTGTGCATGTGTTGTGTGATTTTGACTCCTCCAGTTAAGTAGAACCTACCAAATCCAATCTCAAAACCTGGTAAAAACCCTGGTATAACAAAAAGAGTATTATAATGCACTACTTATGTGCTCGTCTATACACCCTCCTAAGTAGAGCAACTCTTATCATTATTTGTTTTTTCTTTGTGAAAAATAGTTGTTTACGATATCATCAAATGCTATCCACATGACATCCTTATTCACATATCGGTATTTTAGTTATGGATATATCTATGCCAAATTATAGGTTTGATTCCCGGAGGGAAACTGTAGAGAAAACCTAATATTTAGTAGGGGCCCCGGAATCATTGACGATGTTGCCTATTAGTATAATAGTCTCCATTTAACACCCACGTCAGTCGTTTGAATCAACCCCCGCGGGGAAGAACAGAGTCATTCCTCATAAGTGCAACGCTACTTCTCTTATGGTATCGCCATAGATTGGGTACCCACTACGAATATACTTTCGTCAAAAATAAGAGAAGAAAAAAGGGAAAGATTAAATTACTTAATCAAAGTTATAACACGCTTCCCACTTCGGTGGATTTCTTGCGTTGTGGCTTCTTGCCGCTCCTCGCCAAGCGCACCATTCGGCCTTCACTGATATATCAAGATAATACTCAAGATATCAAGCGAATGGGAAGGGGATGGCTGGGAGGGCCTTCATCGTCAATGATTCCGGGGCCCCTACTAAATATTAGGTTTTCTCTACTTCCCTCCGGGAATCAAACCTATAATTTAATAGTGGCCCCTCCATCATTGACAATGTTGCCTGAATTCCCAAGACTGGAGGGGGACATTCGCATCAATATCTAAAACCTCCAAACCCGCATGGTATAGTCAAGAATTTGTATAACAGGAAAGCTATTTTATTGTTTGCATACAATATAGAAAAATAAAAAATATTAAAGAGTGTCAGCAGTGCGTTGCTTCGAAGAAGACCTGCTCGAAAAATCAGGCTCTCTTACATGAGATACTGTTGGAAGTCGTGATAAGAGGAGCTAATACAAAACTCCTTATCATTCTTCTCAGATTTTACACTATTCATAGTTTATTGTCTGGTAAAAATAATTCCGTCCCTTGACCAGTTTAAACACTCATCCAGCTATCCTCTAGGATAGCCAACCTTAACTTATACATAAAACATACTCTGACTAGCTTTACATAGCTTGTTTCTAAACGTAACTTAGCTCTTACACCTTAACTTAGGGGAGCTCTTATATATTGTTCTCTTAAAATAATGATGGATTCAATTTAACATAAAATCTAGAGCTTCTAGCTCTTAACTACAAGTAATGCTCAGGCTTCTGCCCGGCGGAAGCAACGCCTGGACTTCTACCCGGCGTAGCAGTGTGATTCCGGCAAGGGGTGCTTTTACCTTAGAGTGTACTGGGATACCCTCACCCCCCCCCCCCCTTTTCCTTAGCCCACTATGGGCCGTACTATCACATAACCTAAACAGCCCCAACTGCCGTGAAAAAAACCTACCCCAATAACAAAGAAGAGTGTGTCTCAAGAACGTTTCTACGAGAACAAAGAAGGATAACCTACTGCGAGGTCGTTCGGAAATGTACCGAAGTGGTGACCGGTCAACTCAACCAGTAGACCATTTCAACCAGTAGCTCTCAACCAGTACCAAATCAACCAATACGGTTAGGTTAGGTTAGGTTAGGTTAGGTTAGTACTATATTTTGGCACTGGTTTGGTTGGTCTGGGATAATTTGGCACTGGTTGAGAGCTACTGGTTGAAATGGTCTACTGGTTGAGATAACATGGAACCGTACCGAAGCTAATATTACCAAGGTGGGGTAGAGTTCACTCTCCCTTCACTAAGAAAACCGCTCAGGTTGAAAACCTGAGAGTGGCTAAACGCATACAAAAGATAAGTAGTTCGCTGAACTTCCAAAAATGGATCAAATAGTACCGAAGGAACTTCATATTGTGCTTGTTAGAAAAACACGGTAATACGCCGGAGGAGCTTACATGCTACTAGAATGTACTCGCCGGCCACTACATGCCGGGGGGGAGGGTGAGCTCCTCCGGCTTAAACCAAAACTTCAGACACAGAAGTGTAGCCTACTAATTACATGTTATTAACACCTTATTAGCGGCCTAGGTGGTTTATTTATATGTACCGCCCAGCGGGGTGTTTTTAGCCAAAATAGGGCTGTTTACGTGATCATTTTCATGCCTAAATAAGACCCAGAACGTAAAACAAGTATCTATCCCTGAAAGGGCATAAACAGAGCTTTCCAATGACACCATAACGATCCTTTTATGATGGCTAGTTTTCTTGCAACAACCATGCAACGCGAGTGCAAAAAGCATGTAATTAGGCACTTTCCCCATACAATTCCATATATAGCGAGTGAGAGAGGGAGGGAGGAGGTGGGATTCGTGTCAGTAGGTTCGCCGCGGTGGTCTGGAGCAGTCATACGCTCGCTACTCTCCTGCCACCACTTGTCTCTCTCTCTCAGCAACATTACGTGCTGAAATTGCCACACGACCTCTGTCGAGCGCCGCCACATAGTCCAGCTTTATTTAACTCGACTTATGTTGCGCGCCGACAGTTAAGGGTTAACCTGACTCAAAAAAGGTAAAACAATTTGAATTCTCGGGGCATGAACAGCTCAGTAATCCCGGGACATGACTGAAAAACAATTACATATTAGAGAACTGCGGTCTCCGCGTATGGTTTCTGTGGTCGCTGCCACTCTACTTCCCGAAAGGGATAGTTACCAGTCTGCCGGCTGTGGAACAAGAAAATAATGCCCGGAAAAAAAGTGAAGGGCTGTGCTGACAAAATCCGCCCTTCCAGGAAGAACGGATTTAATCTGAGACCGGTTCCTACCCTGCTAGGGGTTACCATCGTCCTTCCTTGTATGACTACTTGTTAGTATGAACAAACTGTAACTAAAAACCTAACCCTTCAAGAGGGCCCTCCCACCGAGTCCCTTTGATGGTGGTGTCCTACGTGGGCCGAAGCCATGGAACAACTGGAAGCTAGCGGCGGAGATGAATAACCGTCCGGTTGCTGGTCTATTCCACATACTGCGTGAGGGGGGGGAGGGGTCCGCAGCCACACGAACCCATACGCGGGACTGGCTAAGGGCTCAAAAATTTGAGGAGAGCTTAGTTTTGTAAATTGTTAGTTTTCGTAACATCGACCGGCGCCTGAGCTACTCATGCTACCGGTGAGAGGAACAAAAAACCTCTTACCCACGTACGCACAAGTCGACTAGTCAGGCCTCCGGGGACACAAAAAATAAGGGGGACTAAGACACAAGGACCCTGCTAATGAAATACAACAAAGTCTTCTCGTCTAGCCGAGAGCAACAAAAAACTTCTTCCGATAAACTGTGAGATCCTGGCCGATCCGTCTCGGCGTTCCGGCCTGGAGTCCAGAGAAAACTGGAAGTGCAGATAAAATAATATAAACTACTTAAGGAAAAAAAAAAATTCCCTCGGGACCTGACTTGCCCTTGTTGTGTTACGAGTAAACAAGTGGACTTATTATCTTACTTAATTGGGAGAAAACATCATCGTTCTGACCTAGGTGAACCAGCAACTATCCGTCTCCCCGACCAGAGTAGTTGGTGTGCCCTTGATATGCGCCCCTTAGCTTAAATCAATGTACATCACCGGAGAGGTAGTAATGGCTAAGATAAGGGAAACTTCCTTGAGTGGCCCTAAATTACCGGTAACCCCCAATAGCTGATTGCCAGTCACCGGCGGACGTCTAGCTCTTATTTTTCTCGAGAAATCCCGACCCGTGTAAGGTTTTGAGTGGGTTCTAACAAAAATCCTTTTGGAGCCGTCTTAGCTTTTGCACAAAACTGTCTGACGCGCTCACTAGTGTTTCCGCATGGTCAACTTCCCGGTCAACCTCTATGGAAGGTTTTCTTGTTTCACCCATGGTTGTCCGATCCGGCTCCGGAGAGTCCTCGTGATCAGACTGGTCTGGTAATTGTCCGCCGGGATGCAGTCCGGACTTTTGAATCAGAGCAGAGATTCTAGGCGCGGCCCAGGTGTGGTAAACCCAATCCCACATCGATAACTTATGCCCCAGCCAGGCCTAAGGAGAGAGGAGGAGAAAACAGGAAATTTAAGTGGAAAAAGGAACCCCACTGGGAAAAAAGACTCGAGGATCTTAACTCTTTTGGTTTGTTCAAGTTCAACGTCCGGTGATCGCCGGCCATCTGGTGCATGTAAAGTTAAGAGTTATTTACTTGGGAGACCCGTTGCTAACTTGAAGCATCATTCTTACGTCTCTCTGTGTCTGTGGATTAACTGTAGTTGCCGTCAGTACCAGAGAGAAAACAGCTCTATAATAAACGTTCACCGGTAACCCCTGTATCATACCGAGTCTGAGTAGCTGCCTCGCTCGGACAGCCTCAAATAAGGCTGTCCGGATGTCTAATAAGGATTGTGCCGGACGCGGTAGTATATATTGCTGAAAAGCTTTGACTATCTCGGCCCTTTGCATTGGTGGGTCGGGGATTGGTTTAGCAATGGCCTGAGCCGTATCCCTGGTTAGGAGAAAACTAATAAATTTCCGATGAGCGTTATCTCTAACTAGGAATTCCCTCTGGAGTTCAATAGGGTCTGGGATGATAAAAGGGGGCAGAACATTTTTGGCCTCGAGTTGGGGGGCAATACGAAATTCAAAAATAGCCCGGGGAACTCCGCCGGGCTGTTGCTTTAGCCAGTCAAACTCAGTATGCTGCGGTGGGGGAACCGGTAATTGGAAGTCACATCAATAGCAAATTGCTGGACCTCCTGATCCCATGTCAACCAAGGTCCATGTCCCACCTCACCCAGATGAAATTCCCTTCGGTCTTGATGAGGATTACAACAATGAAAAGTTAAGCTAGGTTCGTCGTACTTTATGGAACGGCACCCATTGAAGCCACAGCGTTGAAAGCAATCGGGGCAAACCGGGACATCTGGGGGAGGAGAGGCAGGACTAGGGTCATCCGGTGGAAAAGGGGTCAACTGACCAGGGTTGTACACAAAGTATCGAGAATTAGTCGGGTTGGGCACTGCCTGAACCTGCACTTGTATCACTTTTCCTTGTGCGTCTTTTGCCCTGAAGACCTTTTTCCTATTCACTTCGATAGACCATTCCTTTGGCACCGGAACCTCCCCCTGTGTTGACTTGTGCCCCTCTCCTCTAGTTAACGCGGTAACCGGAAGCCACAGCCTACCTGGCTCTTTCTGAGTCCGAGGTTGGTCCTCCGATTTTAACCGAGATTTTTGAGGTTGAGTTACTGATTGAGAGTCCATGGGTTCCTCGAGATCCGGCGGGAGAGCCGCCGGATATCGAGCCGCCCTATCAACTTTAGAGGACTTAGTCTTATGTTGTAGGTAAGAATTTACGTTATCTCCCGCACTATTGACATGAGTTAGCGAGCCAGAACTAGTCTCCTTCCTTCCGACGGAAGACACGTTAGTGCCAGATACCTGCTTGTCAGTTAGCAAGGAACTTCCCCTTTAGAAAGCGACTCATCTACCTGCCGGGATTGAACCTTGCTTTCGGCTGGTAAGTCTTGCCCATGCCTATCGGCATTGGGGAGAGATAATCTTGATGTTGTTGGGGCCATGATGATATCTGGGTCCGCAATTATATTAATTTTGGCTGGTATCAAAGGGCGGATGGATACTTGTTCTGGCAATGTCCCTGTAGCGGGGGGAACTGAGTTAAGAAGCAAAACTTCGTTATCCCTAGGGGAGGTGGGCCCAGAGTCCACCAGCGGAGGAATCGCAGCCTCCGCCGGAGCTTCCTGATATCTTTTCGAAATGGCACATTGTTGGAGCACCCTATGCAACAGATTGTCTAATTGTTTTGATGTAAAGCCTTGAGGTTTCGGCCGTTTAAGAGACTTTGAACTTTTCTCCTCTATTTGATGTTCATCTACCTGTACTAGGGGACTCGACTTTGCTAGTACCCTATCACCACTAGGTTTAATCGTTGAGAGGGGACCTTTCTCCGGCGACTCTTTCACTTGCCCACCCGGCGATTTACTGGTCTCCCTAGAGAGTTGTAGACTTGTGTCCCTTGGGACTGAGTTTATAGGAGTTGCCTGTACGGTCTGTCCCGTCGAGGTAGGGTCTACTCTGGGGTCAGACCCTTTTGAAGTGACCGCCTCCGGCGTAGTAAGAGACCTTGATACCCCTGCGTCTGTGTCTCCCGACTTCTGCACTTGAGCCTTAAGACTTGTAACTACAAAGACCCTAGGCCTCCGGCGTTTGAGATATCTCTAGACCCATTCCGGACCCCGGCAAGTAACCCTTAATCAGCATGAGTTTAGAGCCCTGGAGCCTAACATTCACATTCTTCCTAATCCTCATTGCAGAATGAGGTCGCTCGGCATCCGTTTCGAAAAGACTGGGGGAAACCCCCGGTGTTTCCGAAATGGATGTCGAGGCAACTGGCTGCGCATCAGACTGATAAAACTGGTAGCTAGAGCTAAGGTGACCTATTACATCCCTCTCAGTAAGCCTTGGGCTAGATAGCTTGCGTTTCTTGTCTGGTAAGAACTCCAAGCTGGACACCCTCTGCCGAAGTCTCTCGGATGTTTCCGGCTGGGTTGACGGCACACACTCCGGTGACTCTGAGCGAATCCTCTTGGTGTGGGGAGGGGAGCTCTGTTCAGAGGCCATAGAAGATAGGGGTGAAACAAAGTTCGTGTTTGGTACCGGGAGGACCTGTGTCTGAGGGAATGAGGTGTCGTCGAATGAATCAAGATGAATTAACCTTAACCCTCTCACATCCTTATGATGCAGAGGTTGCCAGATTAGCAATAAGAAATAGATTACTGTCACTCTTATAATTACCTCTCCAAAATTAGTTTTCTGCCCACAGCTAACTCAAAAGACAACTGCAGAGGTTGAAGTAAATAAACTAAAGGTTTATAAATACCCCTGACGGTAACAAAGGCTTTAAAGTATCCATAATAGGCTCAAAATTGCGTCAAGGACGTGAGAGGGTTAATAGTTCAGCATTATCGCAAAACAATTCTACGTCTGCTACCCTTGAAGCATACGCAGCAAATTTGTTCTTAACCCGGGAACGGCGATGGGAGGGTATTGAACTCGATGCCCATGGGCGAGCATATAGGCTCCATTCAGGCCTATAATCGTCATTGTACGATAAATATCGTTATTACTTATTCATATGAGCCTATTTTACCTTCACTATGAAGCTAGTAACCTGTAACAACAATAAAACAAGTGAAAATATAATTTTTCGGTCAAAATCGCGAATATACATGGAGCAGCCCATTCATGAATTATGGAGCAAATTGAGGCAACCCCTCCCTCCACAAGGCCTCAAGCCACACTGAGCCTACTCATACACACACTCGCTTATGTAACCCACTCGCTAGGCACGTAAGCACATCCTCCACACATTTTGCTAATGTTAGCACAAAAATATACCAACGAATTAGGGAATAACAGGGAAAATAGGTGATAATTGAATGGGGAGGGGAAAGGGGAGAAGGAGGGGATGTGGAGGAGTCATATGAGGTATAGGAAAAAAACAAAAAAAATTGTTTAGTGCTACTGGGGCCGTCTAAATGTTTTTTTTAGGCCTCCCTCTTAAGAGCTTTGCCGCCCTCGCCCAGTAAAACTTCTTACGAGCGTTGCCGCCGTTTATGGGTTAATTTCTATAAGAGTTAGTAAACACGACATGTGTTGGCTTGCTAGCCATTCCTCAAACAGGTCAGAGCACACCGGACATTTCCGTGAGATCCATAAAAAGGAGGGTCTGTCCAAACACTTGACACATCTAATACACAACCTGTGCGCTGCTACCGGTACCAGGAGGCACGTAGGCGTAGAACAAGTTAAGAACAGAGGCATGGTCACAGACTCTCCCCTCCCCAGCGGGAACGCTTTCTCCTTGGCTGCCCGGAATGTGGAAGGGGACTGGAAATAGAAAATTTCCAGGAATCAATGCTCATAAGGATAACCCGAGAGGTTTTAACATCCTATTACCCCCGGCATCAGAAAAACATTAGGCTACTGCCTCCAACCTTTTCCTGACTCCTAAGAGTTAGTGAAAACCTCCCCTCACGCCCTTTTCAATCGTGTGGGAGTTTCACATCAGCCTGCCTACCTGTGACATGGGTCAGAGGTTAATGAACCATGAACTCAGCGGATATCTGCATGTTATAACTTGCAATCGCTAGCAGCCGTTGGTCTGTCTACACACTGAGCCGCCGGCTGACGGGGTAAACTGGTAAGTAATAAGGCGAGCCGATACGGTTTCTATAACGGATACTTCTCCATCCGCTGGCCCTGCAAGACCGCCGGAAGGAGGTGTAGTGGCACACTACCAAAAAACACAGGGGCAAGGGAAAAACAAGAGCGCACGGCGGCACGGCGGAAACCGACCTCAGGCCGCAGAACCAAGGACCGGCGGGTCCCAAAACTGGAAAACACTCAGGCAAGGGCACAAGACAGAGAAACCAACCACAAAAAAACCCTGAAGCAAGGACGTCTCCTTGAGCTCCCAGAAAGTGAGCAACACTAACACCAGGGAGCACAAGAAAAGGGAGCACAAGAAAAGGGAGCATAACAAAATATCACACAAAGATAAAGTACACCCCTAACGAGTAGATCCTAACGAGGCTTATCACGAGGTAACCCACCCTACAAGTAGGACGAACTTACCCTGAAGACACCCCGTACAGCAAGAAGCAGGTGAAGCCCCCGAATGAGGCCTCCGAGCAGGCTCGAACGCCAGAAGATTCCACACCATGTGTGACAATCCTTAGACTGGCGCATCTGCTAAAATGAAAAAGAAAAGGCCCCTAGGCCATAAACACAGGACTGAAGAACAGCTTGTGATAAACAAAAAGCCTCCTAACTATGGAATAGCAAAAACTAAGGCGCGCAGATCCAATGAAAAGCACATGTGGCGTCGGTCATGAACACAACACGTTAGCGCCTGAATAGTACCCTAATTTAACACTTCCTGCGGGCAACAATATGATAACCCGTGCTAGCTAATCTAAACCTTGTTCACTACAACCCAGTTATATACAAATGAGTAAAGACTCACAGGAATTGAGCGAACGTCGAATGAAGCAGAGCGCGGGGCACACAACCTATCATGTTGCCCGCGGGGAAGAGAAGGCCGAATGGTGCGCTTGGCAAGGAGCGGCAAGAAGCCACAACGCAAGAAATCCACCGAAGTGGGAAGCGTGTTATAACTTTGATTAAGTAATTTAATCTTTCCCTTTTTTCTTCTCTTATTTTTTACGAAAGTTTTTTCGTAGTGGGTACCCAATATATGGCGATACCATAAGAGAAGTAGCATTGCTCTTATGAGGAATGACTCTGTTCTTCCCCGCGGCGGTTGATTCAAACGACTGACGTGAGTGTTGAATGGAAAATATTATACTAATAGGCAACATCGTCAATGATGGAGGGGCCACTATTAAATACAAACGTTTGGAATAGTCTAAGATATATTTTAAGTCGTCGGGCTGTACTGGGTTAGTGTTCAATCCCCTGGTTACAAAACATTTTCTAATATTAACCCCTTCCGCACCGGCAACATCTTTTTTACAATATTCTGGCTACTATTAGACGATATTATTCAGTTTTGAAAGGGCCTCGAGCAATTAAAGGGCTTGGTACTCTCTCATTTAACCCTTTTTACTACCACAGATCCTTTCTAAACTGCACAAAGTCCTCTAAATGTAGCTAGAATATAATATAAAAGACTTCGCCGGTACAGAAAGGGTACAGCACCGGGTTGAGGTAGTTAACCCCTTGAGGATCATGACGCAGTTTAGCATTTATTCTGGTCATCATTTGACGATTTTATACAGCTTAGGAAAGATCTTTCGGAAGAAAAAGGATAAAGACTATTTCAATTAACCTTCTGAGTCCCATATACCCTTCCTAATCGGAATACAATCGTCTAATAATAGCCAGAAAATAGAAATGAAGTGCACCATCGATTCTCAGAGGGTTAATGAGTGAATTATTGTTG
Source organism: Paralithodes platypus (assembly GCA_032716605.1). Classification (NCBI taxonomy): domain Eukaryota; kingdom Metazoa; phylum Arthropoda; class Malacostraca; order Decapoda; family Lithodidae; genus Paralithodes; species Paralithodes platypus. Next base: position 21,837,292 of record CM064529.1, on the reverse strand, counting down.
AGTGGCAAATTTCCATTCTTGTTCTAATACGTATGATAATTTAGTGTAGTTTTTGTTTTCTCTCGAATAAGTTGCTATTATATGGTATACCTTTATGCACTGCACATTATGAGGCACTAGCATATTGTGTAACAGTTGTTGACCAGGGGTGTTCGGCCAGGCAGCTTAGGGAACAACAACAACAACAGTTGTTGATATAACAAATCGATCATGTGACTAATTGTGCATTGTAAAGTGCATTAACTAACACCATTTTCAGATATAAACTAACTCAATCTGATTGAATGTGTTGCATACATTCAGTGAAATGTACATTACTAAATACTTCATGATTTTTCAATCTATTGCCTGACGCCGTGATCCCCGAAGGGGTGGCCACGAACGAACCACCCCATGCACCTCTGTCCCCAGTCAGTCGACGCCCCTCCCATGTTCCATGATATATATAATTATATATATATATATATATATATATATATATATATATATATATAATTATATATATATATATTGGCTTACGGAATATAGTTGTGTTGTGTATGTAAACGTTATTCAGGCAATTTAGTGAGAAATTGTGTTCACACAAATCCTAGACGTGTTTTGTTCTATGTGTATAAAGGAGACAAAGGGGAGGCTACCTGTAACGAGTGTCTCCCCCACCTACTTCAATACTGACGATAAGGAATTATATTATCTAGTATTTTGAAAATGGTTGTTTTCTTTTTCCTTATAATGTTCTCATTGTTTATTTCACCACCAAGCAACCTGTAGTATTTAACCCCTTCTTTACCGGCGACGTCTTTTTCATTTTATTCTTGCTATATTTATACGATTTTGTGCAGTTTAAGAAGGATCTGATGTAATAAATAAGAGCTACGTGAGATCATTTGAAGCCCATTGATTGCTGAAACCCTTTTTTAAACTGAATCAAATCGTCTATAAGTAGCCAGAATAAAGTTTAAAGGACAGCATCGGTATTGAAAGGGTTACCAGAGCTAAAACACATTCATCATTGAGACATTTGACAATACATCATAAACGTGTAGACATTACAATGGAGTACAAAGGAAAACAAGCAACAACAGGTCTTGCGACACCTCAAGGTTACTTGCCCTCCAAAATACTGCTGTTTCTAGTGTCCAACAATATTTCAGAGAGATAAATATGTGAAAAGGAAATACCTCCCTGGGGATTAACATGTCAAGGAGGGGGGACAATATTAATGAAATAACACAATTAAGGAAATATTTGATTAATTTACAAGTGCAGTCAACATTGGATTCAGAGCAAGGTGCTTGTCTAGGCGAATTTTGAAGGTGTTGCAGTCTATAACATCTCGGGGAAGACCATTCCACAAGTTGACGACTAGATTGAAGAATAAATGCTTGGATTCGTGTGAGTTAAATGATTTACAAATGACTTTGCAACCATTTCCCTGTGTGTAGTTTGATGGGTCAATCGTAAAGTATTTACTACAGTTAATATTGTTGATGCTTCTGATGATCTTAAAGCCTTGAATTAGAATTAGGTAGCCTCTTAATCTACGCTTCGTTAGGGGAAACAGATGTAATTCTTCAAGACGTTCCTCATATGGTTTGTTCTTTAGACTGAGTATAATTTTAGTGACTGTGCGTTGAACACATTCCAGTCTGTCTATATCCTTTAGATGGTAAGGGTACCAGAATTGAACGCAATATTTCAGGAGTAGGCGAACTAAAGAATTATAAAGAGTAAGGATCGATTACATCTTTGGATTAATGCTCAAAGGACCTGCCTATGAAACCAATCCTTGTGTTTGCTTTCTTAACAACCTCCTTGCATTGTTGACTAGGTTTGAGGTAACTTGATATTGTGACTCCTAAATCAGTTTCTTTGTCTACAATCTTGAGGTAGGGTGCCATTCAATGAATAGTTCGCCATATTTAGCCCATTGAGACAACTTATCTAGATTGCCTTGCATATCCTTAACATGTTCTTTTGAGATTACGTTATTTGCAATTTTTTTATCATCTGCAAACTTTGAGATTGTGCAGGTGAGGTCCTCATCTATGTCGTTTATGTAGATTAGGAAGAGAACTGGCCTCAGTACTGATCCTTGTGGTACTTCGCTAGTTACATTGGTCCATGTTGATGCTTTCCCAATTATGACTAGTCTTTGTTTTCTTTCACTGAACCAATGTTCTACCCATTTCAAGGCAACTCCTTGTACGCTGTGCGCTTTTAGTTTGATTAATCAGCATTTATGTGGAACTTTATCAAAGGCTTTTGAAAATTGAGGTATATAATATCTACAGCTTTACTCTCATAATATAGATTTAGGATATCGTGGAAGAAATCTAAAAGGTTTGTCAAGCAGGAGCGATTGTTGCGAAAACCTTGTTGGGTATCTTTATGTATGTTGTTTTCCTCCAAGTGCTTTACGAGTCTGTATCTTATGATAGTTTCTAGTATTTTACACACAACTGAAGTCAAGCTGATTGGGCGATAGTTACTAGGCAAGGCTTTGCTGCCTTTTTTTTAATTAGGTTATGTTCGCAAGTTTCCACTCATCTGGCACAGTTCTAGTTCTCAGAGAATTGTTGAGTAGCAGTGTCAGCGGTTTGGAGAGCTCACATTTAGCTTCTTCGAGAACTCTGGGAGAAATAATATCGGGTCCAGGCGATTTATTTGCCTTGAGTTTGTTTAAGCAAGTCATTGCTTCTCTCTAAGTACTACAAATATTGCTAAGCATATTTGAATTAAATATTTGTACTGGTCTTCTGTTGTGAAAACTGATGCAAAGAAGGTGTTGAGAGCATTAGTCATTTGTGCTTCATCTTTGGTATAGTCTCCACTAATGGTCCAATTTGTTGATGTCACTACTTTTTTCTTCCTAATATAGCTATACAATTCCATTGGGTTTGTCTTGCTATGATTTGCAACATGCAACTCTATTTTTTTTTTTTTTTTTGCTTTATTAGCTTTTTGGATTTATGTCATAGTCTACATATATTCTTCACTTTCAGAGATTTTATATCGGTCATGAGCGTTCTTTTTATGAAGCAGACATGCTGCAATCTCTCTATTCCACCACTTTGTTCTTTTACTATTTACTGATCTTCTGTTCTTTGTTGGTATGCACTCTTGCACCGCTTTTAAGTAATTGGTGGTGAAAAACTCCCATTGTATGTACATGTCATCGTTTTTAATCAAACAGCTCCAGTTAGTTTTATCAAGCATTACTCTAAGTTTTCGGAAGATTGCGCTCTTGAAATTTAGGACTTTCTCATTGCTAGTATTGTGTTCATTACAATTAACCCGGTAAGCGCGAGCTGTATGTAGTGAACACCCTACCACCAGGCGACGATTTTAGGCTTCATTCCCGCCTAAAATTGTCATTTTATGATAAATATCGCTATTACTTATTCATATGCGCCTATTTTACGTTTAATATGAAGATATTAACATGTAACAGCAATAAAACATGTGGGAATAGTATTTGAGGGGTGAAAATCGTGAATTATTGCCGACCGTTCAGTCATAAAATGTGAGGCAGACGCGACGTATACCCTCCCTCTCCGAAGCCTAGAGGCAGACTGAGTCTCTCTCACGCTCTTTCTGTCTCACCATGCACTCGATAGGCGCATGACCACTCCTTAGAACCGGATTGGAGATGTTGGCCCGGTAAATACACCGATAAACAATGGAGTAAAAGGAAAATAGGTGATAATTGAAGGGGGGGAGGGGGGAAAGGAGGGGGTTTTGACCCATGTGGAGGAGTGATAGAAGGTATGGAGGGGAATTATCTCACTTAATCACATATTTTCTTGTTTTAAGTGCTACTGGGGCCTTTTAAAAGTCTCTTTTTAGGCCTTACCTCTTAAGAGGATCGTCGCCTTTGCCCACCAAAACCTCTTAAGAGTGTTCTCGTCATTCCCAGGTTAAACTTTAAGCTGAAAGTGATCGTATGATGGTCAGTATTACTGAAATCATCACCAACACTCAAATCTTCTACTAAGTCTTCATTTATTGCTAGTATAAGGTCAAGATTTTTTTTTTCACGGGTCGGAGATTGAACAAATTGATGAAGTGAACTTTCCTGTAGGTTTGCATACAGGTCATGTCCGGAGTGTGAAGTGATATTGTCGCCCCACTCCGCCACAGGTAATTAAGGTCGCCTAAAATTATGGTACCCTGTGAGTTACTTACTTCAGTAATTTGTTCAATTATTTCTCGATCAGTTTGCACTGATTGGGCTGGGGGTCTATATATTAGAGCTAGTATTATTTTTGTTTGGTGATTAATTTTTTATAGTAAATAGGATATGCGACATTCTCTATTTGTGGTTTTGACATCAAGATGGGGTCAAGACTTTCCTTGATGAAATACAAAACGCCTCCTCCATTTTTGTTGATGCGACATTTCTCAAACATCACATATCCGGGAAGTGCATATTCTGCCAAAAAGTCTCTGTCTACTGTATTTAGCCAGGATTCTGTTATACTGATTATATCAGTAGATCTGAGAATGTATTGCATATGCTACGAGCATTTGCATAGAAAACTTTGAGAGTTTTGGATTTGGGTCTTCTTGATGGAGCTCTATCCAAATTTGTCATTCATGAAGGATTAACATTTAAGTCCATCGCAGGTCGCCGTCCTCGCTGTCGTCGGTCCTCCTTCCTGGTTGTCCTGTGTCTAGTCAATTTCTTCTCCGAAAATCTTTCACCGCATCGTTGAGAAGACATCCAAAACGTGCTGCTCCCACCTGGTTCAGATGAACCCCATCGACCGAAAACAAATAGTCATCGTAGAAAAATATAATTTTAGAGAGAACATACTTGCCCTTGTAAGAGCAAAATAATACATTCTGTTTTGTGGTACAAAATGTGATATGTATTCACAGCATGTTATATACGAGTCTTGACACAAAAACGACATGCAGGTATGTGGCTAAAACATATCAGTTACCCACAATGTTTTTCTCAATCAATTGAAAGGTTATCTGGACCTAAACATAAAATATTTGTGCATGCATAATTGGGGTAATAACTGAAGTCATATTTTTACAGTTTCATCATAGTTAATGTATGTAGCCTACTTTAGTAATAACAGGGAATCGTAAATCACAGAGACAAAATATTAAGTCAAATTGTTTAGCCAAATATATGATTCATAGTCGTAGCAATACTTTGAATTAAAGTAATCTCAAATTTAGTAGGCCTTATAACTGCTCCCCATATACAGTATTTATTCAAGCGTGATTAACCCAGTCTTCGAAACTTTCTATAGTCAGCTTCAAAAGTCTCCTCCTTACTCCACTACCTCAACAATGGTTATATATAATGGGAATTAAGACACAGTTGCAGAGCAGGGACCCAGTTTATTCAACGTTTTGCCATGTAGGCTTTTTCAGGAATAACATACAGTAGGGGAGTACAGTCAACAAAATATACCTCTTACCACAAGGAAACAACACAACAAAAACAACAGCATGAAATGTTCAAATAGTTTAGTCTGGTTCTTGTCTCGTTAATAAATATGCAAGTGGTTTGGCTAGTGAAAAGAAACCTTTATTTAGGTTCATGGTATCATTCATTACGATATGAGCTGATTCAAAGCATCTACGTTTAACAGTATTTGTTTCACATTTGATCAGTCTAGCTTCATTATATTTCATTCTGTGGCCGGTATCTAGTATATGAATTACCATGGCGTTGCTTAACCTAAATTTCTGCAAATCGGTTTTATATTTTTGTATTCTTTTCTGTAGGCCTCGGTACGTTTCGCCTATACTGTATATACTTTATTTATGTATGTTATTCCCGAAGAAGCCTACACTTGTGTCTTAATTCCCACATCTGTTGCAGCCAATACTGTTTCTTCACCATATATAGAAGAATAAACAAAAATGGTAAACGACATGAGCATAGTTTTACAATTGATACAATATTCGGATATGGTGTTTAGTTTTCGTTATGTCAAAAGATGATAGCATATAATAACATTGGGCAGACAGAACACGATATTTGAGTGTGACTGTTGGCATAGCTGCGGTCTCGAGCCACGAAGACCCTCTAATATGCTTAACATAAACCCCATCTTAATTAAGTCGTGCACTCCACTTGGAAGACTTCTATATTTTGGATATAATAGTTATTAAATATTGTTGTATACTGCATTTCATTAAGATGATAATAACAGTAACTTTCCTGTGCTATTATGTTTTCTATTGCTGATTCATATATCTTCTTCATACATCAAGTTAAGCAATTTCATTATAATTACATTTTATATTCAACCCTAATAAGTGATGTCTCAGTACCAATTGTGTTTTGATCAATAATTGGTATCAGCAATATTTATACATGATTTCTCATGAGTGAGAATGCAGCATTAATGCAGCACAGAGCAAGTCAAATGCAATGACAGCTGAGACATGACTTATTAGCGCCACCGTACAGTCTCTGTTATTTTCTGCAATGCCTTCTCCATCATTTGTCTCACTGTAAATGTAGGTTCCACACACTACTGACCCAGCTGGTAAACAAGCCTACGTATTTTCTATCCTAAATGACCTAGAGCAGTTAGTTCAGCAACCCACCCGTATCCCGGATTGCATCGGAGATCGGCCCAACATTCTTGACTTGTTTCTAACTTCTAACCCTTCTTCTTATACTGTTTATCTTTTCTCTCCTTTGGGCTCATCCGACCATAAAGTTATCTCTGTCACCTGTCCTATCTCTCCAGTACGGCCACCCGATCCTCCTAGCCGGCGGCGCTTGTGGCACTTCGGCGCTGCCGACTGGGAGGCTCTCCGGCAGTACTTCTTTGATTTCCCATGGAATGATTTCTGCTTCCGTGGCCGGGGACCCTCGGAGAGTGCTGAACGCATTACCGAGGTAATCCTATCGGGCATGGAAGCATTCATTCCATTCTCTTTCTCTCAGACTAATGCTAAAACATCTTGGTTTACTCATGCCTGTTCTACTGCTGTCCGCAATAAGGAGGAAGCATTCAAACGGTACCGACGCCTTAAAACTAAAGACTCTCATTCTTCCTATGTTTATGCCCGGAATCAATCCAAATCTGTTCTTCGACTTGCCAAACACTCTTTCATCAATAATAAATGCACTGAACTATCCAACTCTAGCTCTTCCCAAGCTTTCTGGCATCTAGCCAAAAACCTCGCCAACATTTTGTCTTCCTCGTCTTTCCCTCCCATTTTCCACTCTGATGGCACAACCATCACTTCTTCCTCTGACAAAGCTAAACTCTTCGCTCAAACTTTTGCTAGAAACTCCACCTTGAATGATTCCGGTGCTATTCCTCCCTCTCCACCCTCCTCTCTCTTACTTATGCCTAATATCTTAATCTCTTCTAAAGATGTACTTTCTACCCTCTCTGGGCTTAATACTAATAAGGCGTACGGTCCGGACGGTGTTCCTCCTGTTGTTCTCAAAAACTGTGCTTCCGTGCTGACTCCCTGCCTAGGCAAACTCTTTCGTCTCTGTCTATCCTCTAACGTCTTCCCTTCATGCTGGAAATTTGCTCACATTCAACCTGTCCCAAAGAAGGGTGACCGCTCTCAACCCTCCAACTATCGTCCAATTGCTCTCATCTCTTGTCTTTCTAAAGTTTTTGAAACTATTCTTGCTTCCAAATTTCTTAAGCATTTCTCTTCTCATAATCTGCTCTCAGATCGCCAGTATGGTTTCCTTAAGGGTCGCTCTACTGGTGATCTTCTTTCATATCTTACTAACTCTTGGTCATCCTCCTTTCGGGAATTCGGTGAGACTTTTTCTATTGCACTAGACATATCGAAAGCCTTCGATAGAGTCTGGCACAAATCTTCAATTTCTAAACTACCCTTCTTTGGTTTCTATCCCTCTATCTGTGCCTTTGTCTCTGATTTCCTTTCCGGCCGTTCCATAGCCGCGGTTGTGGAAGGCCATTGTTCACTTCCTCACCCTATAAACTCCGGTGTTCCTCAGGGCTCTGTCCTATCTCCTATTCTCTTTCTAATTTTTATAAATGATCTCCTCAACTGTACCTCAATTCCCATCCATTCATACGCAGACGACTCAACCTTACACTACTCACTACTCCATTAGTTTTTCAGAACGCCCCAGCCAGCAATCCCTCAATGACAAACGTAATGAAGCCATATAACTCTTAAATTCTGATCTAAATACTATCTCCAATTTGGGCAGAGAAAACCTTGTTACCTTTAATGCTTCCAAAACCCAATTTCTTCATCTATCTACCCGTAAGGAGCTCCCAGCGGACTATTCCTTATTCTTCAACAATACAAAAATCAATCCTTCATCTTCTCTCAATATTCTTGGTGTCTCTTTTTCTTCTGCTCTCAGTTGGAAGGACCATATTACCAGTCTTGCTAAGGCAGCTTCCCAGAAGCTGGGTGTGCTCAATCGCCTTAGGGGGTTATTTTCCCCTGCACAGCTTCTTGCTCTGTACAGGGGTATAGTGCGTCCTTGTATTGAGTATTGTTCACATGTGTGGGGAGGTTCCTCTCACACTGCTCTCCTAGACAAAGTTGAAAGGAATGCCTTTCGTATCATTAACTCCCGTCCACTCACCAACTCTCTGCAATCTCTCTCTCTCCGCCACAATGTTGCATCTCTTTCGCTATTCTATCGCTACTATAATAATCAGTGTTCCTCAGAGCTTTCCCAGTGTATACCACCTCTTTTACGTAGGGCACGTGGTACCCGTCTTGCAACTCAATCCCACCCCTACTCTGTGCAACTCTCCAACCCAAGAGTGAAACATTACTCTCAAACTTTCTTCTACTCAACAGCTGAGCTCTGGAACTCTCCCAGAATCAGTCTTTCCCTCTTCCTATGACTTAAATTGCTTCAAACTCCGTGTGTCCAGGCATTTTGGCCCGAACGTCCCTTGATTTCGGCCCTTTCACTCTTTTAACTATGGAAGAGGCACTCGCTATAGGCAGTTCTGCCTTTTGCCTCCCTCAATCATATAGAAAAAAAGAAAAAAAATTATATTACACTTAAATATATATGCAGGTTAACTAGACTCAATCACTTACTATGCCCAGTCTTATTAATACTCACTATCAATTTAACTGTCATAATTAGCCATCCTGTGTTCCAACAGCATTCTAAGATGATTATATATAACTGTATATATATATATATATATATATATATATACAGTATATTATACCCCATAATATGTAACACTAATATAACCTATTAACCCCTTTAGTTAATCACATATTTCACTACACATTCTTAATCCCCAAGTTAATCTCATCACAGAGATATAACTATCGAAATTGTTTATACATACGAATTATAAACAATTAACTATAAACATCTTTCCCCCATAGACATCACCGAATATCACAGAATGTCAATATTAAGCATACAAAACTCTCATGACCCACCTAGGATATACTGACCTAAACAACTCCACCTTAGTTCTCACACACATAGAGTTTAATAGATCACTCTACCCAAGGCAGTGAATCAGGGAAGTATACACTATTTCTCCTGCATTTCACCACTTTCCCCCTATCACTTAGACACTCTACACCAGGTATCTGACAAGGAAGGTTTACTCCATTTATCCTCGCCTGCTAGTCACCCCTTCCCCCATCACTTAACACTTCTTAAAGCCAAGTCAATTGATAACTTATAAGACTTACGAATAAGTCTAAGACAGAGACTTATTGGTCAACCTTTTACCTATATCTCCACACATAGTTATAATCTTATTCTGACTCTAACTATAACCACTTAGGAGTCATATTAACTATTATATAACTGTTATATTATTAAAGTTACAATATAACCAGCTTTCTTTACTCCTTATATATATATATACAGTATATATATTCCCTTATATATAAACCCCAACAAATACGATTGTTACTCTACCCCTTCAAAAAACACCCTGTTTATACATTAATTTACAACTTTATCCTTACAAATAAATTTTACAATTATTTGATGAATCGCTTCCTCTTAAGCTCTTGCACTACATTCATTCTTCATTATTCGTATACTGTGTATTGGTAAAGTTACAGCATTTCTCCATTCTACTAGGTCCGGATTTTCCCCTTACTCCTAGCTATATTACTCATAGTCACAACCACTCCAATGCTCTTTAACCTGCATGTCCTATAATTTTAGCTTGATTTGTATGCCAGCTGCTATTCCAATTACCATTTTAATCACAATATGCTCCCCTTTCATGCTACATATCTTAGTTTATCTCTCTGTGTCTCACCTGTGGCATATCTACTAGAGTTTTCGCACCAACAAATTCTAAATTTTCCTTATGTCCACTTATAAATTTATCATAATATCGTAAACCTCTACAATAATACCAAACGCAAGTTCTTATTATGCGGTAATGGACCTCTAAATTATATATACTAACTGCTAACGTACTTAAGCAATGTATTTGTAATGTTTGAACATGTAAACGGCTCTACATATTTTTATTATATGACACTGACATTCTTCGATTAACAACAAATAGTATTACTAGTTCGTTATAGTTTTGGTATCAAGATGCAAGGTTCGATAGCAGGTTTGTTGATGTGCTAAACTATATACAATTATAATATACCATGCATTGCTTCACTCATTCTAACAACATCACTCAGACAAACTTCTACATCCTATTCTGAAGTTGTCTTTAAAGAAAACGGGGGCCACCCTCCATTCACCCCGACACATATTTTATTCTAGGCATATTAATTTGCAGGGTCCTGTATATGTTCTGGGAAATATGTACCAATATCACAGCCACTCCCTATTGAAACAAGAGCTGATATTGGTTGGTCGGAAAGTTTCCCCACGCTATTTTTTCAGACAGAATGGAGGATTATCTATTTGTTTATCTTGAAATTATACATAAGCCGAAAAGTATTGTTTCATAGTTTATAAACATTAGGTTGCACACCACACCGAAACAACAATGATGCAAAACTCCCTCTAATAAGTGAAAATGGCCAGAGAGCAAAACTTTAATGTGGTGTTTACTTCGGGTCCATAAACTACCAAAGTTTTACCAGTAGATCATGACAACGGAGCCAAGATATTTTATTGGTGAATCCAGAGCGGTGAACATTTGCATCCCCAGACCATAGCGCCGGAATTTTGATTTTAGTTAAAATGTGCAAAATAATGGGGCTAAACATGAGGGAGAAGCGGGGCTATACTAAAAACAAACCATCCCCTCTTAAGGGAAAAACACACCTTTTCAAAGTACTGGGTATTATCATTCCTTATCGTAGGTCCTAAAGTAACCCGTGTCTTAGCTTTATGTAAACACAATTTCTTGAGGATCTTCGCATACACAACACAATTTTTTCTGTAAGCCTTTCGTGTGTAGCTAATGGTATATGTGAAACATTAGAGGTGAATGGCAATAAGTGATTAGCCAGATACATTAGAGCAGTTCCAAATATATATAATATATATATATATATATATATATATATGAAGAGCCAGCAAACATAGTTGGATATGGTATGGGAGGGAGAAGAGGAGAAGTAGTGGAGGAGGAGGTGGGGATCAGGAGGTCAGAAGTGTGGGAAGACATGAAAAGAGTGAAGTTGGGGAAAGCACCAGGAACAGATGGAGTGTGTGGGGAAATGGTGAGGTATGGTGGTGAGATAGTGATCGAATGGGTATGGAAAATGTGCAAACTAGCACGGGAGAAGGGGAATGCACCCGATGACTGGAAGACTGGCATAATAGTCCCCTTATAATAAGGGCAAAGGGGAAAGAGGAGTGTGTGGTAACCACCGAGGAATATGTATTTTAAGCGTAGTAGGGAAGGTGTACAGTAGGGTAGTGATTGAGAGAGTGAGAGTGAGAACGGAGAAATGGATAGGCGACGAGCAGGGAGGTTTTAGGAAGGGAAGAGGATGTGTAGATCAGATGTTTACCCTGAATTGTGTTGTGGAGAAATACCTGGAGAAGCAACAAAAGGTGTATGTTGCCTTTATGGACTTGGAGAAGGCCTATGACAGAGTGGATATATAAGCTATGTGGAAAGTACTTAGAATATACGGAGTACATGGCAAGTTGCTGAAAGCCGTGAAGAGCATGTATGAGGGTGCAAAGGTGGCAGTACATGTGGAGAATGAGCAGAGCGAGTTCTTTGACCTGAGTGTTGGGTTGAAACAGGGGTGTGTGATGTCCCCGTGGTTGTTTAATAATAATAATAATAATAAACGGTTTATTAAAGAATGGCAGCCTCATGAGCTGAAAATACACATTTTACAATTTAGTGGATGAAAATGAGATGTGCAGATATGAGGATGGTATGCTCAGTTTACAAACAAAATAAATAAATACAATAATGATGCATGTGCAGAATACAAATTATCATAAAATAACCATGAGAGTAAGTGATATACAGTACATATACACATTTATTTACTTGCTCATATACAGAACATACGTATATGCACGTACGTGCGCACATACATATACATACATATATAGGAACATAAGAACATGCAGTAAGTGTGCACATGTCCGTATACACAAACGCTCACGTATGCACACAAACATACAGAAACTGTTTTGGTATGGTCAGGGTAAAGAGGGTGCAGCAATTCAAGTCCGTATATGGTCCGTATGGTCAGGTACAGCCTACTACAATGGGAGGTTAATCCTCGGTAGTGTAGGTGTGTGTGTGTGTGTGTGTGTGTGTGACAGAAGGCGAAATATGGAAGAGCTGGGCGTTCTATTGTTAAGGGTGGAAATACATGGATGAAGATACGCGAACACTTAATAATAGATAATGCTTATGCATAGAGTATATTATTATTACTGTATACATGGATGGAGTCATGAAAGAAATACTAGGAAGAGCAGTGGATGTTGGTGTATCGCTGAAAAGGGAGGGAAATGAGTGGAGGCTGCCTATACTGCTGTTTGTGGATGATACAGTTCTGATGAGCGATAATGAATGGGAGTTGCAGGGTCTGGTAAATGAGTTTGGAACAGTGTGCGGAAAACGGATTTGAAGGTAAATGCGGGGAAGAGCAAGGTTATGGTCTTCGAAAGGGGTGAAGTCACAGAGTGTGAGGTCAAGTTGAACGGTCAGGCTATGGAGATCGTCAGCTCTTTTAAGTATCTGGGCAGTGTGTTGAGTACAGATGGGACTATGGATGAGCAAGTGCGGAGAAGGTGCAACAGGGGAAGAGAACTGTAGGAACGTTGAAAGCAGTAACAAGAAATAGGGTGGTCAGTATGGAAGTGAAGAAGTCCTTGCATGACAGTGTGGTAATCCCGACACTAACTTACGGAAGCGAAGCATGGACGTTCGGAAGACTCAGACAAGAGTGAGAGCGGTGGAAATGAGTTAATTGAGAAGTGCGTGCGGAGTTACATGGAGGGATAGACAGACGAATGAGGAAGTAAGAAGGAGGTGTGGTGTGGAGGTAGATGTGCTGGAAAGTGTGAAAAGGAACAACTTGAGATGGTTCGGCCATATGGAACGTATGGAAAGTGAGAGATTGACTAAGAGGGTGTACGAGAGCGAGGTGGAGGGTATTACGCCCTGAACCTCTGTATGGGTTGTTGAAGCTTCACTTGGTTCGTGTGAGGGGGATTCATACACTGCCCTGCTTCACCACTGCTTCATGGCTCCCGTCTCCGGCATGTCTCGCTTCACCTGTTACTTCATACCTACACTTATAATCGTGATTCCTGGATCCTAGAGGGCGCTGACAAGGATTTGGTGGAGTTTCCTCTCTGACCCTCCTATACACCCGAGGTCTCTTCCACTGTCTTCTACGTCCTCTAGTCAGTCATATTCTGGATTTACCTCGGTGGTGTTGTGTGTGTTGGAGTACTTACCTCTACCCGTGTCAACTTCTACTCGTGTACTCCATCATTCACAAATCTCAGGAGGATACGATTAGGAGTTACCAGGTGGACGAGACCCGAGTTGGTGATACTATAATATTTGCTTCCTTTTTGTTTAATTAAATGTAAATATAAATTTAAATAAGAATATTTATATATATAATTGCTGTTGTTTATTTTGTTAAGAATATTATTATTATTGTCATTAACCATTTTTTAATAAGTAATTATAAGTAATATATATTTGTTTGCATATTCTTTAGATAATAAATTAAAATTTAATTATTGTCTATTCTCTATCCATTTTGTTTAATGCCTATAAATGAGTCAGGAGTTTGAACTGCCGGTAAAATACAACTCAGTGTTAGTGTATAGTTGGAGAAAATATAATTATTATTCAATACCTCAGTATTGGTGTACAGTGGGTTAATTCAATCTTCCTAGTTACAAATCAATAACACTGGATGTCTTGGTGTATATTTAACTGTAAAGTCATATCCAGTCAGTCTTAATGTGTTGCTACCAGGGTGTCCTCTACCCCTATATAATTAGGCCTGTTTTTTCATGGACCCTGGGCCGTAACATATTATGGGGGCCTGTCGGATTTTGTTTTCATATGGATGTTTAACCGGGTAGTTCGAGTTCGTGCTTCATTTGTACAGCCATTCTTTCATGTAACTTAAATCCATTGGTTCATTTATTTTTGTATCACACAGCTGCGGTCTGCCTGTAAGTATTACCGGTTACTACTTAAATTATCTCTTCTTTCAAGTTGTCTTGTGTGGTGTGGTAATACTACAGTTTAGGTCCAAGTACAGTGGTTCAACCTCTCAACATTAGATCTTATCCAGAATATGCTAACTCTTTGACTCGTCATGGCTCGTTAAAACTAGTACAGACAGTTGCGAGTTTTCAGAGTCTTTCATTAATCCTTAGTGATAGAAGTAATTTCTTCTGCGCTTCAAACAGTCACTGTGTCCTTATTATATAACAGAATCGACTAGCTTTCATGTATATAACCTATTCAAACACCTCAACCCAAGCCATAAAGTCGCAACTAGGATAGAAGTAGGATCCTACTGGAATTTTCTTTCAGTGTCCTAATGCCTCTTCCCTTGTCCTACTGTATATTGCATCGGGTGTGTGTTTTATGTCTTGCATTGTGAAGTGGGGTAACGTCAGTAGTTGCCGAGACTCTATTGGTGTTCTGTCTGTCATTGCTCTAATCATACAGCATTAATCTGTCTGGAATTGTATTGTATCTTCCCTGCTTCATTCTGTAATACGTCTCCCTAGTGTTACGGCTGGATCGGCAATACATATTCGGGATTCTTGATCGTAGGACAGAAATGGCTTAAGTGACAACGACACGCTCGATTCCAGTCCCAAATACTATATGCTCCAGACAACAAAAGCACCAACGCCCTACAGAGTTATCGTCTACGGTAACGAGGTACCTTAACTCGGCGAAAGTGTACAACAGGGGTAGGCTATGAGGCTAAACTCCCTCAGACATTTATAGGTTACGTTATTACTAAAGAAATGCAATACTCAAGAAACTACGTTAATATTAAGCCTCTAATAATGTAGAATAGAAGCAGGCTAAAGGTATGACAGTGAAATGCTAAATGACAAATGTACACGCCTACTTGAAAGCGCGTGCACTACACTAACTGTCCCCTACTAACATGCACTAGCATGTAGCATACAAGATGTTCATGATCCAGTAGATACCTAATAATACACATGGGAGGAACATAAACAGTAGTCACTTATTATAATAATGAATCTATACTTGGAATAACTAAAAGGTTGCAGGCAACAGTACTGCGCCGGTAGCCTACTACCGCATAGGCTACTTCGCTTCTCTCACTCTGTCTCCCCTCCGAGTCCGTATGCGCCCTACGCAACAGAACTCCGGACACAGCAGCAAAACGACAGTGCAGTTAATTGATACATGAAAGTATTAATAGTGTTGTCTTGTGTGTGAGTAATGTGTATTGTAAAGTGTTATAGATATATACTTAAAGAGAGCTGCAATGCATAGTAAAATAAAGATATATCCCACTCATCATCCCCATGTGTTCTAGCTAGCAGGCCAAGTCACAGGAACAACGAGTCCCAGCACCGAAAGCGAGAACCCAGGAGAAGACTGTAGAGAACACAAGGACAGATAAATTACGTTACTCTACTATACTGGCACTACGAGCGAGCTGTAGTCTCGGGTGCTACACTCGCTCCTGGCTCGGTATGCAAATCAAGGCTAAGTCCTCGTCCCTCTACAGACAACTCCTGGGCATGGTCGGGCTCTTACACATGGCACCAGTCTAGTCACAAATGGAATGATGAGCAGGGCATATAACTCGTGAACATGTAGAACGTTCACCAACTATCCTCATCAAGAAGATCGCTGTTCACATTATCCCCTTAAATCTAATACATGTAAATATATGCTTGTCCTAAGAGTAATACGAGAGGTGAGTGCTGAAACTCCTTTAGGACCTCAAGGGAAGGTTATGCATTTAAATAGAGAGAAGAATGAAATGAGAGTAATGTCGTCAGAGAGAAAGAGTGCAACCGTGAGAAGTGGGGAGAGAGAGCAAGGGATGTTAGAATCTCAAAGGTTCTAGGCAACCTAGTCCAGGAACACACAGCCAACCTCCAGGCAGTGTGCTGTACGACAACATGGGCCCAGCCCAGGCAGGCAACAATGGACTACCAATCCTATCGCGCCTAGCTATAAGGGCAAGGCTGCCAACCAGTCCATACGTCTGGCAACCACCCGGCCGGCAGCGCGGCGTGTTGCTACCCTCTTGCTCTGAAGCCCAACTCACCCTCTCTCTGAATTCCCATTATCCTATCTATCAACTTCTCTATTGATACTACATATTAAATGGAAGGTCTCGATATGGCTTAAAACAAAACCCACCACTGGTTAGCACATGACGAGACCTTTGCAGAGATACAAAGAACATAGTTATAAGTTGTCACACTCAATATACATAGCGGCTGACGGTAGCCAGATCACGGGCGGTACAGTGGAGTACCAAGGAGTACAATCAGGTTGCGTTGCCCAGCACTGGGGTGCGTCACACTAGGCAGCTACTATTGTAGGGTCCTAGTCACTAGTAATAGTCACCCAGCCAGTTCATTGAGCCATGACGATCCTATTCCTTTATAGTGTTATGTCATTGGTAAATTTAAAACAGTAATCTTTAATCTGTTATCTGTATTTTATTAATATATAATCATGCCTGCTTCATTTGATTGTATTGGATTTTGCAATGAACCTTCCCTTGGTAGATTAAGAGGGGAAATAATCAACAAGGACAACTGGAAGTTCATTGCACAATATTTTAGCATTTCATATGAGAGTAGCCATACTAAAGAGCAAGTAAAAAACATAGTCTTAGAATCTTTAGTCTCCCTTGGCAAACTTCCTGCGGAGGCCATAGATGAATTCACTCCTATGTCACTCTCTATGAATGAGTCCCAACTTCAAGCAGATGCAGGTAATGATACTTCTGTTGTCTGGGATGCTTCTCGCTTAGCTTTTGAGAGAGAACGTCTCCATCTACATAACTAGTTAGAACAAACGAAACTCCAACAGCAACAACAGTTAGAACAACAAAGGCTCCAGTAGAACACCAGAAGTTCCAGTTAGAACAACAGAGGCTTCAGCTTGATCTAGAACAAAGAGAGAAAGATAGACAGATATAAATGAGCAAAGTACAGCAGCTCGAGGACACTCATAAAATTAAATTAGATAAACTAGAATTCGACAGGTCTCACAAAGCCTCTATTCTAGCCAAAGTATTCAGCTGGTTCCTACCTTTGATGAGCGTGAACCTGAGAAGTCCTTCGAGACCTTCGAGAAGACAGCAGAACATTTAAAATGGGCGAACGAAGACTGGGTATGGCTTCTACAATCTAAACTAATGGGTAAGGCTGCTCTTACTTTAACTTACTAAGACAACATAAAGGAATATGACTTTGTCAAGAAGGCTATTCTGGATGCATACGCCATCACTCCAGATAACTACAGAAGGCAATTTAGGAATCGCTTAAAGTCTGATCAAATCACTTTCCTGGAGTTCGCCATAGAGAACTTACGCTTATTCAGGAAGTGGTTACATGCTTCTAATATTGACAACTTTGAAGACCTGGTGAATTGTGTAGTTCTAGAAGAATGGAAGGAAAAACTAAATAGGATGGTCACTAATTTTCCCATGGATTTTTTTATTTTTCCCTGTTAGTTTTCATCAATAAATAGTGTTTGGAAATAATTACAACCCTCGGCGAAACCGTTTTCAACATTATACAACGATCTTAAGACGATACGCCGCCCGATACTGGGGAGGGCTATGAAGTACAGGGAAAATGAGGGGTTAAATGCGTAAAACGGCGATAAAAACGTATTTTAGCAAAACTTGGCTCGGGTTTTAAGGTATTTCAAAGGCCTAAAACCCAATATTTCGAAAACCCGACCCAAGTTTTGGCCAAAGCTGGCTTGGATTTTGAGAGTTTGTAGACAAAAAAATTACAGTAACCTCATTTAGAAATTTGGCTCAGGTTTCCCGAAATTGCAAAGCCATAAAACCCGAATTTTGGAAAACCCGAGCCAAGTTTTGGCAAAACTTGGCTCGGATTTTGCGAGTTTTAAGAGCAAATTACAGTAACCTAATTTAGAATTTTGGCTCATGTTTCCCTAAATTGCACACCCCAAAAAGCATAATTTTGGAAAACCCGAGGCAATTTTTGGCAAAACTTGGATCGTATTTTGAGAATCGAAAAAGACTAACGAAATGTCGGTAATCGGCTCATGATTTCCCTAATTGCAAAGCCATATAACCAGATTTATCGAACACGTAGCACTTATTTAAATCATAAATATCCAGTAACATAGACCTAGTACATTGGATACAAGCCTAATCCATACCTAACGCCTACAATGTGTCCGTAGTACCTAGTAGGGCTACGTGGGATACAACACGAATCCTTACCGGTGCCATGGCGGTTGGGCCGCCGCTCATTTAGTATTCGGGCGTATCTGTAAATACTACCGCAACTACGAATCTTGTTTCTGAGACCTAGTATATTAACCTAACCAAACAACCCAACCTAACCTAACCTAGACCCAGTTCGTGGGATACTAAACTAGCCCTTGCATGCCAGCAACAGCGGATTCATAGTACCCAGTTCGTGGGATACTAAACTAGCTCTTGCATGCCAGCAACAGCGGATTCATAGTACCCAGTTCGTGGGATACTAAACTAGCCCTTGCATGCCAGCAACAGCGGATTCATAGTACCCAGTACGTGGGATACTAAACTAGCCCTTGCATGCCAGCAACAGCGGATTCATAGTACCCAGTACGTGGGATACTAAACTAGCCCTTGCATGCCAGCAACAGCGGATTCATAGTACCCAGTACGTGGGATACTAAACTAGCCCTTGCATGCCAGCAACAGCGGATTCATAGTACTCAGTATGTGGGATACTAAACTAGCCCTTGCATGCCAGCAACAGCGGATTCATAGTACTCAGTACGTGGGATACTATATGCAGAGTGTGTCTCCCTTCCCATCTATCCTTCTCCTCACCCACGTCTCTCTCTCTCTCTCTCTCACTACTAAATAGGTATATGCTGGTATATATATATATATATATATATATATATATATATATATATATATATATACAGTATATATATATATAATATATATATATATATATATATATATATATATATATATATATTCTGACATACGGAGCCCTGTATGTTTATCTTAGAGTTAGAATTAAGAGTTGAAGGAGTGCCAAACTAACCAGGCGGCGAAGCAGACCAGCGAGCGAACCAGCGAGGGGGAAACCAGCTCGTCAAACAAGCCTTCACACCTGCGTGCGTCATAGGGGACCCTGCAAACTACTTTGATGACCCGACGCTATGACGTATGATCGACGCCAGGAGACTCCATTGGACCACGCACCTCTTACGCAACTAGAGGAGCTGTGATTGGGGCGCGCACCATCACCCGCCTCCTCATTCGTTCCTACACCATCATTGTTTAGTATATAAGACCCGAGTAGTGGGCATTCAAATCAGTCTCATTTGGAATTGGGAAGGTGAACTTGCAGCTGGAGGAAGACGGGGTGAAGTATTATAATGGGTTTGTGACTGTCAGTCAGATTATATAAGTGTGTGTTAAGTGTGTTCGGTGTAAACACTTACGTTATGTTGGTTAGTGAGATATATGATTGGGAATTAACGTTAACGCTACTATTATCTATTTAACTATTTTGATTGGGAATTAACGTTAACGCTACTATTATGTACTTAACTATTTTAGTTGACTGACTTGTGGACTAAAGCAACTTTTTAAGTAATTGGGTTATGATGAAAGTAATACTATTGTTTTAGATTAAGACTTACGAGTTCTTTCATTTTCTTTTAATTAAGCTTACATTGCTTAACGGTGCTTAGTACGGTGATGCTATTGTCTCATATTAGTAATATCGCCTTAGACTAACATGGCTGTTTCAATGTTACTTCTAGTGATTTCCTAAGCTGAAGAAAATTCTTTTAGCTTCAAAATATTATTTTGCTTTTCATATTATTTGAGTGAGACCTGAATCGAATCTATGAAGCGATCCTGTAACTTAATTTACTCATAATCAAACCTCAATGTTACGTGGTTAAGAAATACATTTAACTAATTATTAAATATATATCTTACTTTTTATGTGACTTTGATATTAATCCTGATGATAATAATAATATAATACTATTAACGTAAGACACGAACCAAGAATAATTACATTAAATATAAATAAAAGGACATATAAGAAAACTAGCTATTCATTTCAAAAAGGGTAAGAGACAGAACTATTCTTACCTCAATATTTATCTTTCAAGACTTTTTATAGAATTAATAGTCCTTCTTTAGATATAACTTATTCGGTTCATAACCATAGCCTACTAAGCTTCGGTTAAATAATAATTCTTTATAAATACTACATGACTTTAATTAGTTTCAGTATTTTTTCATAATTAAAGAGTATCAGTCAATAAAGGATACCAAGTCCTAAGATCCAAAAGGAAAGGAAGCAACAACAGGAAATAATTTTATTAGATTTTACTTTTGTTTTGCCTTCAGCTGGCTGATACCTTAATATATATCTCTGTGCTATCTAGATTCATCAAGTTAACCACTTGAGGATCAAGATACGTAACAATATATATATATATATAATTATATATATATATATATATACAGTATATATTATATATACAGGTATATAAATATATATATATAAATATACCGTATATACACTATATATATATATATATATATATATATATATAGACATATATATATATACAGTATATATATATATACCGATATATATATATATACTATATATATATATAAATATAGATATATATATATATATATATATATATATATATATATATATATATATATATATATTTATATACCGGATATATATATATATATATATACTATATATATATAAATATAGATACATATATATATATATATATATATATATATATATATATATATATATTAATGGATTGGTTGGGGGATAACACAGGAAAGAGCTTTAATTCTTTATTCTCTAAACTTTCGGGCTATGAAAAACCCATCTTAAGAGATATTAACATAGACACACAAACACACACACACACACTAAAAACACAAACAATAATAAATAAATAGATGCTAGAATATAAGCTAAAACCGAAGGAGCTTATACACACCATACAATTAGTCAAGTAACAATTATCCAGTTATAACAATACAACCATGTAAGAAAACAAGCTGATGCAGCAATAATTTATAATAACTAACAATTAGTTTTCTATATTATCATCATTCATACAATGGAAGTATAACCAATGTTGTTAAACTAAGATAAAATCTTTATTAACCTTTTAAATCGAACTGGTTCGTTCTAGGTTGAACAAAATCATCCAATTTAAAGCCAGAGAACAATGTAAATAGGGAACTCTCTGATAAAGTTAAGCCATTCTAGAACACATATAGGCATTATATACGTAGGACTCAATAAAACTAACTAATAGTACTGACAGTAAATATCCTCCTCACTAGACGCTTCACATACACGTACTTCTCCTCCCTTCACTTAGTGTACAAGCTGAAAATGACTCATTATAGCACTTTTACTTGTCCATGTTGTTACTTTGTTCACATACATACACCACTGATAGCCCATTCAAAGCCCTGGTTATCATCTAAGAGAGTGATCATTAACCCCTAAAGAGCGGCACCCGGCTATAGTCGGACAAGAGAACCAAGGACTATATGGCGGGACCCGGCTATGGTCGCATGCAATTTTGAGCACATTATCGGCTCTGAGAGAGAGACGAGCGGTGGGAGGAGCGTAGGTCGGCTCTGTCCGTTCGGCACGGGTCCCGCGCGGCAACTGACGTGCCCTCCACACACATCCACACTCACTAACTCGCTACACAGGGAATTATGTAAGGAAATTACCGTATTTTAGCGATTTTGCCCTTCGGTTGCACGATCGTTGCAAGAGAACGCGTGGTCGTAGAAGGATGGTTCTGGTGTCATTGGAAAGCTCAATTATCGCCCTTTCAGGGATACATAATTGTATTACGCTCTGACTCTTGTTTATGCATGAAAAAAAGCACGGAAATAAGCTCGTTTGGGGTAAAACCACCCACTTGGGAGGTAGTAGAAGTTACCGCCTAGGCTGCTCGTTGAGTGTTAATAATTAATTTCTTGGAGATGTTTTTGCTTCACATGCAGATATCCTTTCAACTCAGCATCAAATGCTTTGTGTCTATAGTACACCAAACAAAAATAAATAATAATCTTCACCTTATATATTATTATATATATATATATATATATTGTCACTTCCAACTGAGCTTGTAGCCTATCTCAGTTGCAAGTGTTGTATAATTCACAATGCCTACATGTCTAGGGGGAGAAGCGAGCTGCTTTTCCTTATGTTCTTATTTCTATGTTCCCACATGAGGGCCTGTTGTTGTCAATAAGGCGGCCTCCAGTAACATTGCCGTTCGGCTAGGAGTATAATTATTTAGTTTGTTTAACCCTGTTGGGATTATTCTCAGTTTATCATAAGTTACCTAATGATGTCTTATGTTTTATTGGTTACCGCTGTGTTATTAGTGAGAGCATAGGTGCCTATGGAAGGACAGAGAGGGAGAGGTAGACCGAAGGAGAGGTGGAAAGATGGAGTGAGGAAGTATATGAATGAAGGCGGTGCTGGTTGGGAGGAGGGGCGTCGACTGACTGGGGACAGAGGTGCTTGGGGGCGGTTCATTCGTGGCCACCCCTTCGGGGATCATGGCGTCAGGCAATAGATAGATAGATAGATAGGTGCCTAATTCAATTATATATTCTGGCGGTGTCTGGGGCGTCCCTCCTCCCTTCCCGCGCGGGCTTGGGACTCTCGTGGCTGCAGGACCGTCACTCCCGAGACAAGCATTGTATCGACCATACGTACTGTCCAGTTTGTGGTGGGCCTGCTAGCTAGATCCCTTAATAACTGCATATTTTATCTTTTTGTGTATTGAATAGTAGCATAGTAAGCCTGGAGTCATCTTAAGCATAACATTTATTGTTCAACTTTATTTGCATTCTAGAGTTTTCTGCATTTGTTAGATATAAGTACTGCAGCCGCTTGGCATTCTAGATATAGGCTTCACACCTGTTTTCTTCCATTTCTTTTCCTTATTCTACTGCATTGTTTATTATTATTGTATGTATTTATTGTGTATATTATTGAGGTTGACATCTAGGCTAGACTGGCTTGTTTAGGCCAGCGTTTTGACAGCCAGCACCAACCTCCTGAGATGTCAACCATTGTGTACCATTTGTTAGGCTAATGCATTAGATTTCTCCCATGTTTTTTATTCCGTATTATCCCAGTTCCTGAGCGACTGGGCATGATATGGTTTGTTCTGGGAGTCTAGCAGCATTTCAGTTTACCATTTTTGTGCAGTTCAGAATAACCTGAGAAGTACTCTAAGATACTAATAGCACTATCAACCCCGAGTCGGACAGGCCCCGACTCTGAGACAGTAGATATGTTTGTGTCTCCTTTGTACTGCACCCACAGATCACCTACATCAAGAAACCAAAATCCTCAAAGTCAAAGACCATCTGTACATGAGAGGCACTCAATTCCTGGCAGCAGCCTCCACGAACAAAGACCACCCACTAAACTACATGGCAACACACCCACAGACACCAAAAAATATCAAAACAACACCTAGCACACGGTATCACACACAATTATTGTCCTCTCTCCCTCCCTGCCCACCCCGAACCAACTTCCAGAAGCACATCCATACTCATATCTCTCGCCGATCCATCCACTCACTCACAGACAACACGCAGCTGCATGCACGACCTCCCGAAATCCATCCTTCCGAATCCTCCCTTCCTCGCGAGGACAGAGTCCACCTGGCCAGGCTGAGGTGCGGACACCATCCAGCTCTCCTGAGCTATCAGAAGAGACTGGATGACTCCGTTGTCGACGCCTGCCTGGGATGTAACACAGCACCCCATACCATTAAGCATATCATAGAAGACTGCATTTCACACAACCACTTATGCCAACAACACAATCTACACTCAATGAGAGATCTGTGGGAAAGCCCGATCGTGGCCATGGCCTTCCTCATGGACTCGGGGCTGTTCGGCCAGGCAGCTTAGGGAACAACAACAACAACAACAACTGCTTTAATAGAGCAAAGAGGAAGATAAACCTTTTCCTAGAGAACCTGCATGTCTTGGTGTTTGAGTCAGATATTAAGAGCGTGTCTGTTGCAGGGTTAGTGCAGTACGGTGAGCATGGTTGGGTGCAGGACTACAGCATCGTCGTCTTTTTGCTACGGCGTTTCTCTTTGGACAGTGCTGTGGGCTAGGCTATTGGAGCATCTGTTTTCCCCGAACCTCCCATCGTAACAGTGGCAACCTTGCCAGGGTAGTGCGATAGTATAGAGTTCTTGGTGGTGTGAAGTAATTATATTTAGATTGTTTAGTAATTTTTCTTGCAGTTGAAAGTCTCCGGATTTAGTACTCTTATTTATTAACCCGTGTCCACAACTATTGCTAAGATGTAGTTTGCTGATTACATTCCTGTTCATATCATGGGAAAGGAGGAGTTTGTCAGTTTATTATAACTCAACCTAGTCAAGAAGAGGTTGCTAGCAGGAGTTGTGATGAATTAAGACGTGTGTTGGAGGTGTATGGTTGGAGGCACAGTGGTTTGTCTAAGGGAGAGCTAGTTCAAGAGGTGTGTAAGTTGGTTGCGCAGCGTAGTGGTCATCATCATGAAGCTAGTACTCGTGTTGTAGATGATGCTACCATCCAGCATGTGCCACAGCACCCTAGCAGTCATGCTAGCTATCATTCTACTGGGGCCCGGAGTGGAGAAACAACTCCAGAACTAGGTAATACTGTATTTAGGCAGTCTCCCACTATTACCACAGTGCCTGACACCATGCCTCCACCGTCAGCTTTTAACCTTATCAGTTCGGCCCCTTCATTTTCACAGGGCTATGTTTATGCCCCTATGGCCAGTACATTTGTTTCGAGTTATGCTAGCAATCCCCAGTATCCTCCTTCTTCCCCCATGTGTCGTGGGCCACACCCCAGCATTTCACTGCCACTCATATAGTGGGTGCGCAGCACAATGTTCCCCCTTTTGCCCAGTTTCTTCCTAGAGGGTGACCCCAAAAAAACTCCCACATTTCAAAGGTTAATGAAACAAAAATGGTTAAAGATAATTAAAATATTATTTGCTCACATGAAACTTCATTCAATACAGTTTTTATTCATCATGTTTTAAAGATGACATCCTCCAAATGGTGGCCGTCATTGTCTATACACTCTTGGAGGCGATTTCTGAAGGCTGCCATGGCTCGACGGGTCATGTCAGGTGGAACAGCAGCTATCTCCTGCTGAATAGCAACCACGCAACGAGATCACCCGATCCGGAAACATTTCCCTAAGCACTTGCAATGATCGTCGAGCTGTGTGTGCCGTAGCTCCATCTTGCTGAAACCACACATCGATCATTGCAAGTGCTTAGGGAAATGTTTCCGGATCGGGTGATCTCGTTGCGTGGCGATGTTGGGTGGCCAGCCCAATCCCCTGACCTAGCCCCCTGTGTTTTTTTTTCTGTGGGGCTACCTTAAATCACGTGTGTATACTCATCGACCCCAAACTCTTGAAGCCCTTAAGGTTGCTATTCAGCAGGAGATAGCCGCTGTTCCACCCGACATGACCTGCCGAGCCATGGCAGCCTTCAGAAATCGCCTCCAAGCATATATAGACAATGACGGCCACCATTTAGAGGATGTCATCTTTAAAACATGATGAATAAAAACTGTATTGAATGAAGTTTCATGTGTGCAAATTATATTTGAATTATCTTTAACCATTTTTGTTTCATTTACCTTTGAAATGTGAGATTTTTTTGGGGGTCACCCTGTATAACCCCGATAGGATCGCGAAGGAGTCCAGAGGTTGAGCTTCAGTTAAAGAGATTGGAGATGGAAGAGAGACAGAGAGAGAGAACAGAGAGATGGAAGAGAGGATGAAGTTGAGGGAGTTGGAGATAGATTTGGAGAAGACGAAGTTGGAAACTAGTGGGCAAAGATGACAGGGGAATAATGCTGGGCATACATCTAAGGAGGAGGCAGAAGAGGTGCTGTTGTCTCGACGGCTGAAACTCGTACCGGCCTTCGATTACCTCAAGGTCACGGAGTGGTTCTTGCGTTTTGAGAAGAAGGCCCATGAGTATCAGTGACCGAGGCAACGCAGGGCAGTGTTGGTGTCTAATGTTTTGAAAGGCAAGGCTCTTGATGCAGGAGTTAGAGTATGATGTACTTAACACTGAAAAGACGGGGCCGTTTGTAGCATCAACTACCTGCCTGGCGGGCATATTTACCAAAAACGAGCTACATTCCATGCTCTTTTTCATGCAAAAACAAGAGCCAGAGCGTAATACAATTATTTATCCGTGATAGAGCGATAATAGAGCTTTCCAATGACACCTGAATCATCCTTGTACGACCACGGGTTATCCTGTAGCGATCGCACAATCGGAGGTGAAAATACCCTAAGTTGGTAATTTCCTCAGCTTTTTCCTTATATCGCGAGGCCGGGTGTGTGTAGGGTCATAGAACCGGCCCAGTGGTGGTGCCGAGCGGTCAGACCCCGCCTATCATCCTCCCAACGCACATACTCTCTCTCAGAGCCCCTAATGTGCTCAGAATGCCGCCTGTCATATGACGGGTACCGGAGGATAGGCCGTTTATCTCTCGCCCGTCATAATTATGACGGTCACCGTTGGTTAAGGGTTAAAGAGGCTGTGTTAAATGCCTACGAACTTCGTCCTGAGGCTTACAGGTTGGCCTTCAGGGGGGCTCGGAAGCGGCAGGGGGACTCGCATGTGGAATGTGCCAGGTACCTGCACGATACTCTAGCTAAGTGGCTACACTCAGAGTCAGTTGATACTCTTGAGGCGGCGTGTGAGGTTTGGCTGATGGAGCAGCTTACCAGCATAGTTGAATTGGACATTAGGGCAAAATTAAAAGAAAAGCGGTTTAAATCAATAAGGGAAGCGCCGCAGTTTGGGCTGATGAATTTGCACTAGCCCAGCGTGGCAGTTGCATGGGGAGCATTGGTGACAGGAGAGACCGACCTGTGCACCAAGCAGATACAGTATCCGCTCGCCCTTCATTACCCAAAGGTACCAAAAATAAAACACAACATTTTAACAAGGCTGACAACCAGCGAGTTTCTACAGAAGTGCGGTGTTACTTTTGCAAACAAGTGGGTCATATAAAACCTCAGTGTACTAAATGGAAGGCTACCCAGGAATCCCAGGCTGTCCAGTTGGTGGGGACACTAGGGGAGGTGCCTGTGAAAGGCAAGCCAGGTACAGGTGAGTCTGGGCGGCAGTGTAGGCCAGCGGTAAGCAGGGTTGTAAGCACTCCGCTGCCCCAAATGGTATCACCACCTGAGCATAACCAGACTTCCCCTGATTGGTGTCGGCCATTCATACATGATGGATTAGTACGGGTTGGGGAGCAGACTTACCCTGTCAAGGTGTTTAGGGATACTGGTGCACAACAATTCATGTGTCGCAACCCGACAGGGCGACCTATTAGCACGGGAGAGTTTGTAATGTGTAAGGGAATCAACAGTGAGCAATTCTGTGATTTAGTCCCGGTGACCCTAGAGTTCCCACTTTTGACCGCCTAGGGCCCTAGGGTAAGGTGGCCATGGTGGCCACTCTGCCAGTTGAGGGGGTGGACTTTTTGCTTGGGACTATCTTGGCGGGGGTTGTAGTTTTCACGCCTCCTATAGTTGTCGCTGAGGCTGCTTTTGAGCCCCCTGGTGGTGGTTGTTTGCAAGAAGATAACATGGACTTTATCTACCCTGTTGGTGCAGTGACCCAATCAGTGGCACAAGTGGCACAACAGGGGGATGATTTAGTGAATGCGGGGGCCGACAGCCATGAGTGCGGGCCATCCCATGATGCACTTACTAGATGACACTGGCTCGGAGGCAGCTGTGGGCCAGGCTGACCCCAGTGAGGCTACCGAGACTAGTAGAGGTGACCTAGTGCCGGACGAGGAGTCTAACATAGTGCTGCCGACTCAACCTTCTGATATTTTTGAGAGGGCAGAGGTAACTGCCTTGTCGGAGATACCTAGAAACGAACTGAGCAAGTTGCAGCAAGAGGATCCTAGCCTGGGCCTCCTGTTTAAGAAGGTTGGCACGACTGGTGGGATGAACGGTCAAGAGAAGTTTATTGTAAAAGGGACATTGTTGTATCGGCAGTGGACTCCGGATACGAACTCAGGCTTGGGGGAGGAGCAGTTGGTGGTGCCTGCCCAGTTAAGGGAGGAGCTGGTTAGGTTAACGCATGATGCACCACTGGCGGGTCATTTAGGGGTACGTAAGACTACTGATAAGCTACGTTTTCATTTTTGGTGGCCTAATATGCATGCATCGGTGGCTTCTTTTTTGATGTGTCATATCGGTAAGGTAGTTGGAAAACCCCACCAAGGAATACCCGTGGCACCTTTGATCCCTATACTTGCAGTTGAACCGCCATTGACTTGTGCCATAGTTGACATGGTCGGTCCCTTACCACCCACCAGTTCGGGATATAAATACTTGCATACTTTGATGGATACTACCACTAGATACCCAGAGGGTATTCCGGTTAGCAGCATGAACGCGAAGATGCAAGACCATTATGACAAACAGGCTAAACCTAGGGCGTTCAAGGTGGGCGACGAGGCTTTGGCACGGTTGTCAGTTCAGGGTCGACCCATGGCTGCTAAGTTTCGTGGTCAGGACCAGGTCATTAAACAGATTGGTGAGGTTGACTATGTAATAGATACGCCCGACCGTCGCATAGCCTCCCAATTCTGCCATATTAAAATATTAAAGCCCTACCATAGACCGACTACATCTGGCCGTGGCACTGATGGAGGTGATGCTTCGCAGGCAGGTATAGCCGCAAGGAATGTGGGGGTGCTCATATCTGGTATCGGAGAAGCCTTAGTACTTGAGAATTATGGGAGTAACTGCACAGGTGGTACAGATTGTCCCTCTCATGACTTGGCTGTATTAGGGACGGAGGAGGAGAAGGAGGGAGACTGTTTAGAGGCTGCGGTCCCGGCTGGGTTGTGAGAGGGCAATGGGTATGTTGCTCTTCGAGACAAGTTGCAACCTCTGTTCCTAAGCACCAAGAGGAGTTGGTTACTAGACTGTGGCAGTACTCCCGCTTGTTGGTGGTTCTTCAGGACTGATGTCTGGGGCGGTGCCCGACATAGAGGATGGAGACAGTACAAAGGTCAAGTCTGCCCCCTACAGTATAAATCCTGATCGGCAGCCTGTCTTAAAAGCAGAGCTGGACTACATGTTGGAGAAGGGTCCGGTGGAGAAGGGATATAGTGAGTGGTCTTTGCCAGTGACTTTGCAACCTGAGCCGCAGGACAAGATCCGTTTGTGAGTTGATTTCAGGAGTGTCAATTCATTATCCCAGACAGACACCTATCCATTACCCAGAGTTGACGACTCCATAGACCGCATCGGGGCTGCCACGTTTATTACTAAGATGGAATTAGTGAAAGGTTATTGGCAGGTTCCGTTGCCTGAGAGAGCGAAGAACATTGCCAGTCTTGTGGTGGACTGGGCGGTTTATCAGTGTCAGGTGATGTTTTGCTGCCAGAACACAGTCTGGATGTGTGGCATGTTAAAGGCACTGATAATGTTATGGCTGATTGTTTGTCACAGGAGGGTATGTTGTAAGGAGAACCCTTGCCGCTCAGTCAGTTTTGGTGTAGCCTCCTACTTTGGTTTGATTAGCATGTTTATGTCTGGTGCTTGTTCGTTGCCGTATGTAACCCAGCGTAGGGTCGTAAAGTAGGAGCTGCTGTGTTTCTGTCTAGAAGAAAATGTTTAAATACAAAAATAAAAAACTATAAAAATACTATATATTTTGTTTTAGTTATGTATGTCTTGTAGTGTTATTGAAGTATAGGCAGTCTGTTGTTTCAAGATGCACCAACAGACTCCTCCTGGGTGTGAGGGTGTCACTTCCAACTGAGCTTGTAGCCTATCTCAGTTGCAAGTGTTGTATAATTCACAAAGCCTACATGTCTAGGGGGAGAAGCGAGCTGCTTTTCCTTATGGTCTTATTTCTATGTGTAACGGGAGGGGGGGGGGGGGGTTGAGGTATCTCTCTTTCTTCATCAACTTCCCTTCTTCTGCTGCGAACAAGAGAGGGTAAGACAGAAAAAGATAGATTAAGCTGCGAAGGTGGAAAATAGGTACTCAAGGATAGAAAGGAAGAGATGACGACAAACCCGTTATTGCATTCTAATTAACGAGAGGACAACCCTGTTTGGTTGACCCACATCCAACATCCTTCGAGGAAGGGGAAAGGCTGCAACTCCGACACGATGATAAGACCAAAGAACCACAAAAACCCCACTGAGACCTAGCATATTCTCTACTTTCTAGATATCACATAAGGATGTTTTTGGGAACGGTAATTCATTCGAATTATTTGATCGCCCACCTTCCGGTGAACTGGCCGTCCCCATGGTTTTCTTATTCTTTATGCAATCGTGACTCATGCTCATTATTCAGGTACATTAGGACAGTAGGATAAATTGGAGGCTAGCAAAGACCAATCAAGAACTTCACCTTCAATGTTGGCAGACAAGACTTTGACTCTCGGTTAGGCTACTGGTACTACTCTTAGACCAATTTAATACTGACAGCTCCGATTTACCCTCCTGACAACACATTTAGATCCAAATAGGTACGGGAGGATAGATACAAACATATTGCAGTAATCTTAAGCTTGATATTAATAGAAGGAACATTTTACCGTTTACAACTCTTAACATTGGTACCGTATGGTCCGTATCTAATTACCTCTATACCATTAACCTGGGACCAATCCATTACCGTACTGGGACAGTCTCTTAACCTAGGAGTAGGACTCGAATATTGCTGTCTGTATCCACCCCATTCCTCTCAGTATTATACATCCCAATTCCGCTAGATACCGGTATCGGCCAGGCTTGCCTTTACGTCTCTTCGGCCTACCGTATCCTGGGGTATAGGGGGTAATCATACGTCTTCCTGCGGTCCTTGAACCCTCGTACAGTACACGAGTTCAGCATCCTGCACTCAGCCAATGGGAGGGGTGAATCTCCGATTCTCCGCCATCAGCAATTCAGCATCACATCGACTCCGTCCCAAACTGGTTCCCTGGTAAGTCGAATACAATTCTTAACCCACGGTTGACATATAGCTAACCCTTAATAATGGGATTAATCAATATTCTAATTACGGTACACAGTAATACTAAAACAAATACATATAAAAAACATAGGCTAATATAAACATATAAAAATACATGGATTCCTATTAACGTATAAAAATAGATGAGCTAATATAAGTACAGAAATACAATGACAGATCAAATTATGACATTACAGTACTGTACCGAAATAATCTCTTAAGGCATCCAAAGATCCTCTCATTAAGTACAGGTACATATGTTACTCAGCAGTACTCTACACACAATTGGGAATACATAATTACACAGCATATCTATGGAGTCAAATCAATACAATAATGGCATAAATCAAAGGTAATTGTCATGGTCAAACTTAACAGGTTGGACTGCTCAATGCGGTGGGTGCTATACAAGGCTCAAACAAAGCTAAACGTTATTTCTACTGTAACTCGAGTAACTTATCCCCTGAAATCAGCTGCCCAGAATCTCACTACAGCGTTCCGTCCCTTGCAATGCAACTCTGTACATTAGACCATGTCAAACAAAAATATATCATAGGAATCAATACTCATAATACACTCCAATGCACAATAATTAATAATAGCCTACTGTACTTCCAATTAGGTGAAAGTTAGGTAGCCCAATTAAAAATGTAAAATCATATAACCTACCATAAAAATTCAGCAAGTACCCATACCTAAACGGCCTTTTAACTAGTTAACTTTAAGTAACAATAGGTAAGAACAAATAATCATCTGAAATAAACCCGACCCAATGGGGGTCCGAAATTTGACAGTACTGGGGTTGGGAAATGAGGACCTCTAAATCAAGATAACAAGTAACTCTTTACACTATAACCCAGTAAAAACATTTAAAATAAACAATAACCAGGCCTAGGAGACGTTAGTTATAAATACTTATCTGAATAGGCCTAACTTTGGAACGTCGGAGACACGAAAGGTAAACAAAACTCAAGGACCCGATCTCAAACGAATGTCCTTTCCTGATTTACACGTTAAAATACAATCATATTTACCAAAATGCATGGTTTTATAAACCCAAAGTAATGAACAAGTTCTAAACATACAATACAACTGCTACATTAGTAATTTACTCAACCTGGTCGTCTCTCCGAAATGCGAGATGGTCTAAATCCTAAAATGGCAGTCAAGCTTCAAAAGCATTTTAATCAACTTCATCGTCCTCAATTCTACTCTTAACTGGTGTTCTCGCACTACCTCAGGATTATGTAAAACGGTGAAAGACAAACTAGCAAATTAGACTAGCCTAAGTTTGGTCGGGAATTATGGAAAAACACAAGAATTGGAAGGCCATCAAATGGCGTCCCTCTGACTGAAATTATTACACACGAAGTTAATTTGGAATAACAAAGTCTAAAATATCAGAAAAACACTTAGCAAAGGTGCACAGACTAAGTTTTACTGAACACAATGATAATGGGGGAATTTGTATGGTTGTAGGCACTTGGCAGGTGAGGGGTGCCTGTCGACCAACCCGATGGTCGGCTCGAGTTCACGAATTTGTCAATCATAGTAATATCTCCTACATTACACACCTAGTACTTACTTAACTGAATAAGCAATACCTTATAACACTATAAACCTTAATTACGAACCTCTGAATGGAGGGAAAGGAAGCCTAAGTCCGGAGAAGAAGCGGGGAATGATGACAGAGACTGGGGGGTAGGTAGGTGTCTCTCTCGTAGGCCTGGGGTCACGACAGTGAGGGACCGAGGGCCAGTGCCAGGGATCCCGCCAAAAAAGGGGAGGGTGACCACAAAGGGTGGCGTCGCTTGGGTAGGAATTGGCGGTCTTTTTACACAAGGGGGCATTACTCTAAATTCGAAAAGGAAGGATTTTTACAGGGAATAACAGAAGAGGTGAAAAGATAAATTAGGCTTGAAAGTATTTTAGATAGATTTGAGAATATTAGTTCTCCTCCTGATCTAGGCTAATTCCCTCTTTACATAGACAAGGGTTGCTTAACCCTTCTTAAACGATACATTTCCCTTAAATATAGGGAAGAGTGAATGAAGGGGAAAAAGTCTTACAGTTAAGTCAAACCTTACAACATATACCAAAAGGGAAAGTACAATTTCTTCCCATTACATATGTTCCCATGTGAGGGCCTGTTGTTGTCAATAAGGCGCCCTCCAGTAACATTGCCGTTCGGCTAGGAGTATAATTATTTAGTTTGTTTAACCCTGTTGGGATTATTCTCAGTTTATCGTAAGTTACCCAATGATGTCTTATGTTTTATTGATTTTGTTTTCTTCTATATTCCAACTTACTCCCTCTCGGGCATAGGCTGAGAGCCTGAACATTCACCGCTGTATAACGAGCAGTGAAGCCTGTGAGGTCTTGTTCCAGTCTAGGAAGTGAGACATGTGAAGCACGTAGAGTACAACGAGCACCTGTCATCTTGCCTTCACATGAGGCACGGTGCTCACTCATGGCCCGAAGCGACCCCATCTCTGAAACCACCTCGTTCCCGTGCTTCACTGTCTCACCCCCTACACTCAGACTCTCACTCTTACACACACACACACATCCCTACTCCTGTGCTATTAGTGAGAGCATAGGTGCCTAGTTCTATTATATATTCTGGCGGTGTCTGGGGCTTCCCTCCTCCCTTCCCGCACGGGCTTGGGACTCTCGTGGCTGCAGGACTGTCAATCCCGAGACAAGCATTGTAGATCCTGGCTCTCGCTCACTCTCTGGCTCTCTCCCTATCTTGATGTTGACAGCATTATTAATATCCAAAGCATTTATTAATACTCAACATCAGGGTGGCGTCGCCAGTGTAAGTAATCATAGGATATAATTGGCGTGCTTCCCTTCAATCAGTTAGATCTTTTAGTTGTACCGGTGCCCAATGCCGAGGATTTATACATTTAACCACTTAGCTTTAGGAGAAGCAGGCCAATTGCCCATCAGAAAGGTTGACTATGATATGTGATTTTTTTTTTTTTTTTTTTTTTTTTTTTTTTTTACATATCCCATCAGAAAGGTTGACTATGATATGTGAATTTTTATGCATCCAGCCAATTATACATTAATAACAACACCAATAATCTAGATATGTGCCAGAGAGATTTCCCGGGGTTTCTGAAACAAGGGAGACATGGCAGAGATGGAAGCACCACGGGAAGATCAGGAGGTCGGCTTGGTAGAGGCAGAGGAACGGATAATCTTGGAAGACTATGGCCTAGCAGATACTAAGTGTTTTAAGTGCGGAAAAACCAATGCAAGAAAGAATTCGCGAAAATGTTCCGGCTGTCTTAGATCTATTCATTTATCTTGTGCTAAGCTGACAAAGAAAACATCAGGAGAACAACCAAACTGGAAATGTCTCGCATGCCCAGGGCCCACTGCAGAGCCAACCGGGGCAACACAGGAAACACCGGTCGCCAACTTGACCCAACTTGTGACCAAATGGAAAGTGCGGATCCAGGTCCTTGCCCGGGTACCTAAAGGAGCCAGAATCCAAGTGGCGGAGGCCCTTACAACCATCATAAAGCAGGCCCTACAGCTCAAGACACCCCTCGCATGGGCACGGCTCCTGGGTTTCTCCTATGGGGCCCTCCGAAAACCACCCAGAACCAACATACAAGACCATCTTCAGGTTTCACTAGCCACCAGAGTGAAACGTCAAGTAGCACAGTATATGGATGGAAACAAACTGGTGGAACCCCCCGAACAGCAACCAAACAGGGCCCAGAAGTAACAGGACAAGGAAGAGGAAGAGGCTGAACAGCTACGTAAGAGGGTCGCGGCGAAGCTGGCGGATAGTGACATCAAAGGGGCCATCAGACTGTTGTCCTCTTCAGAAGGTTTTGCTGGTCAAGGCACCGAAGTTGTTGAAGCCCTACAAGAAAAGCACCCACCTACACCTAGGGACCTAAACCTCCCCCCTGCCCCAAATGACCAGATGCCCCAACCTTTAGTTGTCACAAAGGAGCAGGTGGTTGCCACAGTGACTTCATTCCCAGCAGGCTCAGCCGCGGGCCCAGATGGTATCCGACCCGCCCACCTCAAAGGCCTCTTGGGTCAGGGATCAGGAGCTGCTGGGGAGGCACTCTTGGAAACCCTCACCAAATTCATCAACATGGTTTTAAGAGGGGAAGTACCCGACTGTGCCACACCCCTATTTTTGGGGGCATCACTCTGTGCACTGGCAAAAAAAGATGGCGGTGTGCGCCCAATAGCAGTAGGGAACACCTTCCGCCGCCTTGCCACAAAGGTGGGTTTGAAACCACTCTCGAATGGCCTAGGTCAACACTTAAGACCAGTTCAACTAGGTTTCGGAACTCCAGGGGGTGTGAAGCTGCTGTACACGCAACCCGCACCTACCTCAGCCAAGCCCAAGAAAAACGAGTGCTTCTAAAGATTGACATGCGGAACGCATTCAGAAGCATTCGCAGGGATGTCTTCCTCCGTGCAGCTCAAGAACACATCCCCACTCTGTACCCCTTACTTTGGCAGGCTTATTCCAAACCTTCAATCCTGATTTTTGGCGAGACGGTAATCCCATCAGCGACCGAGTTACAGCAGGGAGATCCAGGTGGTCCTGCTCTTTTCTCAATAGGGGTGGATGCAGCAGCTAACAAAGTAAGGTCAGAACTGAATGTATGGTACCTGGACGATGCAACCTTGGGTGGGTCAGTAGAGAACGTTCTAACCGACCTAAATAACATCGTAACTGACCTCGGCCAGGCTGGGCTAGTGATAAATGACACCAAATGTGAACTTGTCCTCCTCAACCACACACGTGAAGAAGGAGAAGAGACTCAGGCCCTGTTTCGAGGGATATTGCCAGATGTAAAGATCCTTCAGGATCACCAGCAAACCCTATTAGGTTCCCCACTAACTCTGGCAGCAATCCCACCAGCACTTCAAGTTAAAAAGGAGGAGCTTCAACGTCTTGTGAGTCGCCTGATACACATCGATGCCCACTCAGCTCTGGCCCTTCTCAAGAACTGTTTCTTCATCCCAAAACTCCAATACCTCTTGCGCACATCGATGACTTACACGAACAATGGTGGCTTCCAAGAATTAGACAGCATAATCCGAGAAGCAGTGACCAGCATCACCAACGTGGAATTTAAAGAACGGACCTGGACACAAGCCACCCTTCCTGTCCGCCTCGGGGGCTTGGGCATACGGAGAGCCTCAGATATTGCCTCCCCAGCCTTTATCTCTTCCCTCATCGCGACCAACGACCTTGTAGTGTCCATCCTTTCTTCTCAACCCGGAATGACACTTAATGGGGACGTAACAGTAGCGATTAACACCTGGAAGGAAAGTACAGGAGCAGAGGAGGAGCCTCAAGGTACCTCCAGGAGCAAGCAGAAAGCATGGGATACCATCTCGGCGAAGAAAACTCAAGAAAATCTCCTAACCAATGCAGACCAGGTTGCAAAAGCACGCCTCCAGGCAGCCGCCCGTTCGGAGAGTGGCTTGTGGTTACACGCCATCCCCATCCCACCTCTTGGAACTCACTTGGATGCTGAAGCGCTCCGGGTTGCCATCGCGCTCAGAGTGGGTGAGGCAGTTTGTCACCCACACACTTGCAAGTGTGGTGGGGGGATGGATGCTCAAGGTCACCATGCCTTGTCATGTAATTACAACGCAGGCTGCCTGCCAAGACACTCTGCACTAAATGATGTCATAAAACGGGCCCTGCAGAGTGCTAACCGTGCATCAATCCTCGAACCAAATGGACTTCACAGAGAAGACGGCAAACGGCCAGATGGGATGACCACTTTCCCTTACAAGAATGGCCGGTGCCTCGTGTGGGATGCCACATGTGTTAACACTTTCTCCACAACCAACATCGCCAGAAACGCCGACGAAGCAGGTGAAGCCGCCCGGATAGCAGAAAATAAAAAGCGAGAAAAATATCAAGCCATCGCCAGAAATCATCAGTTCGAGCCCCTGTCAATCGAAACTTCAGGAGTCTTCGGCCCTACCACCCTTAAGATGGTGAATGAAATAGGCCGTAAAATCAGAGAAGTTTCAGGAGAACCCCGGGAAACCCTCTGGCTCAAGCAAAGACTAGGGATGGCTATCCTCCGGCGCAATGCCACCAGCATCATGAGTTCAGTTCGACTGGACTGGGTCATGCCACTGTGTGAGGCCCGGGCAGGAGTGGTGTATCCGTAGTCTTTCCACAGTAGGGTAAAACAAAACATAAACTTTATTTGTATTTAACATGTGTGATGCACATAAATAAAAGGGGATGTGTCGGATGGTTGAAAGCCACAGTTGCTCGCGCGTTTGGGGCTAGCAACACGTATTATGAAAAACATGTATCCTCCTTCATTCACTGTCCCCCCCTTCACTCACTCAACCCCACAATTTGCCGGAGGATAACAGGTTTTTCACAATACATAGACGGAGGTCTTTTAAAAAAAAAAGCATTGTATCGACCATACGTACTGTCCAGTCTGTGGTGGGCTTGCTAGCTAGATCCCTTAATAACCTCATATTTTCTCTTTTTTCATATTGAATAGTAGCATAATAAGCCTGGAACCATCTTAAGCATAACTTATATTGTTCAACTTTATTTATTTGCATTCTAGAGTTTTCTGCATTTGTTAGATGTAAGTACTGCAGCCGCTTGGCATTCTAAATAATTATAAGATTCAAACCTTTTTTCTTCTATATATTTTCCTTTACTCTATTGCATTTGTTTATTATTATTGTATGTATTTATTGTGTATATTATTGAGGTTGACATCTAGGCTACAGGGGTTTGATGAATGGCTTGTTAGGCCACTGTTTTGACAGCTAGCACCAACCTCCTGAGATGTCAACCATTGTGTACCATTTGTTAGGCTAATGCATTAGATTTCTCCCATGGTTTTTGTTCCATATTATCCCAGTTCCTGAGCGACTGGGCATTATTTGGTTTGTTCTGGGAGTCTAGCAGCATTTCAGTTTACCATTTTTTTGCAGTTCAGAATAACCTGAGAAGTACTATAAGATACTAATAGCACTATCAACCCCGAGCCGGACAGGCCCCGACTCTGAGACAGTAGATATTTTTGTGTCTCCTTTGTACTGCTTTAATAGAGCAAATAGGAAGATAAACCTTTTCCTAGAGAACCTGCGTGTCTTGGTGTTTGAGTCAGATATTAAGAGCGTGTCTGTTGCAGGGTTAGTGCAGTACGGTGAGTATGGTTGGGTGCAGGACTACAGCATCGTCGTCTTGTTGTTATGGCATTTCTCTTTGGACAGTGCTGTGGGCTAGGCTATTGGAGCATCTGCTTTCCCCGAACCTCCCCTGGTAACAATATATATATATATATACAGTATATATATAGATATTCGTTAGTTGGATGGTTCAGTGGACTGTATAATAATACCATATAATAGTTTATATCACCTGAAGACTGGAACTAGTGCTGTAGAACTTAGTTGACCTGTTGAGCCGTGATGATGTTACAAGATGGTGGGAGTGTTAGCTAATAGGATAGAGTTGATGAATTAAGAAGGGGGCCACTATACTTAATGATTGATGAGAATGATGATTAATGATCTATGGATTAGTATGGATAGATGGAGAATTGATGAGCTAAGTACTATCACTAATTGGGCGAAATATGAGGTGAAACACAAGAGTGTAAGCAGACGGTCTGGTAGTGGTGGCGGCTAGCGAGAGAGTGCGGGACCCTCACAATATTCGCGAGAGGTCCGCCAATATCACGCATGCGCAAATGGGTAGGTATATATTTTCCCACCCAACTATAATTACCTAAGTTCATAGGAATGATAGACTACCCAATATCCAATATAGAACATAATTATTATCTTCTTAATTATTCTATATAACCATTGATCCCACAAACTTAATACTAAATACTTAATGTAATACTTAAAGTAAGACTGTCCATATCAGAGTTTGGACACATTCCCGCCACCAGGTTTATATAATACAGTATCTACAAAAGCCCGGAGGCTATTTTATTCCGCCATGATTGGGAGGAGGCTTGAGCCGCCTGTCGACTAGAACGTCCACTGGGTACGTTGACCGGTTGATCGGTCGAGATAGCCCCTGTGGGAATGTCTCCTGGCATCTCCAAGGAGTCCTCTTTGCACTCAATGTCCCCCTCAAGAGGGTACAGTCGGACAGTCGGCCGCGTATATGTTCTCGTCTTCGTCTGGACTCTAGCCACTCTGACTTCTTCGTCATGACCGGGTAATAACTCGACAATACGGCCCAACTTCCAAAAAGCGCGCGGACCCTCATCATGGATGATGACGACATCACCGATACCCGGCCACCGACCATTTATTGGTCTCTGCTTACACTTTTGCGCCTCTCTGAGGGTCACCAGATACTCGTTAGACCATCGTCGCCAGATATCTTTCGACAGTTTGCGAATATATTGATATCTGGCTGAAATGACATCTTTATTTATGTAGTCTGGATCTTCCAACCCATCCTCTACTTCATTATCATCAGGAAGATCCCGCAACCGATGACCCCGCACCAACACAGAGGGTGTTATTGGGGTAAGATCCCCTAGGTCGCCGGAAGCATAATATAAGGGACGATCATTGATAGTGGCCTCAATTTCCAACAGTAGAGTAGTCAATTCCTCCAAGGAAATTAAGGCACGTCCCAACACCTTCTTCAACCCCGCCTTGACAATGCCGATGGCCCATATAGCGCCGAACCACGGCGCCCTAGCCGGGATAAACCGCCACTCACATTGAACACTGCCAAGGTGGGACTGAACTTTAGGGTGATTACAAATGTCCGATAAGTACCCAGAGGCCCCAACAAAAGTGCTGGCATTGTCACTTAACCCTTAACCCTCTCCGACATATGACGCAATTTTGAGCCTATTAGGGATACTTTAAAGCCTTTATTACCATCAGGGTTTTTTACAAACCTTTATTTTAGTTACTTCAACCTCTGCAGTTGTCTTTGAGTTAGATGTGGGCAGAATTTTGAGAGGTAATTATAAGAGTGAGAGAACTCTATTTCTTATTGCTAATCTGGCAACCTCTGCGTCATATATGTCTGAAGGGGTTAAAAAGCGGCTCACCACTTAAGTCGAGTTAAATAAAGCTGGACTATGTGGCGGCGCTCGACATAGGTCGAGTGGCAATTTCAGCACGTAATGTGGCTGAGAGAGAGAGACAAGTGGTGGCAGGAGACTAGCGAGCGTATGACTGCTCCAGACCACCGCGGCGAACCTACTGCACAAATCTCAGCTCCCTCCTCCCTCTCTCACTCGCTCCATACTCAATTATGTCCCGAAAGTACCGAATTACCTGCTTTTTGCACTCGCGTTGCACGGTTATTGCAAGAAATCTATCCATCATACAAGGATCGTTATGGTGTCATTCGAAAGCTCTGTTTATGCCCTTTCAGGGATAGATACTTGTTTTACGTTCTGGGTCTTATTTAGGCATGAAAATGATCACGTAAACAGCCCTATTTTGGCTAAAAACACCCCGCTGGGCAGTACACATAAATAAACCGCATAGGCCGCTCGTAAGGTGTTAAAATGATCCGGGGAAATCCCTGTCGACTACAGAACCTCCTGAATGCGTGGAGGAAACTGTCACATGTGAGGTTGGTGACTATTTCGATGTGAATCGCTCTGGTGACCGCGCAAGTAAATAAAAGCATGTAAGCCTTTATGGTCGGCGAGTCCTTGATCGGGATTGCTCCGCTATAGTCCACCCCAGTGACCTTATACGGGTCTCCAGGGGTGGTTCGCAGGGCTGGTAAAGGTGGCAGTCCTGCATAGTCGTAGGGCTTACCTTTTACCCGACGACATTTCAGACATTTACCCAATACGCTTTTCACCACCTGCCTGAGTTTAGGCACCCACCATTTTTGACGAACATAGGTAACCACGTGACCGACCCCGTAATGGCAACAGAGCCGATGGCACCGATCAATTATCAGGTGGGTCAAGGGATGTTTGGAGGGCAGAAGTTTAGGATACTTGCATGATTCCGAGATAGCCGCTAACCTCAATCTGCCTCCACAATGAATTATACCTCCCTTCAGGTGTAGTCCTAACTGGTTGATTAAGTTATTTCTGGACTGTTTACCCTTCACCATTATTTTAAGTTCCTGCGAATAGGTCTCTTTTTGGCATAATTTGATTAAAACATTATCTGCAGCTCTAATTTCATTTACGTTGAGATGAGCACTACCTGTGGGGGGCAGGCTATTTCTTTTTGCCTTCAAATTATTTACGAAACGTATCACCCATGCTGTGACATGCTGCAATCTTTCATAGCTGCTCTGTTTGTGCCAGTCCCATAACTGTGTGTCATCTTGGGGCACCGTGCCTACAATTTGGGTCACGATACCAGCGGGCTGCTGTTGGAGATCTATATTCTCTGGCCATCCATCAGGTTTCGGGGGCCAAGAAGGCCCATTCCACCACAACGCAGAAGAACTCAAACATTTAGCAGACACGCTTCGAGATACCATATCACTTGGGTTCTCTTTAGTCGACACATACCGGAAAGAAGCAGTCGGGACTAGGGCATGTATCTCGTCAATGCGGTTAGTGACATACACTGGCAGTTTCTTTTGACTGTGAATCCAGTGTAGCGTAATTTGACTCTCACTCCACACATAGGTTTCAGAGATATGAAGTTTATTTTTATAGGCATTCTCAACGAAGTGATCATTCTGGCGGCTAGCAGAACTGCAGTCAATTCCAATTTAGGGATGGAAAGGGACTTGATGGGGGCCACCTTTGCCTTTGCCATGACCCAGTGGCTACCCTCTGGACTGACTAGATATATAGCAGTCCCGTAAGCGACACTGCTTGCGTCAGCAAATGCATGCAGGGAAACAGTCTTTCTGAAACAGATCCTCCTAGAGAACTTAATACAACTACAGAGAACCATGTCATCCACTATCCCCCGCCATTCCGCTTGCAGGTCCACAGAGAGAACATCGTCCCAACCCAATTTCAGTCTCCACAATTGTTGGAGAAAGATTCGAGACCTTATTGATACTGGCAACACAACACCCAAAGGATCAAAGAGTTTGGCAGCAAACCTTAAACACTCACACTTTGTAACCTGGTCAAAAGGAGCATACTGAACTCCAAAGGAACGAGAATCAGAGTCAGTTTTCCACACCTGCCAAGTACTCTCACCAAATCCTGTTGTTCCGCAGCAACACCATCCTTCTGCAACACCCTTCTCAAGACGGGTCTATTTGTGGCCCATTGGCGCAGGAATAAATGGGCATTATCCATTACTTCACGAGCCATATCGTAAGCATGGACGAGGTAACTTAATTATCCCCCGTACCTTGGAGGTTATCGATATATAGCCTGGCCCTAATTTCCTGCACCAACTCCGGGTCTGCATCAACAAGAGAAAGATGCTTAAGGATGGTCGCGTTAAGCAGAAACTGGGAGCAGGTAGCGCCAAACAATACAACCTGGAACCGATAACATTGTAGAGGCAAATCTAGTCGAAGAGGATCCTTTGGCCACATGAACCTGGTGTGATCTCTGTCGTCCTCATGTAGTTTTAACATCAAGAAGGCTTTCTCAATGTCACTGACCCACACATACTGATGCAAACGGAATCTCAACAAGACCTGAGCCAACTCCGGCACTAAAGATGGTCCCGCGTACAGACAGTCGTTCAGACTAGGCAAGTACTGGTTAACCTTAGCGGAACAATCAAATACAATACGAACCGGAGTAGTCCTGCTTTCCTTTAAGATCCCATGATGCGCCAGATAGTGACATGACCCAGGGTCATCGAATGAAACCTCCTCAATGAAACCACGCGACAACTGATCAGAAATTAACTGCGAATATTGTTGACAAAAACCAGGGTCAGCAATGAACCTCTTCTGGAGTCATCGTAACCTACCCACAGCCAAACCTTTGTTGGTGGGCAACCGTCCCTTTTCTTCGGTCCAGCGAAGACGTACCTGATACTGTAGACTTTCTGGATCATACGTGATTGTCTCCTCATAACTGATCAAAGCTTGCCGTTCGGCTTGCGAATGTTCTTTGGGTGATATGCCAATGTGGTCTAAATCCCACAAAGCATTCAGTTCTTCTTTGCACGGGAACTGTCCAGTAGACATATATTGGTCCACTGGAGTTACTGCCACTTTTAGAATTTGTTACAACCTCAGTATTGGAACTGGATGTGGATGCCGCATAAGAACCACTCCCATTTATAACCAGGTCGTACTATGTTGTAGTAATAATCGGCACCAATTAGTACCTCCAGCTGTGCTGTCTCTGTGATGCATGAATCGGCTAATTTAATGCCATGGTGCTTTAAACTAATCATTTCAGCACTAAGACTAGACTCACCTTTATGTTCGGGAAGATCCTCGACCACAATTGCTTCGAGACGATGGAACCTACCCCGATGTAAATATTTCAGTGCTACAATAGTATACTCACGAGGGATTTGAGTTCCGGTGAAACCATGAAGCCGTAATTCTTCCGTCCCCACGGTTTCGTATGAAAGGGACGGTAGTACGGATTTCTTCACGAAGGTCCTCTGTGAGCATTGGTCTAATAGCGATCTGACTTTCATACTTTTCCTGTGTCTACACTTTACAGGCAGCTGAACTGTGGGTAGGATCACAGTTTGCTTATTCATACTTACAGACATTGTTGTTGAGGTTGTAGGTGTTGACTCTTCCCTAGTAGTACCTCAACTTACCAGTCTTGCCTCTCTCTGTTTTGGGCACAGGGAGTGAAAGTGCTTACCCTGGCAATACCTACAATTTTTTATATTAGGGTTAGTGCACCCATTACCACCATGATCACTGGAGAGACATCCCGCACAGAGTCGTAGTTGCCGAGCTCTTTTAATTTTGAGCGGTCCCGTTTTAT
The DNA here is from genome assembly GCA_032716605.1 of Paralithodes platypus. Lineage (NCBI taxonomy): Eukaryota > Metazoa > Arthropoda > Malacostraca > Decapoda > Lithodidae > Paralithodes > Paralithodes platypus. The sequence continues at coordinate 21,792,662 of CM064529.1, read as the reverse complement.
GTTTAAAGCATTTATACCAGGGATGGTTATTCCCACCGCACAGTTTACATGGGAACCGGCTACTACCACTCTGTGTTACGAATGCAGCCGTAGCCACAGGCATATTCTTTCCTGGGGAGTCCTGACCAACCATGTTATACAATTCTGCCTGAAAACACCGTGTGAAAGTCTTGTAATCTAGGCTTTGCTCACCCATCTCCCTCCTAATGGTCTCCTTAACTGGTGATGGCAATTTATTCAGCAATGTAACCACACAGAACTCTGTCAGACTCACCTGTTGACAAGTCATAGATCTCATGGCACTTTCCATGGTGGCGTAGAAAGCCTTTAGTTCTACGGCCTGACATTTAGGAGCGACAAGATTATGGAAATGCATGATATGTGCCGCCTTTACCCTGTCGGGGTGCCCGAAGGTTTCTTGAAGTAAGTCTAAGGCGGGGACGTATCTTGCACCCTCCACCGAGAAACCTTCTATCAGCTTATAGGCATCCCCTTTAACTGACCCTTTAAGTATGTTAACTTTTGAATTGCACTTAAGTCAGTCCTTTCATGCACCACACATCGAAACATGTCCCAAAACCCAGTCCATAATGTGGAGTCGCCAGCGAAGGTGGGTAGGATCAGGTGCGGCAATTTAACTCCCAATCCCTTGTGTCGGATCGAGTTTGCCCTTCTTGACTACCAAATTCCGCCTTTAGGCGGGCGACTATGCCATAGATGTCAAATAAGTAGATGGTATCCGCTTGGTTCTCTTTAAAATATTCATCGTCTGAGGTGTATAGCGGCAACAAGACCTCTTGATTGGCCTCAAATTTGGCCACCTGGGTTTACACGCTATGAAGTTTTGCCTCGATATCTATCCGAGTTGCGGACTCCAAGAACTCATCCAAACCTGCTGCCAGGACAGTCAAGGAACCTTTAATACCTGCCCTACGGCGTTTGCCTTGGGCTAGAGCTTCCATATTGTCACCCTTAGTCCAAAACAAAACCCAGACCTTTATGACAGTTTATTTGAAACAGGAAATCTTCCGCCGATCAAACTCGGGTTCTAATGCTAAACGCGAGCGACCAATGACAGATAATCAAAGAGCGAGAACAAATGCGAGTAACATCAAATGCGAGAGGGAAAACAAATTGCAATACCTATCATGCCGATCAAACTCGGGTTCCAACACAAATCGCGAGCAACGGCAAGAAATAAAAAGGGAAAAAACAATGGATATACTAACAAGACATGGTGATAAATAGCCGGTCAAGCTCGGGTTCGGACCTAACACTAAACGCGAGCGACGGGATATATGGCAAATTATCAGAACATGCGTGGCATGTTATTAGCGCCTGCCGAGTGCCGAAATCATCAAAATTAAAACCCAAATTACAACCCTTCAAATTTTAGTACTAGAAATTTAGATGACACAATAATCAGAAAAGTTATAGGCTATCACAGAAATTCTAAAAAGTTAGACTATCTCAGAAATTTTGAAAAGGTTTAACTAGATGCATCGTGATTCACTGATAATTTAGAAAAGCCAATAGATACCTTTAAATTTAGATTTAGTTAGGCCTAATCAGAAAAACAAGACTCATTGAACTTTCAAATTAATCAGAAAAATGCATTATAGGCCTATGGCTTAAGCGTCTGCACCAAAGAAGACCCGAGCCGATCTAATTATCTCCCGGAACAGCTGATCCGAGGCGGGCGGTGTAAGATGGATGCTATCCCACCCAAAATCAGCTGCTGAGGTATTCATGGACTGGTACCGGCTCCGAGTCCATGGCAGGTTGCGCTTGAGCCACTGGTTACCCGAATTGAGAATTTTGTTGAACTCGGCGGGTTCGACTCCTCTAGGGTTCTGGCGCTTCTCTATTCCTATTATGAAGCAATGGCCTCCTGTCCTATTCTCTATCTCCCTAACCAACTCCTGGATCTCGTTGGCTAAATCCTTTGGTGCAACGCCTGACTTCACATCGTTGCCACCGATGACAAGGTATGTCAAATTAGGACGCCAACTAAGTAATTGCTCCCAGGCCTCAGTACTCTTTAAAGTGCTTACTTTAGCCCCTGGGGCGGCAAGAGGTTTGACAGTGTAGTGGGGATGGTAAACTGGCTTATCTACATACAGATCCCGCACATATGAATGGCCTATAATGGCCACCTTTCTTATAAGGCCAGGGTAAATAGCCCTCTGTGGCTCAAAACTTTCGCCGATGCCCCCCCCCCCTGCCGCGCCGTGCTTAAAGAAGCCTTGCGCCATGTTGGCAATACACAAAAACCCTCGCAGCCGAAACAGACGAAAAAAATAGCGAGAGGGTAGCCATGCAGAAGCTCACGGACCAGGAAATAATGGGAGCACGCCGGCCAGGTGCCACAACACTAGGACGGGCGAAGGACCATATATTATATAGTTAGTTGGATGGTTCAGTGGACTGTATAATAATACCATATAATAGTTTATATCACCTGAAGACTGGAGATAGTGCTGTAGAACTTGGTTGACCTGTTGAGCTGTGATGATGTTACAAGATGGTGTGTGAAACAGGAGTGTTAGCTAATAGGATAGAGTTGATGAATAAAGAAGGGGGCCACTATACTTAATGATTGATGAGAATGATGATTAATGATCTATGGATTAGTATGGATAGATGGAGAATTGATGAGCTAAGTACTATCACTAATGGGGCGAAATATGAGGTGAAACACGAGAGTGTAAGCAGACGATCTGGTAGTGGTGGCGGCTAGCGAGAGAGTGCGGGACCCTCACAATATTCGCGAGAGGTCCGCCAATATCACGCATGCGCAAATGGGTAAGTATATATTTTCCCACCCAACTATAATTACCTAAGTTCATAGGAATGATAGACTACCCAATATCCAATATAGAACATCATTATTAACTTATTGATTATTCTATATAACCATTGATCCCACAAACTTAATACTAAATACTTAATGTAATACTTAAAGTAAGACTGTCCATATCAGAGTTTGGTCAATATATATATATATATATATTTTTTTTTTATATATTCCAACTACTCCCTCTCGGGCGTAGGCTGATAGCCTATACACTCTACCGCTGAACACGGTGAGGCCCATGAGGTCTTGCTCCAGTCAAGGGAGTGAGACATGTGAAGCTTCACGGCTCGAAGGAACTCCATCTCTGAAGCCGCCTCGCCTCTGCGCTTCACAGTCTCATCCCCCACACTCGGACCCTCACTCTCAGAACGCCACCTATTGAGCAATTAACTCACTAGGCATTGCCCCCCTGTAGCATATTTTTGAATATGGGAATATTCATACAATGCTCTTATAATCAGGGAACAATGAGGGTATTTGTTTTGGCATTTCGGTGTGCTGTGAAAATGCACTGATACTAGGTACAGCACAAATTCCATCCCAATAATATCTTCCCATTGACATATTGGGATTCGAACCCGGGTCCATTGGATTACCAGTCCAGTGGCAAGACCACTCCGCCACACCTCCCCTGATATATATATATATATATATATATATATATATTCTCTTTTAAACAGACGAGGTTAAAAGCAATAGCAGTTTCAGCATTCAGGATTTTATTGTTACAGCTTTCAATAGTTCTAACAATTTTCCTCTGGGGTTCAGAGATGAGGTACAAAAGGTTAGCAAAATTCATGGTGGATCCAACTTTTCACAAGTAAACATCTTGCATCTTCAGGGAATGGAGAGGTAATGATTAGAATAGGGACAAAGCATCATATTTATACAAAATTCGAGGATCAAGTAGAGGGAGGTGGGCGGAGCTACTGGGTGTGTGGTGGCTGTTCATTGGTGGAAGGCAGTCTATTCGCGAGACGGGCACTAAATCTTATCGGTAGTTGGTTGTTGGCTGTGGGTGGCTGTGATTGGTTGGTGTTGTCAGTTGTGTGCTGGGCGTGGAGGGGAAGGGAGGGGGGGCAGGGGGGGAGAGGAGGGGGGGCAGCATGCCTGTAGCGCTTGCCTGAAGGAAGAATTTGAAGGTCTTGTGTTTGATTGTTGATGCTGGGGTTGAGTGTTTGGATGTATAGAGCTTCTAAAATAGCTAGTCTTCTGGGGTCTGATTCTTTGTCGAGTATGGTGGTTTGTTTGTCTAGGTCGGCGCGAGTTAGGGCAAGATGGTGGGGGCTTGATAGTGATCTTTTATAGCGCCAGATTGAAGGTGGAGGGTTAGTCGACGGGAAAGGCGAGTCTGTGTCATTCCAACATAGGATAGGGGTCCACAGTCCCCAGAGGTGCAAATATGCTGGTATATCACATGATCGTCTTTCGGTTGGTTGGTGGAAATGGGGCGGTTACGGAGGAAAAGGTTGGAGGTCTTAGGAGATTTGTAGTAAATAATGAGTTTGATTTTATTGTCAGGGTTGGTGGGGAGGACGTTTTTGTTAATTATTTCTTTCATAATGGATTCGTCTGTTGTGTGGTCGGAAGACATGTAGTTTCTGTAGAAAAATGTAATGTCATTGGCCGGGTTGGTGCTAGGGGGGTCTTGTTTGAACCATTTTTCTAGGTGGTGGTTGATGGCATTGGTGACGTCAGTGTTGGAATACCCATTTTTGAATAGGACCTGGGTGAGCCTGTCCAGTTCATTGTGTGTGTCATTCCAGGTGGTGCAATGGGTGAGGGCTCTCCTGACATAGGCGGCGATGGTGGACTGTACGTATCGTTTAGGGCATTCACTTTCCCCATTAAGACATTGGCCATTGTTAGTAGGTTTGGTGTACACGGTAGTTTTGAAGCCGTGGTCGTGGAGGGAGACAAGGAGGTCGAGGAAGGGTAGATGTCCATCGGTGGTTTCTTCGTATGTGAAGTTGAGTCCGGAGGCGGCCATGAAGCGCTGCTGGAGGTCCCTGAGTTCGCCCAGGTCCTTCACCCGCACGAAGATATCATCGATGTACCTGCAGTAGACAGTGGGCCGGTGGGCAGCCAGGAGTTTCTCTTCGATAGTTCCCATGAAGAAATTGGCGAACAGGACCCCCAGGGGGCTTCCCATCGCTACACCGTCGATTTGCTGGTACATATTCCCGTGGGGGCAGAGGAAAGGGGACTCCTTGGTACATAGTTCCAAGAGCGTCTTCAGGGCCTTCTCCGGGATGTCCAGGGGGGGCGTATTATGGCAGTGGTAAACTCGACGTAGGATAAAATCTATGGTCTTGTCAACGGGCACGTTGGTAAACAAACTCTACGTCGAGGGAGGCGATGATGTGGTCGTTAGCTGGGGGGGCATCTCGTAGAATTTCTAGGAAGTCATAAGCAGAGTTGAGGTTGTATTGCCGTGGAACAAAACAGGTGAGGAGTTTGTTCAGGGCCTTGGCGGTCTGGTAGGTAGCAGTAGGGATCTGTGATATGATGGGGCGGAGAGGGTTCCCGGGTTTGTGGGTTTTTATAGTACCGTAAGCATAACCTGGGGTGAATTCGCCGATGAGTTTCTTCAGGTGTACGCCACCGGCTTTGGCGTTGATAGCAGTGATGGTGATCGGCGAATTCACCCCGGGTTATGCTTACGGTACTATAAAAACCCACAAATCTGGGAACCACCTCCGCCCCATCATATCACAGATCCCTACTGCTACCTACCAGACCGCCAAGGCCCTGAACAAACTCCTCACCCCTTTTGTTCCACGGCAATACAACCTCAACTCTGCTTATGACTTCCTAGAAATTCTACGAGATGCCCCTCCAGCTAACGACCACATCATGGCCTCCCTCGACGTAGAGAGTTTGTTTACCAACGTGCCCGTTGACAAGACCATAGATTTTATCCTACGTCGAGTTTACCACTGCCCTAATACACTGCCCCTGGACATCCCGGAGAAGGCCCTGAAGACGCTCTTGGAACTATGTGCCAAGGAGTCCCCTTTCCTCTGCCCCCGCAGGAATATGTACCAGCAAATCGACGGTGTAGCGATGGGAAGCCCCCTGGGGGTCCTGTTCACCAATTTCTTCATGGGAACTATCGAAGAGGAACTCCTGGCTGCCCACCGGCCCGCTGTCTACTGCAGGTACATCGATGATATCTTTGTGCGGGTGAAGGACCTGGGCGAACTCAGGGACCTCCAGCAGCGCTTCATGGCCGCCTCCGGACTCAACTTCACATACGAAGAAACCACCGATGGACATCTACCCTTCCTCGACCTCCTTGTCTCCCTCCACGACCACGGCTTCAAAACTACCGTGTACACCAAACCTACTAACAATGGCCAATGTCTTAATGGGGAAAGTGAATGCCCTAAACGATACCTACAGTCCACCATCGCCGCCTATGTCAGGAGAGCCCTCACCCATTGCACCACCTGGAATGACACACACAGTGAACTGGAAAGGCTCACCCAGGTCCTAGTCAACAATGGGTATTCCAACACTGACGTCACCAATGCCATCAACCACCACCTAGAAAAATTGTACAAACAAGACCCCCCTAGCACCAACCCGGCCAATGACATTTCATTTTTCTACAGAAACTACATGTCTTCCGACCACACAATAGACAAATCCATTATGAAAGAAATAATTAACAAAAACTTCCTCCCCACCAACCCTGACAATAAAATCAAACTCATTATTTACTACAAATCTCCTAAGACCTCCAACCTTGTCCTCCGTAACCGCCCCATTTCCACCTACCAACCGAAAGACGATCATGTGATATACCAGCATATTTGCACCTCTGGGGACTGTGGACCCCTATCCTATGTTGGAATGACACAGACTCGCCTTTCCCGTCGACTACCCTCCACCTTCAATCTGGCACTATAAAAGATCACTATCAAGCCCCCCACCATCTTGCCCTAACTCGCGCCGACCTAGACAAACAAACCACCATACTCGACAAAGAATCAGACCCCAGAAGACTAGCTATTTTAGAAGCTCTATACATCCAAACACTCAACCCCAGCATCAACAACCAAACACAAGACCTTCAAATTCTTCCTTCAGGCAAGCGCTACAGGCATGCTGCCCCCCCTCCTCTCGCCTCGTGCCCCCCTCCCTTACGCTTCCACGCTCAGCACACAACTGACAACACCAACCAATCACAGCCACCCACAGCCAGCAACCAACCACCGATAAGATTTAGTGCCCGTCTCGCGAATAGACTGCCTTCCACCAATGAACAGCCACCACACACCCAGTAGCTCCGCCCACCTCCCTCTACTTGATCCTCAAATTTTGTATAAATATGATGCTTTGTCCCTATTCTAATCATTACCTCTCCATTCCCTGAAGATGCAAGATGTTTACTTGTGAAACGTTGGATCCACCATGAATTTTGCTAACCTTTTGTACCTCATCTCTGAACCCCAGAGGAAAATTGTTAGAACTATTGAAAGCTGTAACAATAAAATCCTGAATGCTGAAACTGCTATTGCTTTTAACCTCATCTGTTTAAAAGAGAATCTATTACCTGGCTATACTAACATATATATATATTATAAAAATAATAAAAACTATTTGTCAACAGCCTACTGGGCAGAAGCTCTCATAAGGCTGGGATATATATATATATACAGATATATATACAGTATATATATATATTTATATTTTTTGTTTTAACCATACGAGGTTTAATGATGAGGCTAGTTCAGCGTTCAGTATTTTTTTGTTAATATTTTCAATGTTTCTGACAAGTCTTCTTTGTGGTTCAGTAAGAAGGTGGATATGGGTGGCAAAGTTCATGATGAGTAACCAACGTTTCGCTAGGCACAGCTAGCATCATCAGGATAATGCTAAAATAGACAGATTACATAGTTTATATACACATATAATTGATCTCACAGGAGAGGTGGGAGGAGCTACCATGCGCTCGGGCGGCCGCCATTGGTGGAGGGTGGCCTGCTGGCTGGTGGTTGGCTGGTGCTAGAGGAAGTAATTGGTGATTGGCTAGGGGTGGTAGTGACTCTGTTCAGTTGCGCGGGAGAGGGGGGCATAGAGCGGTGGTTGTATGTAGCGGCAGAAGGGGTATAGGGTTTAGCTGAGGGCAATATTTGGAGGTCCTGAGTTTGATAGTTGAAGCTGGGGCTTATGGCTAGAATATATAAGGCTTTGAGTATTGGGAGTCGTCTGGGGTCATTCTCCTTATTAAGTATGGTAGTATGTTTAGTTAAGTCAGCGTGGGTTAGGGCAAAGTAGTTAGGGGCTTGGAAGTGATCTTTCATGGCTCCAGAGCGAAGGTGGAGGGTTAGCCTACAGGACAGACGAGTTTGTGCCATACCAATATAGGATTGGGGCCCACAGTCCCCATTATTACAGGTGTGTTGGTATACCACATGGTCGTCGTTCATCGGGCTCTTGGTGGGGGCATGTCTGTTTTGGAGGACTAGGTTGGAGTTCTTGTGGGATTTATAGTATATTTTGTATTGAATTTTGTGTTCTGGGTTGGTGGGTAGGAAATTTGTATTAATTATTTCTCTCATTATGGTCACGTTGGGTTCGTGGTCTGACGACATGTAATTTCGATAGAATATCTTGATGTTGTCAGAGGGATTGGTGTTGGGTTATCTGGATTGTATCATTTTTCTAGGTGGTGTTTAATGGGAGGTTACCTGGGTTACCTGGGAGAATCGTTCTAGTTCTTGAAGGGTATCTCCCCAAGTGCACCCACTGCACCACTTTGGGAGATACGCACCACTTGGGGAGATAACCAGCAAGAACTAGAACGACTCTCCCTTTATACTACCACAGATCCTTCTTATGCTGCACTAAATCATCTAAATATAGCTAGAATAACATGTTAGAGGCACCACCGCTGGGGTCTCATGTTTATTGACGTTGATGGTGGGTCGGTACAGTCGGCCAAATAATTCATTATGATCTGCTCGATGTGTGCTGTATTATTGTCTGTTAGATATTGAATAGAGTGGGTAAAAGTAGGAACATGTTTGTATATCTCACTCGAACCGATGAAAGACAGTTTAGATAGTGCTGATATCAATTGTTAATCAAAATACACTTGGTGCAGAGACATCACTTGTTTGGCCGACTGTACAACAAGTGTTATGTCCGCCACCACCGCCACCACCACCACCACCATCACCAACCACCACCACACCCATAACACTCTCAAAATGTTTACCCTGCCTGTCATGGGCTGAGTCACAGAATAACTTACTCGGCCGTCTGGAGCTGAAAGATCTATCTATCTATTGCCTGACGCCGTGATCCCCGAAGGTGTGGCCACGAATGAACCGCCCCCATGCACCTCTGTCCCCAGTCAGTCGACGCCCCTCCGCCCAACCAGCACCGCCTTCGTTCATGTACTTCCTCACTCCATCCTTCCACCTCTCATTCGGTCTACCTCTCCCTCTCTGTCCCTCCACCTCGCTCTCGTACACCCTCTTAGTCATTCTCTCGCTTTGCATACGTTCCATATGGCCGAACAATCTCAAGTTGTTCCTTTTCACACTTTCCAGCACATCTACCTCCACACCACACCTCCTTCTTACTTCCTCATTAGTCTGTCTATCCCTCCATGTAACTCCGCACGCACTCCTTAAGTAATTCATTTCCACTGCTCTCAATCTTGGTCTGAGTCTCTCAACCAACGTCCATGCTTCGCTTCCGTAAGTCAGTGTCGGGATTACCACACTGTCATGCAAGGACTTCTTCACTTCCATACTGACCTGAAAGATGAAGTTAAGTATTATTCAAGTGTATTCAATTTCGAATGGAAGAGTTTGGTAATATCAGATGTGTGTGTGTGTGTGTGTGTGTGTGTATTCATAATTGTATTCATAATTGTAGTTTGACAGGAATGGAGTTTTTGGCTCATATTATCCCGCTTCCTAGACATTATAATCAATGACAATTACCCATCTTCTTGTCTCAGAAAACCTTTATCAACCTGGGCGAGATATGAACCCGGGCCTGCTGGGTTGCAGACATGGACGATACCACTGAGCTAGCCGCGCGGCTAGTGTGTGTGTGTGTGTGTGTGTCTCCCTACTTTAGTTTGGCATCATATCAAAGGCAATAACCTGTCATAAGAAGTTCAAGAAAATGCTTTGCGTCGTTCCGTAAACAATTCTACCCATCACAAAATAATAATCATATATGTTGAATACTTAATAGCACTCTAAGTCCTTTTTAGTTTAGCTGCAAATTATAAGTACCGGTTTTAGGGTTTCAGTTAGACCTGAAACTTGAGTGTAAATTGTAAGCATGGTTCACACATACGCGAGTGTGAGCTAGAGTCACCATGAGTAGGGTAAAATGGGGACTCGCTCACCTACTCGCGGTCAAAATCGATGACTCGTAGTGACTCTGTCGACTCTTGTTTGACTTGTGGCCAGTCGCAGTGGGTTGGCCATGTCTGGCAAAATTTCATCCCAGCACGAAATTTGGACCGAGAGTCCGACAACTCTCAGTGACTCTCAATGACTCGTTGTGACTCTAAGTGACTCTCAATGACTCGTGAACACTTGCAGCAACTCGCAATTACATAAACTTAATATTAAAATGTCAAAGATCATATCTAACTAAAATATAACTTGAAAAACGATACAAGAATCATAGAAAATAAGAACTAACAAAATAATAACATTAATAAATAAAACAAAATATATAATACAATGATAAATCATAAAACTCAATTTACATATATATATATATATATATATATATATACAGTATATATATATATATATATATATATATATATATATATATATATATATATATATATGTATATATATATATATATATATATATATATATATATATATATATATATATATATTATGTATGCAACCAGGTCTCGATATGTTATTTTTGCATCAAATGTCTGTCTGTCTGTCTGTCTGTCTATCTATCTAGTGCATCTATCTCCCTTATACATAAATTTAACTATGTCTTATTTGGTCTTTTTGTAATTTATGAATCATTTCTAATGGGATGGAATTGACAAATATTATATCCTTCCAGCACATAAATAACAACATGAAAAGAAGAGTCAATATAAAATGTATCCTTTGTCTTTTCAGAAACTCATTTATGTTCGCATTTTATCAATCGCTTGGACCTAGCAACTCTCTGTCTATCTATCTATCTAATGCATCTATCTATCTCCCTTTTACATTAACGTAACTATGTCATATAGCCTATGGTCTTTTTGTAATATATGAATCATTTCTAATGTGATGGAATTAAAAACTATAATATCCTTCCAGCACATAGATAAAAAAGAAATAAAAGAGTCAACTAAATATTTTCGTTATCTACTCCAGATCGACGTTCAGCTAATTGGTCTGACATTCCGACATGGAAAATTGTGTTTTATTTGATTTTTTCTTGTTATTTTTTGTTTTTGGATGGTATATTTTCGCCTTGAAAGTGTATTTAAACAAAATGATGGGGGAAATATTTTAACATGTTTTTAATTGACATTTATGTCAATTTTGCTGATTATGAGTTTTTGGAAATTGTTTTCTTTAATTCCACCATATCGGAAATGATTCACAGATTATATAGAGACCAAATAACATAACTGTAGGTTTGGTATGGGACAACGCATATATATCCAGGTGGATGGGACTCGTTAGCCTTGGTCGGCAACTCATCTAGGGGAAACAACCTTATAAAAATCTGGGTGGATGCAACTCGTCAACCTTGGTCGGCAACCTGTCTAGGGGAGTAAACCTGATACAAATCGGTACTGCTTACATAAGGGTGAAGCAGGTTAGTGGATGGACTAGCCGAATACCACTGTAGAAAAATAGTGCTAAAAAGATAAATAGAGGGCCTCGGGGTCGGACGAGTTCTAAATTGAGTGGCAATCCTGTAAGTCCTTCAGTAAACTGGCATGGGTTGTATCTCTTACAGGTGATAGGTCCACTTGGGGACCTTCTGTGTATGGCCACCCTCATTAAGGGGAGTGAGCGTCCAGCAATAGATACATAGATAGACAATAGGAGGCATTCCCGGCATACTCTCAACGCAATGTTCCAACTCTCAGTGACTACTGTAGTGTCTTACTCGTGGTGACTCGTATCTCCTAATCCGAAAATGACAATTACAACTACAATTTTCAAGCACTCTCACTTCAATTGCGGTTTTATCGTGGTTACTCGTGGTAACTCACAGTGACTCATAGTGACTCGTTGTGGTTCGCAAGTACACTCGCGGTGACTCGTACTCTCTCATGGTGCATAAGGAATTAGTACACTCGCGGTCATTGTTGCGTGAGTTGCCAAGAGACAACACTCTTGCCAACTTGCGCTCACACTCGCGTATAATTGTGAACTAGGCTTAACTCTAGAAAAACAACGACATTTCAGATCTATAACCCATTCAGTACCGTTGACATCCATTTTATAACATTCCGGCAACTTTCAGATAATTTTATTCAGGTTAGGAAAGATGTCTACTCATTAAAAGTCCACAGACTATCTTAATTCATCCTTTCAGCCACATTATATCCTTCCCAAGCTTCCTAAATCGTCTAAATGTTGTTGAAATCAAATCCAAAGAGACGTCACCAGTACAGAAAGGGTAAATAATGATAGACAACAGTAAGACGTCCTACCCAGTGCCCGACGTAAGGGGGTTAGGGCTCATTTTGTGGTCTATATATATATATATATGTATATATATATATATATATATATATATATATATATATATATAGAGTATATATATATTTATATATATATACTGTATATACAGTATATACATATATATAAGGTTCCTCATAAGACCTCCATCAAGCTTTAAAAAATACTGCCTACATCTTCGTTCGAGATAATTTTGTAAATTTTTCGGTAGAAAAATGTCCCGGCCGATTCCTCCTAAAATTACAGCCTCACTATTGCTCGCCAGGAAAAAATCGACACCTAAATGGCACGAAAGGTCGTAATAATGACAACAAATGGAGTCAAAGGTCTTAAAATCGCCAGTCTAAGGAAACAAACGTCTTAAAATGTCAAAACTAACGGGGTTAAACACGAGGGAGAAGGGAAGCCAGAAGAACCAATTTGGTCAAGATTATACTATACAATAAATGCCTCTGCTAAATGTTCACTGCAATTACTTCAGCTTTGCAGAATTATTACAATAAACACATTATTGTTTTTATTAGCATGCGGTTTAACCCCTTCTGTATCGACGACGGCGTTTTAATTCTATTATAGCTACTATTAGAGGATTTTATTCCGTTTAATAAGGGCCTCCAGCAATTAACCCGGGAACAGCGAGAACACTCTTAAGAGGTTTTACTGGGAAATGGCGAGAAAGCTCTTAAGAGGGAAGGCCTACAATTTGTTTTTAAAAGGCCCCAGTAGCACTTAAAACATTTATTTTTTCCTCCATACCTCATATCACTCCTCCACATTCCCTCCTTCCCCACATTCCCTCCTTCCCCCATTCCCCCCCCCCCCCCTCCCTTCAATTATCACCTATTTTCCCTGTTATTCCCCAATTCATTGGTATATTTTTGTGCTAACATTAGCAAACTGGTTGCAGGGTGTGGTTATGTGCCTAGCGAGTGTGTTGGCAGAGGTAGACAGTGGGGTGGGACGCTCAGTCATGCTCCAGAGCTCGCGAGGGGAGGGGTTGCCTCACTGTGCTCCACACTTCATGAATGGGCCGCTCCATGTTTATTCGCGATTTTGACCAGAAAAATTATATTCCCACATGTTTTATTGTTGTTACAGGTTACTATCTTCATAGTATAGGTAAAATAGGTACATATGAATAAGTAATAACGATATTTATCATAAAATGACGATTATAGGCAGGAATGGAGCCTAATATTGCCGCCCAGAAGTGTCGTGTTCACTACACATAGCTCGTGCTTACCGGGTTAACGGGCTTCGAACTATCTCACTTAACTCATATTACTACCACAGATTCTTTTTAAGCTGCACAATGTCGTTTAAATATAGCAAGACTAAAATTTAAAGACGTCGCCAGTATAGAGGGGGTTATAAGAGCTGTGTACGCGTAAATTTGGTATTAAAACCAACTTCAGAGAGTGTTTACTGTATTATCTAAATTATCACATCATTTTAGCTTTATTGCTCTATGAGACTCGGTGAACTCTCTCCAGAAGCAATATTTACTGTTTGTGTAATAAATTCTCAATGTTTGTATACAAGCTAAGCACCATCCTATCAAATTACTGTTGTGCCCAAACATTGCGATACGTTAGTCAGTAGCCAGCCCCTACTCCCACAAGGGGTAGGGAGGATCAGCCAGAAACACTAGAAAGGAAAAAGAGTTGACAGGAGAAGACCGAAGTCATATAACCGTTTGCCCACATAAAAGCAAACACACAAGCATTCAGAAGCACCAAGCATTCATCAGCCCCCGAAATCAATGGCTTCACTTCTCAAATATAACCACCACATATTTAAAATGACAAAATACCAAACAGAATACGGTAATGCCACTACTATTAAGCCCTTCAGCACGGTTACATAATTTTAATTTTATTCTGAATACTATTAGACGATTTTCTTTAGCATATAATCTATCTCTAGCGATACGTTCTGGAGAAATAATAAACCACATGCCTCTCTAGTCTGCGGTTCTCATCATGGTCAAAAGTCGTACAGTCATGAGCCATATCTCTCAATTTGTAAGGGGGTACTGCCGGTTATTTTTTGGTCAATCTTTGTATGTATTTGTATATATTTCAGTGTCCTAGATAGACCTCCAACAAGCTTAAACAAATATTTCCTTTTAGGATAAATTTGTACATTTTTCGGCAGAAAAAATGTACCGGCAAGGCCGGTTCCTCCGAAATTCCTGTCTCGCTATCGCTCACCAGGACAAAAATCGACACGTAAATGACACGAAAGGTTTTAATTTTGGCAAAGAAATGGGGCAAATGGTCTCAAAATCGCCAAACAAATGGAACGAACTTCTTAAAATGTCAAAATTAATGGCGCTAAACATAAGGGAGAAGGGGGTCCACAAAAAGCAACTACCGCACCCTTAAAGCCAAGTTGTAGTCGCTTTTTCTGGACTCCCTTCACCCTTCTGCTTAGCATATTAGTTTTGAGATTTTAAGACGTTCGTTCTATTCTATTAGTTTGGCGATTTTGAAACCTCTTAAATTACAGGGCCGTTATCGCTCACCAGAAAACAAAAATAACACCTAAATGGCACGAAAGGTCTTAAAATTGACAGATATGGGGCTAAAGTTCTTAAAAACGCCAAACTAATTGGGTGAAAAAAAGAAAAGAAAAATCCCCCACATGGAAGTCTCCCCTTAATGAGGACCTACTGTATATACAGTATATATACTATTTTCCCTTTAATCCTCATTGTCATAATAATGTAATTATATTTCTACCTTAAAAGTTGATACCACATGGCATTGATTACATTAATTAGGTATAATTGTAAGTTAATTGGTGGATTGGTGATGTTAAGAATTATATAATAGTGACCATAATGTCCTTTGATTTGAATTTGAGATAGTAAGCCACTCACCCACTGCAGCGTATATGACAAACATATCATAATACCATGAACATACAGTATATAGGAGCAGCAGCGGATCAATATATAACAAACATATCATAATACCATGAACATACAGTATATAGGAGCAGCAGCGGATCAATATATAACAAACATATCATAATACCATGAACATACAGTATATAGGACCAGCAGAGGATCAATATATAACAAACATATCATAATACCATGAACATACAGTATATAGGACCAGCAGAGGATCAATATATAACAAACATATCATAATACCATGAACATACAGTATATAGGACCAGCAGAGGATCAATATATAACAAACATATCATAATACCATGAACATACAGTATATAGGACCAGCAGAGGATCAATATATAACCAGAGGATCAATATATAACAAACATATCATAATACCATGAACATACAGTATATAGGACCAGCAGAGGATCAATATATAACAAACATATCATAATACCATGAACATACAGTATATAGGACCAGCAGAGGATCAATATATAACAAACATATCATAATACCATGAACATACAGTATATAGGACCAGCAGAGGATCAATATATAACAAACATATCATAATACCATGAACATACAGTATATAGGACCAGCAGAGGATCAATATATAACAAACATATCATAATACCATGAACATACAGTATATAGGACCAGCAGAGGATCAATATATGGTAAATCTCCCCTAAAGCCAAACAATGCATTCTATTCAACACAGTTATAATATACAGTATATGATACAATGACATATACAAATATAACTTTTATCTATAAATGTGTGGGGAGGAGGCTGTTGATAGCCAACACCTTCTTACGAACCAGAATGATACACAAGTACAAATGGAAGGTGGAGTGGAGGAGGGAGAAAGAGACAGTGGAACGAAAGGCACTGATTGATTATAACCTTTAACCGTCCTGGTGGTGTAATGGTTAAGGTGGCAAAAATATGTGTGTGATAACCCGGGTTCGAATCCCGGCGGATCATATTTATACTTTAATTAATTTCATTGGGGGTGTTTGGTGTTGTGGTGAAATTAATAAAATATAGATATACAGTATGTGTGGACAAACGAATTAATAATGTTGTGCTATATGCTAGGGTATATAGGGGTATTGTGTGTGTGGGGGGGAAGGGGGGGCGGGGGTGTTGTCTGACCATTAGGTAGTAGTAGCTAAAATTAGGATACAGAAAAAGTGGGTGAAGAGAGCTAGAGTAGGGCGGTAGGGAGGTGGAGTGGTAAAGAGGGTGGAAAGGTTACAGGAGGAGAAGTTTAGGGAAGAGTTCAGGAGAACTTGGAGGGTATGGAGGAAGTGGAAGAGGTGAGCAAAGTGTTTAAGGACGAGATACGTGCAGCATGTGAGGAGGTATGTGAAGTTAGGAGAAGAGGGAGTGGAGTGAAGGGAACATCATGGTTGACTGAAGAGGTGAAACTAGCAGTTGAAGATAAGAAGAAAGCAGTGTGGTAATCCCGACACTGACTTACGGAAGCGAAGCATGGACGTTGGTTGAGAGACTCAGACCAAGAGTGAGAGCAGTGGAAATGAATTACTTAAGGAGTGCGTGCGGAGTTACATGGAGGGATAGACAGACTAATGAGGAAGTAAGAAGGAGGTGTGGTGTGGAGGTAGATGTGCTGGAAAGTGTGAAAAGGAACAACTTGAGATGGTTCGGCCATATGGAACGTATGGAAAGCGAGAGAATGACTAAGAGGGTGTACGAGAGCGAGGTGGAGGGACAGAGGGGGAGAGGTAGACCGAATATGAGGTGGAAGGATGGAGTGAGGAACTACATGAACGAAGGCGGTGCTGGTTGGGGGGAGGGGCGTCGACTGACTGGGGACAGAGGTGCATGGGGGCGGTTCGTTCGTGGCCACCCCTTCGGGGATCACGGCATCAGGCAATAGATAGATAGATAGATATAGAGAATGGTTAGGTAGTAGAGGGAATGAAGACTTGGAGAGACAGAAAGGGGAAAGGTACTTGGAGAAAAAGAGAGTGGAGAAGAGAATAGTGAAGGAAGTAAAGTAAGAGAAAGGTAGATGAGGAATTTGGAGGGAATTTAAATGTAAAGTGGAGCAAGTAAGAAACTGTTCTGGAAAGATAACAAGAAAGTTAGGGAGGGTAGCAAGGGTGTGAAAGATACAAATGGGCGAGTGCTAGCCCTAGAAGTAAGAGAGAGTCGAGAGATGGAGGGAGCACTTCAACTAATTGTTGAACGTAAGGAATGAAACACCAACAAACATAGTTGGATGGGCGATGGACGGGAGAAGAGAATTACCGGTAGTGGAGGAGGAGGTGGGGATCAGGAGGTCAGAAGTGTGTGAAGCCTTGAAAAGACTGAAGATGGGGAAAGCATCAGAAATATATGGGAGTGTGTGGGGAAATATTGGTGGTGAGATAGTGATCGAATGGGTATGGAAAATGTGTAAGCCAACATTGGACAAGGGAAATGCACCTGATGACTGGAAGACAGGCATAATAGTCCCCCTGTATAAAGGTATACATACATAAATTAGTTCCAGGGCAGTAGTTCCCTTCCAATGTTCCCTTACCCACTCTAAACCACTGTTTGAACACTTGATCCTCAGTGTTTTGGAGGACAAGCAGCCTAGAAGGGTCACTAGATCTGTTGTTGCTTGATTTCCTTTGTACATACACAAATTTAAAGACCCAGTGCCACACAAAATATAGTTATGGTCTCACATCCTAATGGCGGTGTTCCAGGCAGCCCTGTTAAGAGCTACCTCACTTGTCAGGTTCTTTGATTTAAGTTCTGAATGCAAAGTCCGATCCACATCTTTTTTGGTTCACCCCTTGGTGCAGCTCCCTCCACATTCATGGACTTGCATCTTTTCACCCAGCTTTGTTCATCCATCCTCTCCACATGTCCAAACCATCCAAGCCTGCTAGTACGCATCTTATCACTGATACTCTTGATACCTAATCTTCTCCTTAGCTCTACACTTGATATCCTATCTTGCAGTTTGGCACCACACATCCATCTCACCATCCTCATCTCATTGCGTTCCATACTGGTGGTATCATCCGCTTTGACAGGCCACGTTTCTGAAGCATATGTCATTGCGCTTCTAACGCATGAATCGTACACCTTTCCCTTTATGGTGAGTAGTGGCAAAAGTTCTCTAAACTTTCCCAAGCCGCATCTTATTCTGGCGATAGTGGCTGCCTCGGCCCCTCCACCGGCAGAGATGGTATCTCCCAAGTAGCAAAACTTGTCTACCATCTCCAGTGCCGCATTGCCAAAGTTAACACTCTCGAGCTGGTCATTGAATACAAGCTTATCTTTGCATATTATGCATACAAATGTCTCAATTTCGACTTCTTCCTTGGTAGATGTCCCTTTATTCTAGTGCAGCGCTTCATCCCATGATGTACCCAGCTGCAGCAGACGCTACACTGTATTGAGTTTGCGCCCACCCATTTTCTGCATACTGCCTATGGGTATGCCCCACTTTTTTCTACCTTTCCTAGCCCTAATCCACTAAGTAAAACCTATGTTTTATTTATATTAACTCTTAACCCTTTACTTGCCATGCCCTCTTTCCATCTTCTGATCTTGGCCTTGACATCCTACGCACTATCTGCATATAGCAGTTCCCATGGGAGCTCAACTCTGAAATCACCAGATAGTGCCTCCAGAACCATAACAAAGAGGAGAGGGCTAAACACAGAGCCCTGGTGAACTCCGACGTGAACTGTAAACTCCTCACTCAGGTCAACTTTCACCTTCACTGCTGTTCGCGAGTCCTTGTACATCTTCTTTATCACACACACCAGCCACTCCTCTACGCCAAGTTTTCTAATAGCCCACTGCACAACTTCTCTGGGCACCCTATCAAAGGCCTTCTCCAGTGTCTACAAACACAAGATACAGATCCCTATGTTTTACTAGATATCTTTCCTGCAGCTGCCTGACTATGAAGATAGCGTCAGTTGTGCCAGGTCCTGGCATGAAACCGAACTGCATATCGTCAATAGAAATGCTTTCCCTTATCATACCTTCAAAGACTCTCTCACAGACTTTCATGACTTGGTCAAGCATTTTCAGACCCATATAGTTTCCCCTATCCAATGCGTCCCCCTTGTCCTTATATATGTTTACTATTACACTTTTGTGCCACGCATCAGGGATTGCTTCCTGTCTAATGATAGAGTTAATTAGGTTTGTGACCAAACTCACTGTTATATCACCTGAGGCTTTAATCATCTCAGTTACAATGCCAGAGCATCCTGCAGCTTTGCCGTCCTTCATTTTATGTATTGCACTGCTTACAACAGTTGGCGCTATCAAATGAGTGGTGGGATGAGGGTGCAAAGGCGGTAGTATATGTGGAGAATGAACAAAGCGAGTTCACTGATCAAAATGTTAGGGTAGAGCAAAAGTGTGTGATGTCCCCATGGTTGGCGCAATATACAGTATACAGTATATGGATGGAGTCATGAAAGTAATACATGGAAGAGCAGTGGATGTTGGTGCACAACTGATAAGGGAAGGAAATAAATGGAAGTTCCCTGTACTGCTGTTTGCTGATGATGCAGTTCTGATGAATGATAGTTAGTGAAAGTTGCAAGGTCTGATAAATATGTTTGGAACAGTGTGTGAACAAATGGAATCTGAAGGTCAGTGCGGGGAAGAGTAAGGTTATGGTCTTTGCAAGGGGTGCAGCCACAGAGTGTGAGGTGAGGTTGAATGTTCAGGCTATGGAGAATGTCGGCTCACTTGAGTCCTTGGCTAGTGTGTTGAGTAAAGATGGGAGTATGCATAAGGAAGTGCGGGAGATGGTGCAACAGGGGAAGAGGGTTGTAGAAATGCTGAAAGCAGTAACACGAAATAGAGTGATCAGGATTGAAGTAAAGAAGTCCTTGCTATCATGCTAATCCCGAAATTGACTTACGGGAGTGAAGCAAAGACATTGTTGGAGAGACAACAAACCAAGAGTGAGAGGGGTGGAAATGAGCTACTTGAGAAGTGTGTGCGGAGTTACATGGAGGGATAGACAGATGAATGAGGAAGTAAAGCCATCATCACACATACACGACTCAGTCGGTGCCCGAGTCCAACACGAGTAATGAAATTTCCATATTCGGCAATGACTCTGGCATACTCTTCGTGACTCTTCGTGACTCGTGTTACACTCGTATGAGTACTGTTGGTATAGTGGTGTGTCCTGGGTACTCGTGACGTGGCCTAGAAATTTCAAACCAGCATGAAATTTCTTGTCCCCGTCAAGAGTCCGAAGGACTCCTGTCAACACGTGTCGACTCTTGTCGACTCTTTGTGACTTATCTTGACTCTTGTTGAACTCTGCATAACTCTTCATGATTCGCTTGTGACCCAACTTCTTCAAAATATAATATTAAACCATATTTAACCATATGAAAACATCGAAATTGCAAAGACCCTTTAGAAAACAGATCGAAAACATCGTAACTTCGGTGACCCTTTAGAAAACAGAGATTGCTATATATACAGTATATATATTTGTACTATATACTTTTTACTTACTATTTTCTATCTGTCTATTTTACTGTCCTACTTTTCCTTCTGCTGACTGTAGGCTAGGAATCCTCCTCCCCTTGTATTGTCATCTACTAGACGAGACAGAAAGGGGTGAGGCAACGCGAAATTGGTACCAAACCATTAAAATTGGAACTTTAAATGTTGTTTCTGTTCGGTCTGTCTCGAGTCGGCCACCCCCAGCCACGGGGTGTGCATGAGTATATACATACATGCACACATACATACATATATGCCGGTACACCCGGATACCACAGAAACTAGCCCAGGTGGTTATGAACCGGAGATTTGCTGCGGATCCTTTCTGGACGGCAGCCCTCTCTAACTATCACGGCACCACACACACACACACACACACACACACACACACACACACATATGTTTCGAACCAATAGTGACGACTGTCAGTGTCATGTATAATAATTATCATGCTCGTATTATGCAACGTAATCAAATATTGATAGTATAAATAAAATACTTACATTGTTTTTAGTTTTGTTTTTGTATTTTAATTCTTCCATATATCTACGGACACGAAAATATTGCCCCATACATTTTAAGACATTAAGATTCAGACGAAACACTACCAAACCACCCAATGAATACAATGGTTTTCTATGTGTGTGTGTGTGTGTGTGTGTGTGTGCGTGTGTTTGAAGTCATCTTTATTCGTTACGATTAAATACATTATTGATATAACGTTCACCCATTTCAGTCTGAGCATAGTGGCCGATAATGATCCTTCTTCACGCCACAAAAGGCCGATTTTATAGTATTATTTTGTTTTCTAATCATCTGAGTATGTATATAAAACTACGCATGGACTGTCCTGTCCTGTATGATTTGAACCCAGGTTAATCGCGCTTGTAGAATATCTATGTAGAATATCTATGCCGTATTGTTAGAAAGATGACACACACACATCTGACACCTTATGCAATAACTGGGTGATTCGGAAGTCTCGTTTGATCCATAATTTCATAAAACGTATGGGGTTACTCATTCGTGTCCCTGTTGAATGTAAATATTGGAGGATATACAATTCAATAAACAATACATATTTGTCATTAATACTTTTAATGATTCCGTAACATTAAAAGAGCAAGAAAATTACCATGCATGATACGCTGAGAGTCAAGCCTCTTTGGTTGTTCGAAACATGTGTTGGTGTGTGTGTGTGTGACCCCGTGATAGAGTGGGCTGCCGTCCAGAAAGGATCCACTACAAATCTCCGGCTCATACCCACCTGGGCTAGTTTCTGTGGTATCCGGGTGTGCATTGTCCGATGACACCCCAGATGACGGCACTCTTCGTGACTCTAGTTACACTCTTGTTGGCTCTTGTTACACTCTTGTTGACTCTTGTTACACTCTTGTTGACTCGTACCGACTCTTTGTTTTCTTACCCTGGAATTTGACAGTTATTGTTCAAATTTCCTCAACTCGTGTTGGGTTCGTGTTGCACTCTTTGTGGCTCTTGTTGACTCTCCGTGACTGGTACTGACTCTTGGATGAACATGTACCGACTCTTGTTGATGTGAATCGGGAACAGTGACCTACTCGGGCTGGTTCTTGCCAGAGTCACGAAGAGTGTCACCCATTGTTCACTCATGTTGGACTCGGGCACCGACTCGACTCGTGTATGTGTGATGATGGCTTAACCCTTTCACGCTCATATGACGCAGAGGTTGCCAGATTAGCAATAAGAAATAGAGTTCACTCACTCATATAATTACCTCTCCAAAATATGTTTTCTGCCCACAGCTAACTCAAAGACAACTGCAGAGGCTGAAGTAACTAAACTAAAGGTTTCTAAATACCCCTGATGGTAACAAAGGCTTTAAAGTATCCCTAATAGGCTCAAAATCGCGTCATATGTCGGAGAGGGTTAAGATAGCAGTGTGGTGTGGATGTAGATGTGCTGGAAAGTGTGAAAAGGAACACCTTGAGATGGTTCGGCCATGTGGAACGTATGGGAAGCGAGAGAATGACTAAGAGAGTGTACGAGACTGAAGTGGAAGGGCAGAGAGGGATAGGTAGACTGAGAGAGAGGTGGAAGAATTGAGTTAACCCTTTCTGTACCAGCGACGGCTGGAAGCCGTCAGTAGATAATTAACTCCCCAGTCCCAGCGACGGCAGGGAGTCGTCAGTAATGTACTTTTCTTGTAACTGCCAGTATCAGGCAGTGCCCGGTACCACGACCATTTGAGCACTGCTCTCGAGTTGGCAACACTTCTCAGCTTATATCCAACCCTCTGCAGGCTGGGAGAGCCAGTATTCCTTCATATTTTGAGGTGGGAGATTGTTCTATCTTGCCATTTTGGCCGCATTGCTTGGGACTGGAGGGGACTTTTATTACTGTATCCTCCGGTACAGTAGGAGTTAAGAAGTATATGCGTGAAAGCGATGTTGGATGGGAGGAGGGGCGTCGACTGGCTGGGGACAGAGTTGCATGGGGGTGATTCTTTCGTGGCCATACCTTCGGGGACCATGTTGTCTTGCAATAGATACATAGATTGATCTATATACTGTATCTATCTAAATACGGACATTACACACACACACACATACTTGCACACACAAGCATGCATACTTCGAATGTTTGATAGTTTATTGACTATAATCTACTAATATTTACTTTACACACACACACACACACACACACTACTAAACACTCCACCATTCAACCAGCCCCTCTAACCACTTATCATTACAGTGGATTCTTGTTCCCCCCACTCCACTCCCGTAATCCACCATCAGCTCTCTCTTCCCCTTCATCCTTCACTCTCTCTTACCCGTATTCTTAGCCGTGTGGGGTGGGTGTCATCCAGCCTATAATGAACGGAGATATTAGAACTGAGTGTTAATTAATGAAAGATAACTTGAAATGTTCCAAGTTCTAAATGCTAACAATTTATCTTGCCTGATTTTGTTCATTATGGAATAGGGTTGACGGTGGGACGGTTTAATATACGGCTGTTCCTCTTACACAGTCAAAATTGTAAGCCCCAATCGAGCAGGACAGTGTATACCCAGGGGAGGCCACATAGGCATATGATAAGGAGTTGCTGGAACCCCTGTGTCATTTGCTTGGCTTCCCCCACTGTTTCTATATGTGCCTCACGTACATACAGAGTAATCCAGCTAACTCTCACAAACACCTCAACCTCCTATTAATTTTACTACACTAAACATGCACACCACTCTTCTTTCCAACACATCGAAATAACCTATAACGCACCTTGTTTTTGGTTCTCTATATCACCCTTTCAACCTCTAGGGGGACAGTTGTTACAGGCAGCTTTGCCTTGTGTCTCCTCCATGCACATAGAAACAAACATTGTTGTATCATATTTTTTCATAAAAACAACTCGACTCTCTCCAATTAATATAAAAATTAGCTCAACAAATCTCAAACAATCTTGACAATATGACTATTATTCATGTGTCCTAAAAATATGTATAATCAAAGGCTAACCAAAGGAGGTAGGGCACGACTTTAGAGAGTAATTGTACACGGATGCATAATATTTTGTTCTACATGATATCGTTTGGTTTTGTGTCTTTTGTAATTTTGTTCCATTTGATATTGGATACGTACTTGTTTTGGGTGGTGCATGGTACATATTGTACATTGCTTGTCAAGGAAAGACATCTGTTGAGGGGCGATGAGTCGTTTTTTCTGGTCGACCTTCTCCCTCGTGTTTAGCCCCAATAGTTTTCAGATTGTATGGCTTTCGGCCCATTAGCTTGGTTATTTTAAGACTTTTCGTGTCATTTAGGTGTCGATTTTTGTCCTGGCGAGCGATAGCAAGCCTGTAATTCAAGAGGAAGCGGCCTTCTGGCAAGACATTTTTCTATCGAAAACATGTACATATTTAGTATGAAGGGGGTCTCGGGGGTGTTTTTTTTTAAAACTTGATGGAGGTCTAGAAAAATGTCCAGGCCGAAGGCCGGTTACTCTTAAAATTTAAGGCTTGCTATCGCTTGCCAGGAAAAACTCGACAAGTGAATGACACAAAAGGTCTTAATATTGACCCAAAAAATGAGGCGCAAAGTCATAAAATCGTCAAAGTAATGGGCCAAACGTCTTAAATTTTAAAATCCAATGGAACTAAACATGAGGGAGAAGGGGGCCCCGAAAAACGGCCCATCCCCCTTAACCTAAAACCAACTGAAAAATATATATATGGTCCAGTGTGTTCTTACGATATATATATGGTCCAGTGTGTTCTTACGATATATATATGGTCCAGTGTGTTCTTACGATATATATATGGTCCAGTGTGTTCTTACGATATATATATGGTCCAGTGTGTTCTTACGATATATATATGGTCCAGTGTGTTCTTACGATATATATATGGTCCAGTGTGTTCTTACGATATATATATGGTCCAGTGTGTTCTTACGATATATATATGGTCCAGTGTGTTCTTACGATATATATGGTCCAGTGTGTTCTTACGATATATATATGGTCCAGTGTGTTCTTACGATATATATATGGTCCAGTGTGTTCTTACGATATATATATGGTCCAGTGTGTTCTTACGATATATATGGTCCAGTGTGTTCTTACGATATATATATGGTCCAGTGTGCTCTTACGATATATATGGTCCAGTGTGTTCTTACGATATATATGGTCCAGTGTGTTCTTACGATATATATGTCCAGTGTGTTCTTACGATATATATGGTCCAGTGTGTTCTTACGATATATATATGGTCCAGTGTGTTCTTACGATATATATATGGTCCAGTGTGTTCTTACGATATATATATGGTCCAGTGTGTTCTTACGATATATATATGGTTGTGTTCTTACGATATATATATGGTCCAGTGTGTTCTTACGATATATGTATGGTCCAGTGTGTTCTTACGATATATATATGGTCCAGTGTGTTCTTACGATATTTCAGCCATATATTTTATTGTTATTACTTTTATTATTCTATTTATAATGTTTTCATTCTATTATTATATATTTATATATGCAATTTTATTAATAATGTATATATATATATATATATATATATATACAGTAAATATATATATATATGTCCCCACTGAGAGACTAGAAACATTTAGTGGCTCACGTGTATTTGTGATATATTCTCAATATATATATATATATATATATATATATATATATATATATATATATATATATATATATATATATATATACAGTAAATATATATATATATACCGGTATATATATTTGTTTATTTTATTTTATTATATTATTTTTACAACCAGACAATTTTTTGACTGTAGGAAGAGATAATCATGATCTAAATACCAAGCTGAAACGCAAAATTAATCATTGTTATTTTTACATTTATCAAGTCAATTAACAAACAGTAATATACATATGGTATTTAAATATATAAAACTCAATACAAATACTCTTAGAATAACACTGATACGCATTGATGGATATACCACTATAGAAATATATAGGTAACGAGAGAGAGAGAGAGAGAGAGAGAGAGAGAGAGAGAGAGAGAGAGAGAGAGAGAGAGAGAGAGAGAGAGAGAAGTATATGTCAGGTATAGGTATTATCTCAAAGACCTTGCGTTTCATACTGGGGATGTATTTTAAGTGAAAAGGGATAGATTGTATAGCGCACTACACTCATTGCAGAGTATGTGAAATACTACCTACTCTCTTTGTATCGCTTTATGTACCGGCGACGTCTTTTTCATTATATTCTAGCTATATTTAGAAGATTCTGTGCATATTTAGAAGGATCTGTGGTGGTAAAAATGGTTAAGTGAGATTATTCGAAGCCTAGCTGTTAATTGCTGGAGGCCCATTATAAACTGAATAAAATCATCTAATGGTAGTACAAGTAAAGTTAATAGGGCGATACTAGTACTATACAGGTTAAACTGCCCCTACTGAAAAAAACTATTTATAAGCTCTGAAGAAACTTTGCTCCAGGTAAAATACATCATGAATGAAAAACGGCTTAAACAAGACACATTGGTACAAACATAATTCGTAGGACTCTTTTCATCTTTTGCTTAACCCCTACTGTGCCGGCGACGTCATATATATTTTATTCTAGCTGTATTTAGACGCTCATGTGCAGTTTAAGAAGGATTTGATTTTGATTTTGCCCCGAGGGGCGAGTTTATTGAGCAGCGCCCCCCATCCTGTGAGGGGACAACCACTAGTAAGGCGATACATACTGCTCAAAGAGCCATTATTCCACTGAAACAACAGCATCGTCGTCTGGTTACATTCATATTTGTGTTTATAAGTCAGGTTGGCATTATTCAGATGTGTTATTATAGTTTCCTCATTTAATTGTCACATGGTCTGTATAAAAAAAAAAAAAAAAAAAAAAAAAAAAAAAAAAAGCAAGCTTGTAGTGACTGAATTATTAATTGACAGGTTGTAAATAATAGCACTACAGAACTAGTGCAATCGTATGAGGAGACTATTCATATTTTCATTACATCAATGATTATTGAGATCATAGTTAGCTGAATACAATTATTACAAAAATAGGCAATGGTATAAATCAACATAATACATAATTTAATACAGGCGGACATAATCATGATCCGGTTCGTTGTGCACTGGGAGCTAAGGTGTCTTGAGATCGCCTCGTACCCATACACAACGAACGTATTATAGTCTGCATGGTTGGTATCTAATTGAATATACTTAGTGGGTATTTCAAGAATGTCAGGGGGTAAGGAAATGTGATTTGTATATTAGAAGACTGTGATTAACGAGACGTGTAACATGTGGAGGGAGGTGGTAGAAAGAGAGGGATCTCGTTGGGGGTGGAAGCTTCGCTCCCAGGAATTTTCGTTCCTGTGGTATTTCAATAATAATAATAAAATAATAATAATAATAAGGGGACAACCACTGGTAAGGCAATACATACTGCTCAAAGAGCCATTATTCTACTGTAACAACAGTATCGTCGTGTGGTGTTATTATAGTTTCCTCATTTGATTGCCACATATGCTGTATATACGTGCTCATGAAAAAAAAAAAAAAAAAAGTGACTGAATTATTAATTGACAGGAAAATAATAGCACTACAAAACTAGTGCAATCATATGAGGAGGCTATTCATGTTTTCTTACATCAATGGTTATTGAGATCATAGGTAGCTGAATACAATTATTACATACAAGATGTGACTAATATTTCGAACTACATTAATTATTATGCAATAATAGTACCACAAATATATTACAGTCATATGAGGGACACTTCACATTCTTCATTACATCAACGGTTATTGAGGTCATAGTTAGCTGAATACAAGAGTCACATACATACTGTGACTAATATTACCAACTACCGAAGTTATAATGGAATTATAGTTATACAAATATTTTACAAAGATGAGTTACATGGTTCAAATTCTTATTACAATAATGGTTATTGAGGGGATAGTTAGCGCAATATGACCAGTGGAGAAGTTTACATGCCGATAGTAATATAATATTTAGTAGGGTGTGTGGTTATGGGAGAGAGGGAGGGGGGTTGTAGGAGGTAGAGGAATGGGTGGGAGAGGAGGAGGAGTAGGGGGGGGGGGGAGGAGGAGGAGGTGGTAAGGTACTCCAGGAGGAGGAAAGTGTGAGAGGGGAGGTGTGTGTGTGTGTATGTCCCTTCTTAAACATCCTAGAGGGACCCTACCCGTCGTGACCCAGTCACCAGAACCCAGCCAATGCCTTCTCTATACATAATTATGTATAGAGAAGGCATTGCCCCAGCACCCAAAACACAGCCACACAGATTCAGATTCATATTCAAATGATTTTATTTCCATAAAATAATATTCGGAGGGAAGGTGCAAGTGGTCCTCCGGGAGGGACAGTGCCGCATATCCGGAGGTACTTGTACATCAAGCCATTAGCCGAGAATATTGAGGACAATACAGCAGTATGGTTAGGGGTTTTGTAGGAGGTAGAGGAATGGGTGGGAGAGGAGGAGGAGTAGGTAAGGTACTCCAGGGAGGAGGAAAGTGTGAGAGGGGAGGTGTGTGTGTGTGTGTGTTGGGGAGGGTGGGACATACTACATATAAATAAGTTGTTTAAGGCCAGCGATAGTACTGAAGATAAATATGGTAGTACAAGAAAAACAAATTAAAAACAAATTAAAAGGGAAAGTTTGAATTTCAACGCAAGTCTACAGATATCGGCAGTATCGCTTCATCGTACCTGACACAACATATCAATAAGTAGGGAAGGAAACTGTATACGTGCAAAGATCAAGATTCAATTAAGTTTAGTAGCAAAACAATATTCAGAAGGAAGATACTAGTAGTCCTCCGGGATGGATATGCCGCATATCCGAAGGTACTTAATTGTAGATCAAACCATTAGCAAAGAATATTGAGGACAATTATGTTGCTTACATATGCAAGGGTCATTTATATTGACTTGCAAAAGGATATGAATTGGCACTTAACAGATTATTTAAATAAAAGCTGTGTTAGAGGCTCAGAGGGATATGTATATACTGTACATTGTCAATCTATTAAATGAGAATAGCAGTGATAAGTAAAGAAATACTGACTGATATTATAAGTGTGACATGATCAATGAAAATATGAAATCGTGTAGAGGGCGTTACAAAGGGTTTAAGTGTGACCTTGTAAGAAAGAAGAGATGTGTGGAGGGCAAGGGGTGCATACTTATAAGGTTCATGTTTCATGTTTACAGTACATATTATTGTGGGGGGGCAAAGTTCTTGTGTTTTTTTAGTATGTTATTGATTACGTTATTCTTTAGCATGTATATTGCTTGATCCTCAATTGTGGTTAACTGATTATTCCTGTATTCCCTAATCATTGGGCATTCCAAGATATAGTGCTCGAGAGAGTGTTTGTTGGGAGCTCTGCAAACCCTACATTGCCTGTGCTCTTCTTCTACCTGCCAATTCAGCTGCCATGGATAACAATAGCCAAGCCTTATTCTTGCATGTACTGAGTCTACCCACCTACTCGTTGTACGTTTACCATAGGTGTATTTGGTCGTAAATGCTACTTTATTGTAGTAGTTTATAGATCGGCTGGTATTATGATGTCTAGCTCTGTCTTCATCCACTCTTTCTTCTTGTGTCTTTTTAATTATAGTTCTCATTTGTTTCAATGACAGTTCAAGAATATGATCAGGTTCTTCTTTCTCTGAGGCCTCCTTGGCAAGCTTATCTGCCCTTTCATTGCCTGGGATGCCTACATGTGAAGGAATCCAGGCAAATTTGACCCCTAGCCCCTTCTCCCCTACACATTTTATCCCCCGTCTGATATCTTGTACAAGGAAAGGATAGGTGGGTTGGGGGCTAGAGATAGCTTCCAAGGCCGCCCTGCTGTCAGATAGGATAAGAATATTCTTTCCCCTTCGAAAGATACTCCCAATTCCCATCGCTATTGCCACCAGCTCAGTTTGAGTGGAGGAGGCCCAGTCCTGTAGCCTGGATAGTTCATCGTCTTCCTGAGCAAAGTTGCCACCACTCATAATAGTGATGGCAGCTCCTGCCCTCCCAGTTACGGTGTTAAGTGAGCCGTCACAGTATACCTGATCAGTGTTCTCATCTGTCATATCTTCTATTAGTGACATAAAGTTTGTCTTCAGAGCGTAGGACGGGATCTCAGACTGTTTTGTGTCGAGTTGTGTCACTATAATCTCAATAGTGGCCTCTTCCCAGGGCGGAAGGGGGACACTCAATTGCCGGTCATCTGGATGGTAGTCTGTAAGCTGGGTGGGCGGGGTGGGGTCAGTCAGTTGCCAGTCACCGATATAGTAGTCTGTAAGCTGGTAGTCAAGAATGTCAGCAGCAGTTACATGTGGCCAGTCCCTGCCTTTTAAGTCATCTATTCTAAGTAGGTCCATTAGTGCAGTCTTAGGTCGTGTTTCTCTGTCGTCTCTCAGTGTTCGTATGCCTATTATCATATTTGTTTCTTTTATTCTATCAGTGATGGACGATAGATTTAACTCATATCTAAGATTTTTTACCTTGACATTTCTCGGACATCCAAAAATAAGTCTCATGGCCTCATTTTGCAGTTTGTCAAGTTTTTCGATCTGATTAGCAGGTAGACAGGAGAGAGCAGGTGCATGGTAGTCAATTACTGATCTAATATAGGCAATGTACATGGTCCTGAGGATAGTGATGGAGGCACCCAAGCCTTTCCATGACATTACTTTAAGGGGCCTTAGTCGTCTTTTACAGGTGGTCATTACATGATTAAATTCAGCATTATTACCCTGTAGTCCCCCAACATACACTCCCAGATATTTATAATAGTCTACCCTCTCCAGTACATTACCATGAAGATGTAGAGGCTTGTTACGATTCCAACCTTTTGTTATGGCTTTTGTTTTGTTTGTTGATATTACCAGGCCTAATTGGTCACAAGCTTCTCCTACCAAGTCTAGGGCACGTTGCATGTCCCTGTGACTATCGGCCTGGATCAAAATATCATCAGCATAGCTTTCACAGATCACTCCTCTGGGAAATTTGAGTCTAACAATAATGTGCATTAATATGTTGAATAGTATTGGACTTAATACTCCCCCCTGTGGTGTACCCAGCTCAAGCTTACGTACTTCAGACTTTTTACCTTGAAAGACGACATATGCACTTCTATTGCTGAGGTATTCCTTGATCCAGCCCAATAGTTTACCTTTTACACCCATTTTCGCCAACTCGCAAAGTATTACATCCCTGTTTGCTACATCAAATGCACCCTTTAAATCTAAAAATACAGTAAAGTTACACCTATGGTTAGAGAGATATGATGTGATACAGGACATTGTACTTCTGCCTTTGATGTAGCCATTCAAATGCGGGCTCAATTGTGACTCTATTTTGTGCAGTAGCCTATTAAGGACAATCCTTTCAATTGTCTTGCAATAACAAGAAAGAAGTGATATAGGTCTCATGGCTGTAACAGAACCAGCCTTGGGTACAGGAATTATGACAGCTCTTTTCCAGTCAGGAGGGATGACACTGTTGCGATAGTGTCATCCCTCCTGACTGGAAAAGAGCTGTCATAATTCCTGTACCCAAGGCTGGTTCTGTTACAGCCATGGTTTAAGAAGGAGCTGTGGTAGTAAAAACAGTTAATTGATATAATTCGAAGTTTGTTAAATGTTGGAGACCCTTCTTAACCTGAATAAAATCGCCTACTAGTTGCCAGAATATAATGACAACTATGTCACCGGTACTGCATGGGTTAAAATGAACTGTATCTTGTTTACATATGGTGTAGGTCCCGTTTGCTTTGCATGTATGTGGAACTATAAATTTATACTAAATTATATTACTATTTAACACGCCGTTTGTCAACAACATGTTAATACGTCGAGCCGGTTGATTGCAGCCAGTGCCAAATTTTGTTCTCGTAAAGTTTTCGTAATTCGGATTTCGTCAAAACCAATTTATTAGCACGTGAGTAGACCTCTGACTGACGATACCTTGTTCCAAGTAAGTAGGCCAGAAATCGGGAGCCCTAACCTTTGTAACTCAAAATTGGCTAGAGCATAAATTATTCGGTATACATTTGCACACCTATTCCCTGGCTAACCCTTCTCAAATGGTAGAAATATTAGATCGATTACTCTAGTAATTTGAGAGTTATAAAGATTAATGTTCAAGAGTTTTTGCCTACTTATTTGGAACAATGTATAGTACCACAATAATGAGTCACCTCTGACTTACCCCACTCTACAGGTGAGTCGCAAGTCTAGTTTGAGCCTTATTTGGGACTCACGGTTTTGCCAACTATTTGTGTGAAAGAGATGCAACAGTGTTTATAGAAAAGTGTTAATATGTGTTTGTATATATACTTTAGTGATGGGGGAATAACATAACCATAAGAAAAACTAAAAACAAAAATTACTAGTGTGAACAAAAAAATAACACGTGTCGCCCTACTTATTCATTAAAATATCATGCATTGTACATAGAGCAGAGCAAGTATCAGAAAAATGCTATAAGGCTCGAGCACAAAGTGTTGAGCACTAAAATATGTGTTTAGAAGGCCAACAATCCACGAAAATTGGCACAGTGAGTACTTTTCCTTATTTTTTTTACATTCTGAATTAATAATTTTTCCCCTTTCTCCCCCCAAAACAACAAAGCAAAAAAAAAAAAAAAAAAAAAACAGTATAGCACTGGCTTCGTCAAACCAATGAAGGAAAGGTAGCAGAGTGCGGGTAAATATTATGATACCGACCTGGTACTAACTGACCTTTGGCCGTGTAGACTTATCCGTATGAGCCTGTAGTCCTTAAAGAGATGGGAAACTAAATTTATAATAGAAACATGGGCTTTGGAGTTCAAGGTATATTTGACATAAGTGTAGGAATGGTGGCTATA
This sequence comes from Paralithodes platypus, assembly GCA_032716605.1. Lineage (NCBI taxonomy): Eukaryota > Metazoa > Arthropoda > Malacostraca > Decapoda > Lithodidae > Paralithodes > Paralithodes platypus. The sequence continues at coordinate 21,759,282 of CM064529.1, read as the reverse complement.
ATTTACATATATAAATAATAATAGGAGGCATAAATAGTGAAACCAAGGCTACATAGGTTTATGAATGCAAACACTCTAAAATATATACATCAAGACAGAAGTGAATCTTTGGCAATTCATTTTAGTTCAATATTCCAGTTACAAACGTTAAGTAGAACCCAAGAGAAGTATGTGTGGTATTTAAGCGTAAATCAGGGCGGAGTATGAATATACTGTATAAACATTTGTTTGAAGCCGATGTTATAGGGCAATACAATAATGAGTCTAGGATATTTCAGAGATTATCAACATAGACAATAAATAACTTGTAATATCAGTGAATCTGTATATGACTTTATGATACTGTGTAACATTATGAAGAGGCTTGTTAAATATAAAAATAAGGACTCTCAGAGACAGAAATAAATTAACTCAAAGTCATAAAGGCCAGATTATCGAAAGTGTTTTCCAGGTGTATCAGGGAGGTGAAAGTCTTGTTTCGTTGTCTTCTTGTCGAGCGTCGGGCCTGGGGACCTATGCTCGTTATACTTCTTCTTCTTGGGGTTCTTCTTGCTATGTTTCTTGGGTTTGGTAAGTGACCAAGGGTTGCTGAATTCTCTAGGTGCTTCACAGGGGTTGCCGAATGAGGTAGTAGCCACGCAAGGGATGCTGAGAGCATCCTTGGTGGGTGGCGCTCTGACGTCACAGGCTCTGTGATTGGCAGTACCTGTTTGTGTGAGAGAGAATGAGGTGGCAGGAGGTAAAGAAAACTGGACTGGAGAGGTCACTGTGCTAGCCATCCGGATTACAGCTATTTGGTTTGTCGAAGCTGGTGTTGTCTGGGGTGTTACGGCTAACATAGTGCTGCTGAGGACTTCTTATTTCTCCGCCTTTTTTACTCTCTGCATGATGAGATGATGCAGTTTCTACCACCATGCACTCCCTGCTCAATAGCTGGGCTAAGCTTAGTGGGTGCCCTAATGATCAGGGATTCAGTGAACAGTTGCCTTAGATTGTCAGACTGCACCGTTCATCACAGCCAGTGAGGTGGTGGACGGTACGGTCTGCCAAACAGCCCTCGACCTCACAGTTTGCAGGAGAGTGCTCTACCAACCGTGCTACGGCCTTTGACATAAAACAAATATATATATTTATAAATTGAACTTCTTTAGAGCCGAAATGTTGCTAGTCAGTTGTCATACAACATTAATGCTTTAACTGCAAGTAGTGGACTTTCACCAGATGCTTTTTCCGGCAATGTTTATCAGCATCTATGGAATGGCAGCTTCTGAGTTTGACCTATATAAGAATATTATCACAAAATGTTGTCTACATTTAGCATGGTGTCCATATAGAAGCACACAATAGGTAAATATGTCTTAGAAAATAATGTGCCAATTCAGGATTAAGATAGTGTAAAATTATCTTGAGCTGAACAAAATTGTGTTATCATCGGACTGAAACGGTTAATTAAGATATACATATCAATAAATCAAGTATGGATAGGTAGAATCATAATCACTGCAAATAATCTAGATAAATAAAACACTTAAACACTTCCCATACCATCGTACTGTAAATTGTAATACAACAACAACAACTTCGACACAAGGGCATAGAATAACTAGCGTGAAGAAATCCTTACGAAAAAAACAAAAAAACAAAAAACATAATTTGATATTATATAAAATTAATGTTCTGGTGCACTACATTACGTGTAAACATTTCAGCTTCTTAGTAGGCCTATTAGCAGGTCTAGCATATATACAAAATTGTGTTATCATCGGACTGAAACGGTTAATTAAGATATACATATCAATAAATCAAGTATGGATAGGTAGAATCATAATCACTGCAAATAATCTAGATAAATAAAACACTTAAACACTTCCCATACCATCGTACTGTAAATTGTAATACAACAACAACAACTTCGACACAAGGGCATAGAATAACTAGCGTGAAGAAATCCTTACGAAAAAAACAAAAAAACAAAAAACATAATTTGATATTATATAAAATTAATGTTCTGGTGCACTACATTACGTGTAAACATTTCAGCTTCTTAGTAGGCCTATTAGCAGGTCTAGCATATAGCTATCAAAAGAATAGCAAAACACATGCTGCATATGCAAATACAACTACGAGAACGTAAACCGATATACGTTCTATCTCTCTCTCTCTCTCTCTCTCTCTCTCTCTCTCTCTCTCTCTCTCTGCGGGGAAGAGTAAGGTTATGGTATTTGAGAGGGGTGCAGCCACAGAGTGTGAGGTGAGGTTAAACGGTCAGATTATGGAGAATGTCAGCTCATTTAAGTATTTGGGCAGCGTGTTGAGTAAAGATGGGAATATGGATGAAGAAGTGCGGGAGAGGGTGCAACAGGGGAAGAGGGTTGTAGGAATGCTGAAAGCTGTAACAAGAAATAGGGAGGTCAGCATAGAAGTAAAGAAATCCTTGCATGACAGTGTGGCAATCCCGACATTGACTTACGGGGGAGCGAAGCATGGACGTTGGTGAAGATACTCTAACTAAGAGTGAGAGGGGTGGAAATGAGTTACTTGAGAAGTGCGTGCAGAGTTACAAAAAAGGATAGACAGATGAATGAGGAAGTACGAAAGAGGTGTAGTGTGGATGTAGATGTGTTGGAAAGTGTGAAAAGGAACACCTTGAGATGGTTTGGCCAGGTGTACCGAATAGGAAGCGAGAGAATGACTAAGAGAGTATAGGAGAGTGAGGTGGAAGGACAGAGGTAGAGGTAGACCGAATGAGAGGTGGCAGGCCATAGTTAAGAAGTATATGAGTGAAGGCGGTGCTGGGTGGGAGGGAGGAGGGGCATCGACTGACTGGGGACAGTGGTGCATAGGGCCGTTCCATTTGTGACCACCCTTTAACCCGTGGAGCCCCGGCTAGTTTTGTATTGTTTGTTCACCAGAACCCGCCCAGGTTTCAAAAAATGGTTTTATTCCAGAAACAATAGCGAATGGGTTAGGAATGAAGGAAAAATCACGAAAAACCGCTCAAAAAGCTTAAAGAATGGTCCTACAGAGCCCCCGAAAATGTATTTTACAAGAGTAAAAAATTGAAGGCAATTACCCCAAAAAACCAGGTTATTGCGCGCTCATGCGCACGCACGTGGACTTTGAGAGTTTTCAACCATCGGCACGGTTGCGTGGGATACGTACACAGTTCCCATACAAATCTGAGCCCTCTCGAGTGGCTACACCTGAGGTTATGGTCGGAGCAATTAGGGTGACTCGTCAGACGCGTCGCTGGGGCTGTGCGTTACATACATCGCCGACGCGCCAGACGCGTCGCTGGGGCTGTACGGGTTAAGGGGATAACGGCATCAGGCAATATATATATATATATGTATATATATATATATATACAGTATATATTTAAGTATATATATATATATATATATATATATATATATACAGTATATATATATATATATATATATATATATATACTGTAATTTTTATCCCCAGATCAGATGGCTGGAGTAATATAGGAACGAAGAGTAATTGGACAGAGGAAGAACAAGCTGAGAAGTGAGAAGTACAGTAGAAGACTGAAAGTTCTCGGGCTCAACCAAGTTGCTTCAATGTTTTTAACCATAATAGGATTACTATATATATACATCGACCACTGAACACCTCATAAATATCAGGGAACAGGAAAGAAACACGAACAAGTTTAATATATGATACCAGATGCTCCGTCCTTGAGTAATAATGTGCGAGTACCAGTACCAATATTAACATTATTAACACGTTGTAAATATATAAGTCATTGAGAAACCTCCTGCCGCATAAGTCATAGCATAGAGGATGCCTATGTGTTTTTTCTCTAGGCACATGGGTTAGACTCTGAACCAAGAAAACTGGAGTTCGATTCCGAGCACGATAAGACCATTGGACAGTTTCTTCACATCCGATGTTCTACTCAATTATAGCCGGTTTATTTCAACTGACGGTAAATTGAATCCCTTAGCAGCTAATTTCTCGAAATTACATGGAAAATATGAAACTACTATGTCTCTGCATAATAATAAGACCGTCAGTTTATATAATTATATAATTATATAATTATATAATTTCACTAAAAAATCTTCAAAATAACTGAGAAATCTTGATTGGAACTTTACAATTTACCGTCAGTTGAACAGAAACAGAATATAGCAGTAAATACGAGAATATATATATATATATATATATTGGTAGACATTTTTGGAGCCCAATCTTGTTAGGTAAATTGTGGTAATTTGTCGAATCCAAGGAGAATCACATGCTTTCAATATATTACATTTGGGGTGTTATTGGTGTTAAGAACGTTGTTAAAAATAATATCAATAGGTTCAGGAATGATTGGTAGCGAGGTCGGTCCTATGTGATTAATGTGCCCCATAAAATGTTCTTCCCTCTCGCTTAAGCATTAGGCTATTCATAGTGCAGTTGGGTAGAGTACATTATTAGAATGATATCCAGTATTCGATAAATGGATATTAATCGTGATCGTGTGCTGTACTTATTAATGGCAAAAACTTGTAAGTTCTGTATTAAATATGCTTGGTTCGAAGCATAGGAGAATCACATGCTCTCATTAATTTCATTTGGGGGGCTATTGGTGTCAATAATGATGTTAGAAATAATATGTGGAAGCCCCGGCGCACCAGGTTGGGTATATCACACAATGAGAAAGTCACAGTGATTAGCAACACGGCAATGTGCATCTTAGAAATATGAATTGACTTTACTTAACATAATGGATAATACGTGTCTACAATATCCTAAAGAAACATTTTCAGGGTAACATACTGTTACGACCGGGACTCGTATAAAACAAGGGCTCTTAATCATTGGACTAGAAAGGCACACAGCCACAACGGTAACACTAGATCCAACCATCGAACTTATAATGCCGGCGCACAAAAACACCTATACCCTCCAGAGTTAAATCTGCGATAGCGGGGTATCCTATAACTCGGTATAAATGCACTACTACTACAGGCTGATGATCTCTGATACAGCCTGATCACAACAACATACAATTACGTTAATAATGTATACAAGGAAAAAGATAGAGAGCTTAATTAAATCACTGGAATGATTTAATGCAAACAAGAAGAAGGTATAATTATATTTACTCTAAACAATAATAAACTGTCACTCCTATATTAAAGAAAGTGAATGAAAGTCCTCAAGCATCGAACAGGAATCTTCTGAAGAAAGTCTGATGCTGCTTAAGATGATCGAATCGGATTCTGAACTGTTATATAAAGCAGGAACAAGATATGACAAGTGTAGGGACATACAGTGTTAACTGGCACGGGAATAACGATAAATGCGCAATAGTATTATCTCCAACAACAAAATAAGTACTTCCTCAGACAACGCAAAAGCCTGCTCGGGTTGTGCAACTCAACAACAACCAAGGCTTACAATAAACGTGAATAAAAATGCTGCATACATAACATAAGAGTTTATAATCCTAATCGGGTGTCTGCTAGGCGAATAAAGTCTAGCTGGGATGTCGTAGGCTAGGAAACAATGGCTGAGCAAGCGGCTCGTAGCCTAGCGAAGTCCTTAAGACTGTGCGGCCAAATTACGTTAAATGACGGGGTGCTGTCTTGAGAGATCCAGATCGCTAGTATCTGGTTCTCTCCTGGCGACCCTCTTCAAGTCAAAGCAAAACGAGTTAGCACAGTGCTGGGTGGCAGAGGCAAAAGCCCTCACTCGCAACACAGTGATAAACTCACAAAGGTACACAGTCAGAAAGACAACCTAGGCTTCCCACGTATCCGTTGCGATTGTACAAGTTCAACAAAACCTGGTACACATCGGAAATCACAACACCAGTAGCCTCACCCTAGTCTAGCATTAAATAGCCCAGCAGACAACCAGGAAATAGGTAGGGAGACACCACGAGTGTGTCGAACCTCTACAGACAAAATGGTAACCTCTCCAAAATGCCTAACTAAACATGTAATATCTGAGAGCTTCAGCATATAATACGATGGCCGATATATGAAATCGTGCAGAACCAAAGGGGAGTTATGATGTTAAATAGATTGGAAGAATGAGAGGTAAGAAGTTGAGAGAGAGAGAAAGTGTTCTATAGGTAGAAGTCGGGGACAGATGGCAAGGGAGATGTGAAGGTTATGCTGGTCAGGCAAGCTCTGGGCAAGGAAGACACAAAGGCAGCAGGGAGTGCGGGGGGACCACTTCCTGACGCGGCGGGAGGGCTGCAAGGTGGCCAGCCACTCATAGGGCCCGGCCTTTGCATGACATCACCGAGACAACACGTAACACTACGCGACTACCCTCTGCCTCCTGCACTTACTCACTCACACTCTCTAGCTGTATCATTCAGTCTTATACATTAAACTTATAACTGATGATATAAAATAGAATGCATTGTCACAGTCGAAAATAAAGACCACTTCTATACTGCCTGTGACATGACGATTCACAAGAAAGAAAGTACAACATTGTAGATAGACTGTAACCCATTTCACTGCCCTGGCGAGCGCTAGTGGCTACCAGGAGGCGATTCTGCCAACGCTGGCAGGCGTCACAACCCGCCCAAGATATAGGACGCTCAACATTAGGCGAGCACGATATCTGACACGGCAGAATGCCGACAAGACCCGTCACACAACGCCACTCCACCAGAAATGAAATGCAAAGCTCAAGTCTTACATAAAACAACATATCAACATAAGAAAAATCTTATAACCCCTCCCAAACATAATAGTATAATTTAGCCTACTATGCTCCCTGAGCGAGCTTCACAGAGCCCAGCCTCCTAAGTGAAAGACAGGTTCAACTTAGGACTTTAGCTATAACATAGGCAACTTACAATTAACTATCAAAAGATAGTGTTTTTATGTGATTTTTAATTTTAATTTTAATGTTGTTTTTTGCGGCTGCTCTACAGGGGCAAGCCAATTTTACTCCACACAAACCCGCACGCCTGTGGTAGCCTAACTCGGATCCTCCACCCTCGATAAACAGTCAGCAATCACGTTGTCGCTACCGGCAATATGGCGAATGTCTAAATTGTACTCCTGTAACATCAACGACCACCGTGTCAGTCTTATATTCCGATTGTGAAACTGATTGAGGAATTTAAGAGGGTGGTGATCAGTATACACTACCATGACTGGTCCATAGGCCGGAACATACACCTCGAAGTGCCTGAGCGCCAGCACTATCGCCAGTAATTCTTTCTCCACCACTGAGTAATTCTTCTGGGCCGAATTAAACTTTTGGGAGAAAAAACTTACTGGGTGTTCCAGGCCCTCTTCGTCTGTTTGCATCAAGACGGCACCAGCCCCAACCCCGCTGGCATCAGTTGCCAACTGAAATGGCCTGTCGAAGTCTGGGGCCCTGAGTATTGGATGAGTGCATAAAAGGTGTTTAACAAGGGAAAATGCCTTTTCACACTCCGGCACCCACAGAAACTTCTTATCCTTCGCTAATAAGTCAGTCAGAGGTGCCAACACAGTTGAATATCCTTGAATGAAGCGGCGATAATACCCGATCATGCCCAAAAACCTCATAATCTGCCGCTTGGTGGTCGGTCTAGGGAACTGATTGATAGCCTGTATCTTATTCTGAGGAGGGCAAACCTGGCCTCTCCCGATCACAAATCCTAGATACTGCACAGTTGCCCTTACAAAGTCACACTTTCCCAGGTTCACCACCAAGCCCGCTTCACTAAGCTTGTTAAACAAGGCTTCAATGTGTGCACAGTGACTTTCAAAATCGTCGTCATAAATTATCACGTCGTCTAAATACACAGTACAGTTAGGGATATCTGCTACTAGGTTATTCATCAGATTCTGGAAAGTCGCTGGTGCATTCTTGAGTCCATAGGGCATGACGTTACAACGGTAGGTGATACCATCCACCACAAACCCGCAAACCTCCTTCGCTCGCTCCGACAGCGGCACTTGCCAGTAACCTTTCACTAGGTCTACCTTGGTCAAATACTGTGCCTTTCCGATCTTGTCGACACTGTCATCCACACGAGGAAGGGGGTAAGCATTTGTGGGGGGTTAAACCGTTTAACCGCCGGAAATCAACACAAAAACGAACTTTCCCATCAGGCTTGGGCTGCAGAGTGACGGGAGATGTCCACCTAACCGCACCCTTTTCTATCAGGCCCCGATCCAACATATACGCTAACTCGTCCCTGAGTGCTGGGAGTTTGATAGGAGGGACTCGGTATGGCACTGATTTAAAGGGTGGGTGATCTCCTACATCCACATCATGCACCGCATGAGTTGTGAGGCCTGGGTGCTCCGCAAACACAGCAGGGTATGAATCGAACAGGTGCTGCACGGCTACACACTGTTGCTCAGGCAGGTGCTCTAGAGCCTCGTGAGCCACCTGTCTCGAGTTCCCCGCCCACTGGTCTGCGGAGACATGATAATCCCAGTTATCCTCCACCTGAGCATGACTGTCCCTTCCTCCTTCTCCACCTTGACCGCTGCAAGTCATCACCGGGACAGTGAGAGGCTCAGGGGGGCGCCTCACATACTCCTTCATCAGATTTACATGGCACAACTGATTTCTCTTCCTCCTGTCTGGAGTGGCCACAAGGTAGTCAAGATCTGATATCTTCTCCACCACCCTATAAGGACCAGCGTACTTAGCGGATAAGGGATGACCCACCAAAGGTAGTAAGATCAACACCTCTTGACCCACCTGAAACTCCCGGAGTTTCACCTTCTCATCGTACCTGTCCTTCATCAGGGCCTGGGATCCCACCAGATTCCGACCAGCCAACTCCAAGCTCTTCAACATCCGTTCCCTGCTCTCGAGGACATATTTTAATAACGAAAACAGCTTTGTAGTACCCTCCCAGATCTCCTTAATCATGTTGAGAGGACCTCTGATGCGATGACCAAAAACAAGCTCATTTGGACTAAACCCGAGGCTTTCACCAGGTACCTCTCTTGCAGCGAACAACACGTAGGGCAAACCCAGGTCCCAGTCCTTACCATTCTCCAGACAATAACAACGGAGCATACTCTTTAAGGTCGAATGCCACCTCTCTAACACCCCTTGGCTCTCAGGGTGATAAGCCAACGACACTACAGTATTAATCCCGTGTTGCTGCATTGTCTGAGTAAATATGTTCGAGGTAAAGTTAGACCCCTGGTCAGATTTTATCTCCTGCGGATAACCATACCGGGAAAAGTACAAAAGCAAGTTCCTAACCACCGTCTTTGCCATGCCGTTCCTCATGGGGTATGCATCAGGATAACGGTACAGATCACATTACAATACTGTAATCCCCGCTATACTGTAACAATACATACTACAATAATACTAATGAGGATTAGACAAGAAATCAGAGTTTTGCAATTTCGTGTCCGAGGGCAAAGAAATATCTTCTTCAACCGCAATTACAGAGTTTGCTACATCCACGTTCAACACAGGGGCATCATTGCCAGGATCTCTTACAAAGTATGGCTTGATCAGGTTCACATGTATTAGTCTCTCTGCCTTTCGTCTGTCAGGAGTTTTCAGGACATAATTTACATTACTGGTCTTTCGTTTTATCACATAAGGACCATGAAACTTACTTTGTACAGGTTTCTTAGCGATTGGCAGAAAGGCTAACACAAGATCACCTGGCTTAAACTCTCTGGCAACAGCTTTCCTGTCAAAATTGTCTTTCATTGTTACCTGAGAATCCTTCAGGTTTTTCATTGCATGTTCTATAGCAGTTTTTAATCTTTGTCTAAACTGATGAACATTGGTAAGAAGAGGTTTACTGGAAGGTGTATCTAACCAAGTTTCTTTTAGAACTTTAAGAGGACCTCTAACCTCATGACAACAACTCAAAAGGTGAAAAACCAAGGGAATCTTGTACACTACTCCTTACAGCATACAACACAAAATGAATACCTTCATCCCAATCTGCATTATTTTCCTCGCAATACTTTGTCAACATTGACTTGAGAGTTTGATGTAGGCGTTCTAATGCACCTTGGGACTCTGGTCTACAGGCTGTGGAATGGTACTGGCGCACTCCCAACTCATCCATAGTTTGTTTGGAAAGTTTGGAAGTGAAATTGCTACCTAGGTCAGATTGGACAATACGAGGAATTCCATACTGAGTGAAGAATTTACAAAGGGCTTTCACGATATTCTTGGAAGTTATTCGCCTCAATGGAAAAACCTCTGGATACCTAGTGGTAGAACACATAACCGTTAGCAAATACTCATTTCCACTGCGTGTTTTAGGCAAGGGACCAACACAATCAATGATTACTGTACTGAAAGGTTCCTCTGTCACTGGAATTGGATTTAATGGTGCAGGTTTTATTGGCTGATTTGGTTTTCCAGCCATTTGGCACCCATGACATGTTTTACAGTAGTAGGCAACAGATTGCTTCATTTTAGGCCAGAAGAAGTCCTTGGAGATTTTGGTATAAGTTTTGTTAACACCTAAATGTCCACCACTGAAGTCATGACCCACTGATATGATAAGAGATCTGAACATAGTAGGTATAACCACTTGGTGGTATTCTTGCCAAGTTTCATTAGCTGGTACTTTAGGAGGTCTGTATTTTCTCATTAGGATACCATTCCTCACATAAAAGCATTTGGGAAAGTTCACTAACTCAGAATCCTCGACAGCCTTGTCAAAGAATGGTGCTAACTCAGAGTCTTTTACCTGGGCTTCTTTAAGAGTGTTAGAATCAATTGGTACGTTACTTAGTTCCTCTGGAGAAGCTAACACCTGAGAAGGGTCATTATCAGAAAATAGGTGTGAGAGATCAACATCTACAGAATTAGTGCTATCATTACTGTCATTCTGTTGAGCTGCCATGCTCCTAGTCATTACACAAGAAGGGAACAAATAAGGATAGTCCTTTTCCAGCTGTTCTGTGTTATTACATAATGAGGGAGATGAAACTACAATGGGGTCAGGTACAACTTTTCCACCTGCAATATCATTCCCTAACAGAAAGTTCACTCCTTTCACAGGTAGTGACTCTTGAACTCCTACAGTGAAGTACCCACTAGCTAACTCAGTATTCAAATAAACCTTAGCCAGAGGAACAGTAGTACACCCACTAACTCCATTGATCAGAACACTCTGGGCCAAATAACAGTCCTCCAAATCAGGCACCACACCTGTTAACATGAGGCTATGAGAGGCTCCTGTGTCCCTAAGTACTTGAATAGGATATTTAGTGGAAGTGTCAGAAAAAGAAACTGTTCCTATAGAACGAAAGGGTTGAAACTGATCACCAGAACAGCTAGGAAGGTCACTACCAGCTAGAACACTGTCTTGAGTCTCTGTGGGGTTATTAGGACAGGCACTCAAAACAGTCAGTTTAGAAGTTTGGTTAGAACTAGAAGTAGCTGGTTCACTGGTAGGCAAGTTAGAAGGAATGCTAGAAGTAGCCAGAACTTGTTCTGGGCGTCTTTCCCTGCCTTTAAGCTTAGGACAGTCCCTAATGTGATGACCGGTTTGTTTACAATAAGCACAAATCAAAGTAAGTTTGGATGAGTTTGGGGTTTTACCTGGTTCAGTCATACCAGATACAGTGCTCCCAGAAGTAACCTTAGTAGATGGCTGGGAGCCACCAGAACCATTCCCATCACCTGTTACACGAGTTCCACCACCACCTCGCAAACTGCCGCTAGAGACACTAGTACTCCTAAACGAGTCAGTCCCCTTCTGCTTTTGCCTGAAAAAAGAGTCACCATGAGTCAACCTGTAATTTTCAGCCAAAGTGGCTGCCTTGTTTACATTAGTAACTTCTCTCTCTTGTAGATACAATTTCAAGGAATATGGAACTTTGCGGAGAATTTCTTCTAACACAACCAGCTGACAGAGTTGTTCAAAAGTAGTTACTTTACTGGCCCTCAACCAAGCATTAAAGTGCCTTTCCTTTTCTTTGACAAACTCCAGATAAGTTTGTTTCTCTTCCTTCTTTAGATTACGGAAATTCTGTCTATAGGTTTCAGGAACCTGGTCATAAGCCTCCAAGATAGTATTTTTTAGATCATCATAAGGTATGCTATCACTAGGGAGATTAGCGTAAATCAAATTTGCTATACCTATGAAAGCAGTTTGGGAAAAGAAACTCCACTGGTCTTTTGGCCATTTAAGCTGGTTTGCTACAAGCTCAAAGAGATTGAAGAAATTCTCAACATCAGTTTCATCAAATTTTGGCATAAATTTCAACTGATTTCCTAGATCAGAGAAAGATTTCTTTGTATTCACTTCTCTGTCTTTCACACTTTCTTCACTCTTCAGTCTCAATACTTCAAGTTCATGTAATCGATATTGCTCTCTTTGTAATCGATCTTGCTCTTTTTGAGCATTTTCTTGGGCTTTCATTCCTCTTTCATGCTCTCTCTGTCTTTCTGCATTCTCTCTTTGATACTCCCTCTGTCTTGCTGCCTCCTCTAATTCCATCTTTTTAATCATAAGCAATGATGCGCTACCTCCATCACCATCGCACAAACTAAAGGCTTCAAGTGGTAGCAAATCATCAATTACCAATGTATCGATCACACGCTTCTTTACCTCAGCCTTAGACATACTGGATTTGTGAGCAACTCCATATTTGATGGCTAATGCAATCCAGTCAGTTTTCTTTATCTGGGAAACAGTCAAGGTACTCAAAGAAGGTTTATCAACAAATTCATCGAAGTTAAACTCCATAGTGAAATCTAAACAGAGCAAACAGTCTTAGAAGGGAGATGTTCAAGAGTGCACAAAACAAAGAAAATCATTCACACCAAAACAGGACACACAAAAGCATAAGTATTCATAGTTGACCAATAATCAAATAATTAACTTGTATAAAAGCAAAAAGGTAATCCCGGACAGGCCCCCATATAATGTTACGGACTAGGGTTCAAACCCACAACACCATGAATAAATGATTTACTCCAATGAAAAGGCAACACAACTTATCACCGTGGTATTATAAGAATGGAAGTTAACCACCCAAAACTAGACTGCAAGGTTAATATTATCCTCCAGCGAAACCCTACTATTATATTACCCTATTGCTATACAAGTCAACCAGAATCATATAATTGATATTATTAAGTTTACGTTAAATGTCAGTAGAATCATTTATGCTTTCGTAAATCCTTTAGGATTTATATGTAAGGAACCACAAAAATATCTAAGGTATTTAAATCTTTAAGTTAATTTGAAAGTAAAAGATAGTAGGCTACATGAAAATAAATAAGGTAGGTATGGATGAAAAGATAGTTTAAAAGTATGGATATTTACATATAAATTACACTTTATACATCTATCCTTACATTCACACAATACAACATAATCATACAATACAAAATAATAATACTTATCTATAGAGAGATAGTTATACAAGGCAGGACAAACTCAGGATGACCCATGGTGAGGTCTTGGCGAAGCAGAGGCGTGAGGAGAACTGAAGTTTCTCAAATCCTATTTTCTATCGAGTCCTTGCATGGTCAGTAAAGTTATCGTACTGGACTAACATACAACTACTCGCTCTCCAATCAAACAACTTAACTCAACTAATAATTATATAGAATACTTCATTAAAATATATAAATGAAGAGTAAAACATTAAATCACGAATTATATAAAGACTAATCATACGTCTGCCAGAGAGATGCTTAAACAAGGTAAGAGGGGGGAACGTGTACGCTTGGCGCCACTTGGCTACAGTACACTCTGAACACAAAGTATGTTCCCCGAAGTTAGTTTACTTCCTAAAGGCCTTCCTATGTACAAATAAATAGTCACATATACCCACTAATAATAGTTAACTCTATCCCACCAGCAATTAGTTTAATTAAGGCAATACATAACAGTCGCTACATCCATTATCGTCAGGAGAAATTTATTACCGGCACTAGTAGGAGGGTGGGGACCAACCATGTCTATAACTACCTTACTGAAGGGGGGCCCCATGACAGGAATAGGTTGTAACGGAGCCTTTGGGATGCATTGGTTAGGTTTCCACACTTTCTGGCAGGTACTGCACATTGCCACCCATGACACAACCTGTGCTTTTAAACCTGGCCACCAAAACAACTTAACCAAAGCCGCTACCATCTTCCATTTACAAGGTAAGAGGGGGGAACGTGTACGCTTGGCGCCACTTGGCTACAGTACACTCTGAACACAAAGTATGTTCCCCGAAGTTAGTTTACTTCCTAAAGGCCATCCTATGTACAAATAAATAGTCACTCGAGTTATGTCGAGCGCCGCCACTATAATATTTAACTCGACTTATGTTGCTCGCCGCTAAATAAGGGTTAATTAAGGCAATACATAACAGTCGCTACATCCATTATCGTCAAGAGAAATTTATTACCGGCACTAGTAGGAGGGAGGGGACCAACCATGTCTATAACTACCTTACTGAAGGGGGGCCCCATGACAGGAATAGGTTGTAACGGAGCCTTTGGGATGCATTGGTTAGGTTTCCACACTTTCTGGCAGGTACTGCACATTGCCACCCATGACACAACCTGTGCTTTTAAACCTGGCCACCAAAACAACTTAACCAAAGCCGCTACCATCTTGCATACTCCCAAGTGTCCTGCCAACGGCACATCGTGGGCCAACCTCAGTAGGCTATCCCGGCACGCCCTCGGCACAACCAGCTGGTCTACCACTCCTGACCCACCCTCCCAACTTCTCTTTGGGTCTTGAAATCGCCGATACAATATTCCCTCAATATAAAAAATATCTCCTGGCTTTGCATCCCCGTCCACTTCGAGCTCGACAGCACCATTACCACACTTCTGAACTTCCGGATCCTCCAACTGCAGTTTACTAATATCCGAGGGAGCCAACTTGTCTAAATGCTTCCGAAGCAACCCATGTCCTCCCCCAATATCAAACTGAGCAACCCTTTATTCTCTCTGTGTGTAACGTTGCTGCCTCGGAGTCTCTTCCTGCCCTACCTCCTCACTAGCTGTGACAGGTCCTGGGGCTTCTCCAGACTCCAACAATGGTGCCAATACTGAGTCGCCAAGAAGCGCTGCTGGTACTAAACTCTCCAAACTTTTACCAACATTAGCCGTCTTCTTCCGACCGTTCCTACGTTGATCAGAAGACTGAGGAATAGGTTGTGACACTTTGGATGCAAGAGATCTTGTAACAACGCACGCCATAGGTTGTACTTGACACTTCTCTACCCACTCCTGTTCCTCCCTACTCACGTCGGCCGGCTTCTCGGCAACGACTAAGGGTGAAACCTCAGAAGTAGGCACCGCAAAGTCGTTGCCGAGAAGGAGGTCGATGCCCCCAACAGGCAAGTTCTCCCCAATTCCAACATCCAACTCTCGTGTCACACCATCTACCTCCAGTTCCATCCTGACCAACGGGTATGACCTGATAGCATTGATACCTTGCACCACAACCACCCGTGCCGCGTTTATTGGTCTACCAGTAAAGTTCTTCATCAAAGTCTGAGAGGCACCCGTGTATCGCAACAGCTCAACTCCATGCTTCTTACCAGCCCACTTCACGCAGCCACGCCCTCGATGGTCACAAAAGACATCGCGGACAGGGTTCGAGCCTTCCGGAATCTTCTCCACTGGCTGTGTCCCAGCCTCTGACGTTACACCCCGGGCAAACTCAGACGACTTCGGGGACACCCCAATGTTGCGAGCCAAAGACACAACTGCATTAGGTGGCTTGCTTGGATAGGCTCTTGCAAAATGCCCCTCCTTATGACAATGGAAGCACTCTAGCTTTCCCTTGGGCTTCCCTTGAGGTGTGGGAGGATCCGGACCCTTTCTAAACGGGACGGTACTAGGTTTATGGTCAGTTTTGGTGTCGTTGCTCTTGTTCTTAGTGTAATTATATGTATCAGTGTTTCGGGGAGGGGGAGGGTTACGCTCCTTATTGCCTGCATCACTTCTCTGTGCAGAACCGCACCCATGAATCAAAGAAAACCGAAGGTCAGCCATCTCAGCTGCCTCCTGAAGAGTTTTCGGGTTCTTCTCTTTAAGATTCAACATCAAATCGCCGCCCGTACACTTGAAATTTTTTTCTAGAAGCATCAACTGTTTCAACTCCTCAAACGTCGATGCCTTCTCCGAATGCAGCCAGTTTCTAAATGCATCGGACAGATCCCGGGCATGCTCAAGAAAGGTGCACTCACTACCCTTCGTGACACCCCGGAACTTCAATCTGTACGTCTCTGGTTGTAACTCGTATGCCCGCAGGACAGCCTCCTTCAATACCTCATAATCGATGCACGACTCCAAAGGCAACGCATCATATGCCTTGAGTCCTTTGCCAACCAACCTAGAGGAAACAAGGGCTGCCCACTTAACCTCGGGCCATTGGTGCTCCCGGCACTTCTTCTCAAAACGCATGAAAAATTCGGTGACACCCGACTCGTCAAATACAGGGACTAACTTAAGAAGGTGCGATAAAGACTGATCAAGACCTCGATTCCCAGAACCGAGACACTGCCCTGTTGACTCCACCCGAGACTTCTCAAGATCTCTGTCTGCACAGTACTTCGTAGCCTCAACCTGAAGCGCAGCCTCCCGTACGGCCTTTCTCTCCTCAATCTTAGCCATCTCAAGCCGCTGCTCAGATTCATGCTTTCGTTGCTCAGATTCATACTTTCGTTGCTCGAACTCATACTTTCGCTGCTCAGCCTGCTGGTTAAGTTTGGCGAGTTCGAGCTGAAACAACATCTCGGAAGACAAACCCTGAGGAGGGGGTGCTACTATTGGGGACCCACCCCGTGAATCACCTAGAGGCATGCCCAACCGCCCGCGGGCATCGGTCTGCGGGAACGTACCCGGCTCCGGAGCCCGAGGGGGCGCCATGGTAGGAGTCGAGTGGAATGGGGGCTGGGCAGAAGGTGCCCCAGCTCCCGCTCCACCCGAAGCCCCACGCACCCCACCGAGCACACAGGTAACCAGCTCACCTCTCGACAAACTGCTAGTACCGGGAAACCCTAAGACCGCGGCTACACACTGTAGTCCGTACCGGACTACCCGACACACGATCCACTGACACCGGCTCCTCCAAAAATATCCGAGCATCACTGTTTACCACCCGAACGCCGCTACGCAACTCCACCTTCTCCACCTCCTCGCCTGTGGTCTCACTATGTACTGATCCGTCGTCCGACATAATGTCCACCGAAAATTCTCAACGTTTATAAACAAAAAGTACCTAAACTCTCATGTAGCACTATTCACTCAAAAATGCTTGAAGTCTCTTAAGTGTTATACTATTTGCCAAAACAAAATCTGTGTCCACTATATTCCTTTAAACAAAAACAAATGACCACAACACTCCTGCAATATTTCTCTAAGTTCACAAAATCCTAAGCAAGCTCGCCATTTGTTACGACCGGGACTCGTATAAAACAAGGGCTCTTAACCCTTAAAAAGCGGCTCACCACATAAGTCGTTTTTAATAAAGCTGGACTATGTGGCGGCGCTCGACATAGGTCGAGTGGCAATTTCAGCACGTAATGTTGCTGAGAGAGAGAGACAAGTGGTGGCAGGAGACTAGCGAGCGTATGACTGCTCCAGACCACCGCGGCGAACCTACTGACACGAATCTCAGCTCCCTCCTCCCTCTCTCACTCGCTACATACTGAATTATATGGGGAAAGTACCGAATTACATGCTTTTTGCACTCGCGTTGCACGGTTATTGCAAGAAAACTATCCATCATACAAGGATTGTTATGGTGTCATTCGAAAGCTCTGTTTATGCCCTTTCAGGGATAGATACTTGTTTTACGTTCTGGGTCTTATTTAGGCATGAAAATGATCACGTAAACAGCCCTATTTTGGCTAAAAACACCCCGCTGGGCGGTACATATAAATAAACCGCATAGGCCGCTAAAGAAGGGTTAATCATTGGACTAGAAAGGCACACAGCCACAACGGTAACACTAGATCCAACCCTCGAACTTATAATGCCGGCGCACAAAACACCTATACCGTCCAGAGTTAAATCTGCGATAGCGGGGTATCCTATAACTCGGTATAAATGCACTACTACTACAGGCTGATGATCTCTGATACAGCCTGATCACAACAACATACAATTACGTTAATAATGTATACAAGGAAAAAGATAGAGAGCTTAATTAAATCTATGGAATGATTTAATACAAACAAGAAGAAGGTATAATTAAAGTTACTCTAAACAATAATAAACTGTCACTCCTATATTAAAGAAAGTGAATGAAAGTCCTCAAGCATCGAACAGGAATCTTCTGAAGAAAGTCTGATGCTGCTTAAGATGATCGAATCGGATTTTGAACTGTTATATAAAGCAGGAACAAGATATGACAAGTGTAGGGACATACAGTGTTAACTGGCACGGGAATAACGATAAATGCGCAATAGTATTATCTCCAACAACAAAAGAAGTGCTTCCTCAGACAACGCAAAAGCCTGCTCGGGTTGTGCAACTCAAAAACAACCAAGGCTTACAATCAACGTGAATAAAAATGCTGCATACATAACATAAGAGTTTATAATCCTAATCGGGTGTCTGCTAGGCGAATAAATTCTAGCTGGGATGTCGTAGGCTAGGAAACAATGGCTGAGCAAGCGGCTCGTAGCCTAGCGAAGTCCTTAAGACTGTGCGGCCAAATTACGTTAAATGACGGGGTGCTGTCTTGAGAGATCCAGATCGCTAGTATCTGGTTCTTTCCTGGCGACCCTCTTCAAGTCAAAGCAAAACGAGTTAGCACAGTGCTGGGTGGCAGAGGCAAAAGCCCTCACTCGCAACACAGTGCTAAACTCACAAAGGTACACAATCAGAAAGACAACCTAGGCTTCCCACGTATCCGTTGCAATTGTACAAGTTCAACAAAACCTGGTACACATCGGAAATCACAACGCCAGTAGCCTCACCCCAGTCTAGCATTAAATAGCCCAGCAGACAACCAGGAAATAGGTAGGGAGACACCGCGAGTGTGTCGAACCTCTACAGACAAAATGGTAACCCCTCCAAAATGCCTAACTAAACATGTAATATCTGAGAGCTTCAGCATATAATACGATGGCCGATATATGAAATCGTGCAGAACCAAAGGGGAGTTATGATGTTAAATAGATTGGAAGAATGAGAGGTAAGAAGTTGAGAGAGAGAGAAAGTGTTCTATAGGTAGAAGTCGGGGACAGATGGCAAGGGAGATGTGAAGGTTATGCTGGTCAGGCAAGCTCTGAACAAGGAAGACACAAATGCAGCAGGGAGTGCGGGGGGACCACTTCCTGACGCGGCGGGAGGGCTGCAAGGCAGCCAGCCACTCAGAGGGCCCGGCCGTTGCATGACGTCACCGAGACAACACGTAACACTACGCGACTACCCTCTGCCTCCTGCACTTACTCACTCACACTCTCTAGCTGTATCATTCAGTCTTATACATTAAACTTATAACTGATGATATAAAATAGAATGCATTGTCACAGTCGAAAATAAAGACCACTTCTATACTGCCTGTGACATGACGATTCACAAGAGAGAAAGTACAACATTGTAGATAGACTGTAGCCCATTTCACTGCCCTGGCGAGCGCTAGTGGCTACCGGGAGGCGATTCTGCCAACGCTGGCAGGCGTCACAATACATATACCAGGACTTACTGTATATACCAATAGGTATCAGTCGTAATTGCCATGAACTGATTGGAGTTAATGATTGTTAGGTATTGTAAAACTATGTAAAATGGTCATGTCAATAGAAGTTTTGAATTGAACACGAGGTTTAGTAGCATTTGTTTATCATCGTTAGTTTGTTCAACCATTGTTTTTCATACACAATATTTAATGCCTTAAGAGCGTCAGTAACTTCTACTACCAGCCAAGCGGGTGGTTTTACCCTAAACGAGCTTATTTCCGTGCTCTTTTTCATGCATAAACAAGAGCCAGAGCGTAATACACTTATGTATCCCTGAAAGGGCGATAATTGAGCTTTCCAATGACACCAGAACCATCCTTCTACGACCACGCGCATTCTCTTGCAACGATCGTGCAAGACGTAGAAAAAATCCCTAAAATACGGTAATTTCCTTACATAATTCCCTGTGTAGCGAGGTAGTGAGTGTGGATGTGTGTGGAGGGGACGTCAGTTGCCGCGCGGGACCCGTGCCGAACGGTCAGAGCCGACCTACGCTCCTCCCACCGCTCGTCTCTCTCTCAGAGCCAATTATTGCCCAAAATTGCACTCCGCCTTAAGACGGTCCCCGCCACATAGTCCTTTCTTCTCTAGACCGACTTAAGTCCGGTCCCGCCAGTTAAGGGTTAAACCTACATGTAATCCATATAGATAGTTTACAAATTACGTTATTTCCGAGCGCAAGTAATTACAATGAAAATGACGTCATCGTGTTGATGGCATTAATGCACCAAACTCACTGTTTCAAAGCCTTTTATAGGCCGTGTGGCTGATTGCGCTTCCCATTGTTACTGATCATTTGTTCTATAATGAACCTTAACATTACACTAGACATGCCATTCTTTCTAAAGTCATTGGTAATTTAGTATACAGTAAATTGAGCCAAAATATTCTACTAGGTTCGATGTGATTCCAATAATCACTAGCATCATGTTTTATGATGTGCATTGAAAGACCAATATCATGATCGTCCTTTTCAGGCACAGTGTCTTTAATACTAACTGTAAACCCAAAATTCTGAAAATAAAACTCCCAAGATGGTAGTAATCAAGGAGTCTGCCCTGAAAGTACCAAGTACTATGGAGACGGACTTGCCATATATATACTGTGTATATATTATACAGGTATATAATTATACAGGTGTGTATATATATATATATTTTTTTTTTTTTTTTTCTATGTGATTAAGGGAGGCAAAAGGCATAACTGCCTATAGCGAATGCCTCCCCCATAGTTGAAAGAGTGACAGGGCCAAAATCAAGGGACGTTCGAGCCAAAATGCCTGGACACACAGAGTTTGAAGCAATTTAAGTCATAGGAAGAGGGAAAGACTGATTCTGGGAGAGAGTTCCAGAGCTCAGCTGTTGAGTAGAAGAAAGTTTGAGAGTAATGTTTCACTCTTGGGTTGGAGAGTTGCACAGAGTAGGGGTGGGATTGAGTTGCATGACGGGTACCACGTGCCCTACGTAAAGGAGGTGGTATGCACTGGGATAGCTCTGAGGAACACTGATTATTATAGTAGTGATAGAATAGCGAGAGAGATGCAACATTGCGGCGGAGAGAGAGAGATTGCAGAGAGTTGGTGAGGGGGCGGGAGTTAATGATACGAAAGGCCTTCCTTTCAACTTTGTCTAGGAGAGCGGTGTGAGAGGAACCTCCCCACACATGTGAACAATACTCAATACAAGGGCGCACTATGCCCCTGTACAGAGCAAGAAGCTGTGCAGGGGAAAAGAACCCCCTAAGGCAGTTGAGCACACCCAGCTTCTGGGAGGCTGCCTTAGCAAGACTGGTAATATGGTCCTTCCAAATGAGAGCAGAAGAAAAAGAGACACCAAGAATATTGAGAGAAGATGAAGGGTTGATTTTTGTATTGTTGAAGAATAAGGGATAGTCCGCTGGGAGATCCTGACGGGTAGATAGATGGAGAAATTGGGTTTTGGAAGCATTAAAGTTAACAAGGTTTTCTCTGCCCCAATTGGAAATAGTATTTAGATCAGAATTTAAGAGTTCTATGGCTTCATTACGTTTGTCGTTGAGGGATTGCTGGCTGGGGCGTTCTGAAAAACTAATGGAGTAGTGTAAGGTTGAGTCGTCTGCGTATGAATGGATGGGAATTAAGGTACAGTTAAGGAGATCATTTATACAAATTAGAAAAGAGAATAGGAGATAGGACAGAGCCCTGAGGAACACCGGAGTTTATAGGGTGAGGAAGTGAACAATGGCCGTCCACAACCGCAGCTATGGAACGGCCGGAAAGGAAATTAGAGACAAAGGCACAGATGGAGGGATAGAAACCGAAGGAGGGTAGTTTAGAAATTAAAGATTTATGCCAGACTCTATCGAAGGCTTTCGATATGTCTAGTGCAATAGAAAAAGTCTCACCGAAGTCCCGAAAGGAGGATGACCAAGAGTTAGTAAGATATGAAAGAAGATCACCAGTAGAGCGACCCTTAAGGAAGCCATACTGGCGATCTGAGAGCAGATTATGAGAAGAGAAATGCTTAAGAAATTTGGAAGCAAGAATAGTTTCAAAAACTTTAGAAAGACAAGAGATAAGAGCAATTGGACGATAGTTGGAGGGTTGAGAGCGGTCACCCTTCTTTGGGACAGGTTGAATGTATATATATATATATATATATATATATACAGTATATACTGTATATATACATATATATATATATATATATATATATATATATATATATATATATATATATATATATATATATATATATATACAGGGTGTTCGAAAATTCCACTGACAGAATAAGGTAGATACAAATATTGTAAACAATATTTTCAAATGAAAAAAAACACTAAATTGCATTGAAAACTAGTTACAAGACTTGCTAGAAATAAAGAAACATGGATTTAATATGTGAATAACGATTTATTAACTACCAGTTATTTTTTAGTAAGTTAGAAATTATATGGCGAACACATTTACGTTGGTAAAATAATACAAATTTCCAATTATTGTTATGTAGCGTTTTGGACTTACATACACCTCATTTCGTTACTATGAAAAGATAGAATACTTATTTTTTTTTAAGTGCTTCATAAATCATTTTCCGAATCAGGTGTTCAGTCCAACCTGAGGAATGGTGGGGAACAGTGTTCGGACGTGTGGACAAGTCTCTGTCCCCGGTCAGGCCTACATTTTTTATTATAATTAAATGCTCTCTAACTCATTATTGGTACAAGATATGGAAAAACATTATTTAGTACAAAATTTTCATTTTTTCAGTGATATGCTGTATTTTTTTGTCGGTGGAATTTCCGAACCGGGTGTATATATATGCTTTTACTTTGAAACGCCATAATTAAGCTGAACAATACAAAAAGATACATTTATGTTAGCTATAATAAATCAATAAAGCTGACATTCAAATATACAATAAAGTAGTTTAAAAAATGCAATCAGGCTTTGCTAGAATATTAAGGGGGAGGTAGTTGCTTTTTCTTGACCACTTTCTCCCTCATGATTAGCATGCTAGTTTTGAGATTTTAAGTCCTTTCGCCCGATTTCTTTGTCAATATTAAACACTTTCGTGCTATTTAGGTGTCGATTTTTTCCTGACAAACGAACGCGGCCGTTAATTTTAGAAGGAACCAGCCTCCGGCCGTAACACAGAAAATATACAAATTTATCTTGAAAGGAGGTCTAGGGGATGTTATTTTAAAGCTTGGTGGAGGTCTAGCGAAGAAACTCAAAAATAAATAAGTACATAAATGCACAGATCAAACAAGCAAGCCCAACCCCCTTAAAAAGAGGTTAAATCGTACCTATGGCTTTAAACATGCCAAGAGAGTATAAGTACCGTTTAGCTAGTGCATCTCTACTTGCTATAATCTGTTCATCTTACCAAGGCGAGAAACTTTATCCCCTAGAATCCATTTTCAAACAGAAAAATAGGAGACATGAAACTTTTCTGATGCATATTAATAGTATGTGTCCATATATTATACAGTACAAAAATAGAAGCCCAGTAATACAAATGATAAAAACATGGATATCATGAAGTCGAACAGTAAATATATATGAGAGAGAGAGAGAGAAAGAGAGAGAGAGAGAGAGAGAGAGAGAGAGAGAGAGAGAGAGAGAGAGAGAGAGAGAGAGAGAGAGAGAGAGAGAGAGAGAGAGAGAGAGAGAGAGAGAGAGAGAGAAGAAAGGTGGGGGATATTCGACATTACCATAACAATACAGCGACTGATGGGAAGGTAATTCAGTGCCATTGTCGTCGTCATAATATGTCAACCAGGAGCCAAAGATATGATGGAGTGGAGTAGAGGAAAGAGGAGGTAGAGAAGAAGTAGGAAAATGAAGAATGGGGGGTAAAGAGTAAGTTGAGGAGTAGGACATAAAGGAGGAGGTAGAGAAGGAGTAGGAGAATGAAGAAGGCGGGGTGGGAGGTAAAGAGTAAGTTGAGGAGTAGGACATAAAGGAGGAGGTAGAGAAGGAGTAGGAGAATGAAGAAGGCGGGGTGGGAGGTAAAGAGTAAGTTGAGGAGTAGGACATAAAGGAGGAGGTAGAGAAGGAGTAGGAGAATGAAGAAGGCGGGGTGGGAGGTAAAGAGTAAGTTGAGGAGTAGGACATAAAGGAGGAGGTAGAGAAGGAGTAGGAGAATGAAGAAGGCGGGGTGGGAGGTAAAGAGTAAGTTGAGGAGTAGGACATAAAGGAGGAGGTAGAGAAGGAGTAGGAGAATGAAGAAGGCGGGGTGGGAGGTAAAGAGTAAGTTGAGGAGTAGGACATAAAGGAGGAGGTAGAGAAGGAGTAGGAGAATGAAGAAGGCGGGGTGGGAGGTAAAGAGTAAGTTGAGGAGTAGGACATAAAGGAGGAGGTAGAGAAGGAGTAGGAGAATGAAGAAGGCGGGGTGGGAGGTAAAGAGTAAGTTGAGGAGTAGGACATAAAGGAGGAGGTAGAGAAGGAGTAGGAGAATGAAGAAGGCGGGGTGGGAGGTAAAGAGTAAGTTGAGGAGTAGGACATAAAGGAGGAGGTAGAGAAGGAGTAGGAGAATGAAGAAGGCGGGGTGGGAGGTAAAGAGTAAGTTGAGGAGTAGGACATAAAGGAGGAGGTAGAGAAGGAGTAGGAGAATGAAGAAGGCGGGGTGGGAGGTAAAGAGTAAGTTGAGGAGTAGGACATAAAGAAGTAAAGGAAGACGGTAGAGAAGGAGTAGGAGGAGGAAGAAGTGGGAGTAAAGAGCAAGTAGAGGAGTAGGACATAAAGGAGTGGAGGGAAGACTGGAAGGAGTAGGAGGATCAAGAAGTGGGGGTAAAGAGTGGGACATAAGGAGTGTAGGGAAGACAGAGAGCAGTAGGAGTATTAAGAATTGGGGGTAAAGAGCAGTTTGAGGAGTAGGACGTAAAGAAAGAGGTAGAGAAGGAGTAGGAGGATCAAGAAATGGAGGTGAAGAGTATGTTGAGGAGTAGGGCATAAAAGAGTGGAGGGCAGACAGAGAGCAGTAGGAAGATCAAGAAGGGAGGGTAAAGAGTAAGTAGAGGAGAAGGACATACAAGTGTAGATGGAAGACTTGGGGGGGGGGGGTAAGGAGGATCAAGAAGGGAGGATACAGAGCAAGTAGAGAAGTAGAGCATAAAGGAGTGGAGGGAAGACTAAAAGGGGTAGGAGGATCCAAGACGTGGAGGTAAAGAGTAAGTTAAAGAGTGGGGCATAAGTAGTGGAGGCAAGACAGAGAGTAGGAGGAGATGAAGTAAAGTACACATACGGTTGAGGAAGGGGTGGAGGAAAAGGAAAAACATGGTGAGAAGGAGTGGATGTAGTAAAGGTAAGGGAAAGGAGACATATATGAAGTAAGGAAATAATGTATGGGTGATATACGGAAAGGATAAAATTATAAAATGTAAATCAATGTAACGAACAGCTGATAATTGTGATACGTGGAAAATATAATTATGGGAACAAATATAATTAATTAATGGTAAAACCGAATAAGAAAAACATATGCAAAATATAAAGAATAAAAGAGAGGAAAGACGAAACCATATATATATATATATATATATATATATATATATATATATATATATATATATATATATATATATATATATATATATATATATATATGATGCACAAACATATACATTAATATTACATTTGCATTAACACTTTCCTGTCGGATATAATTTTGTAATGATTGATAAGTGAAAATTACTTTAAATAAAGTAACAAACAATATGATACTAAAGACTAGGGTATCAATGGATACATTAAACATTGATAGCAAATCGCAATATACTGTATATCGCTAATCTTTGCAATAGAATTCTATCTATCTATCTATCTATCGAGTATTTATTTTCAGTAGATTAAATGCTATGAGGACAAAGTTTATAATAGTCAGTGGTTCATAGCCTAGAGGTAAAACAACATATATAATATACAACGGAAGCCTATCAGTATGACAACGCACGGAGATTATGCACAGTATATAATACTAATTTAATTAATTATTATAATTATAATACCTCTTTCGCATATTTAGTTTGATTAATATATTCATTATGTCTCCCCAAGATAAGTGTGAAATTACACATAATGTAACATGCCAACAGGGGAAGCGACCATACACAAACTAACTCTGGGTTAATATAAAACATGAAAGTATAACAAAACACATTGTCAAATCAAGATATTTTAAAGGAGAGATTTGTTTTTATTTGTTTATTAATTCATTAACCTATTTATTATTATTTTACTAATTTCCTCCCAAGGTCTCCATCAAGCTTAAACAATTTCCGCCACGATCCCCCTTCGAGATAAATGTTTAATTTTGTTGGTAGAAAAATGTCCCAGCCAAGTCCAGTTTCTCCTAAATCACAGGCTTGCTCTCGCCAGGAAAAATTCGACACTTAAATGGAACAAAATGTCTTGATATCACCAAACCATAATGAGCTGAATGTCTTAAAATCTCTAAACTAATAGGGCTAAACATGAGGAAAAAGTGGGTCCAGAAAAAAATAACCTCCCCTTAACCCTTTCAGTACCGGTGCCATCCTTGTAACTGTATTTCGGCCACTATCAGATGATTTTATTCAGTTTAAAAAGGACCTCTAGCAAATAACAGGTTTCAAATATATCACTCAACCATTTTTACTACCACAGATCCATTTTAAACTGCACAAAATATTCTAAATATAGCTTGAAAAATATAAAGAAGTCGCACGGTACAGGAAGGGTTAAGATATGGTAGTGTGTAATCCAAGAGATTGTAGTGGACGAGACAGGTAGGCTGTAAAGCCGGTATCACATGAGCGCTTTTTCCCTCAACATTTATCGTCAACACTGGTCTGGCAGCTTATGAGGCCAACATTTTAAACATTTCGGCCACCTAAATTCATCTACCAACAATCTAGTTTCCGATACCAGTGCAAAATATTCCAGAAATATTGCCAGACATTTTTTGATCATCGACTGTTGACTATAAAAGCTCTCGTGTGATACCGGCTTAAGTGGCCCTAGTTTTCTCATGTCTACAGTAATGCAAGTCACTGTATAACCTCCATCCCTTCCTTGCTTAATATATACACACACTCTCACACATCCCCCCCCCCCCCCACATCTCTCTCTCTCACACACACAATCATTTCCCCCCCCCCCTCTCTCTCTCAATACAGAGGTCACACATTGGATTGAAGTTGGCTAACAGGTAAACAATGAGTGGTAATTAATGGTGTTTCTTCTGAGTGGATTCAAGTTACCTCTGGAATTCCACAGGGATCTGTCCTTGGACCACTTCTGTTTATCAATTATGTCAATGACATTGATATTGTTCTGTTGAGTGTAATCTCCTGGCAAGAGATAAAGCTTGGAATGAATGTGAAGGACCCCAAAGGGATTGATGGTGGACCTCAACATACTAGGTGAATGGTCGGAGACATGGCAGATGCCTCTAAACATGGAAAAGTGTAAGGTGATGCCTATCGGCCAAGCAAACCCCAAGTCAGGCTATTCGCTATGACACCTTATGATGAGTTCGCCACACTTCTAGTGGCACAAAGGAGAGCACCGCCTCTCGTTCTGGGTGGTGCTTTGGTGCAGTAGACTGTTCGAAGGGGCAGCACACTCCCCCGTGAATATGGGCTCGCCTGGCACTTTTTGCAGTTCGACATCAAGTGCTCTCTTGAAGTTGTCTAACAAGACGCCCCTCATGTCTCTTACTCGCCATGGGAGTTTGTTGAAGAGACGTAGTCCTCTGTTTGATAACCAAACCTCTCGCAGAGAGCCCATTGCACCCCTGTTATTCATCCGGGCGATATCGCATTCCCAGCCTCTCCTATCACTGAATTTCATGACTATTGGGGTATGTAGGTTTGGTACTAAGCCCTCTGCAATTGTCCACGTGTATATTATTAGGTAACGTTCTCTTCTATGGTCCAACGTGTACAGTTTCAATGTTCTTTAACGCTCCCAATAGTATAGCCGTTTTACCGAGTTTATAAGCGAGGTGAAATTTCTTTGTACACTCTCTAATTTATTTATTTCACATGCTTTGTATGGATATGTTAATACGCTACAGTATTCAAGCTGCGGTAGCACTAGAGTTTTCAAGACCGTTATCATAGGGAATTCACTGCTGTAATAAATTACTGCAGAATCCAACCTGTTAGACATTTCGCAGCTGCAACTTTGACCTGGTTATGTTCTTTGAAACCTATATTTTCAGACATAAGCACCCCAAGGTCTTTCACATTGTCTTTCTGTTCTATTATGTTGCTGGATTCTGTTACGTAGTATGTATTCGCTTTAACAACATTATTATCTCCGTATCGTATTAACTGGAATTTTTCTTCATTGAATTGCATGTTGTTTTCCCTGGTCCACTGGAACACTGCATTTATTTCTTCCTGCAGCCGGCCCATGTCCTCTTGTGTGTTTACTATCGTGCTTAGTTTTATGTCATTAGCAAAAGAAGACACTGTACTGTGTCTTATGGTGGCATCTATGTCATTAATTAGAATGAGGAAAAGAAGGGGCGCTAGCAATGTTTCTTGGGGAACTGAGCTTTTGACATCCGATGGTTCAGATGTGACTCGGTTTACTCCTACTGATTGTTTCCGGTTTACGAGGATGTTGTATATCCACTGTCCAATTTTCCCAGTTATACCTTTTGCTTTGAGTTTGTGGGCTATTATACCATGGTCACATTTATCAAATGCCTTAGCAAAATTGGTGTAAATGACATCCACGTTTTTCTTTTCTTCTTGCGATTTAAGAATTTTATCATAATATTCCAAAAGTTGTGAGAGACATGATCTTTCCGCTCTGAACCCATGTTGACCAGTGTTGTGTAGTTCATTTGCCTCCATGAATGTGGTGATTTTACTTCGCAGGACTCTCTTGAAAACTTTAGTGATGTGGGAAGTTAGAGCTACTGGGCGGTAATTTTTTGGTAGTGATTTGCTCCCTCCTTTATGCAGAGGGGCAATTATTGCATTTTTCAAACTATCGGGTATTTCCCCAGTGTTTAGATTCTTTCTTCACATTATAGCCGGAGGTTTTGAGAGGTTTTCCTTACATTTCTTCATTAGGATCGAATTCCATGAGTCCGGGCCTGGTGCCGAGTGGGATGGCAAGTTGGAGATGGCCTCTTCTATGTTTTTTGGACCAAAATCAATATCCAGAATCTGGGGGGTTTCCGAAGGGGAGATTTCCATGAAATATAATGTTTTGCTTAGCATATGAAAAGAAGTACTTGGAATTTTCCTTTATACCTGCAATAGCTTTCCTCTCCTAGTCCATATGTTGTAGTTCATATGAGTCTTTATTCAATTTCCACAACTTGGCCTTTTGACTATCCTGTAGATTTTGTTGTGTGTGTCTCTGTGCGAGTAATGTCTTCTTTTGTACAGCTTCCTTCTTTCCCGTTCATGTTTGCTTCTTCGTCTTGTTTGTCTTTCAGGTATGTGGTGGCTACAGATTTGGGTCATGGTTTCTGTTATTAGGACTAGACCCTCTGTTGGTGTCATGTTATTCATTAAATATTCCCAATCTATTTCCTCCATTTCTTGGTTTACCTCCTCCCACATAATATTTTTGTTATTGAAGTTATTAAGGTCTAAGATATTGTTTTCTCGTGTGGGTTCGGCACTATGCTGGGTAAGACTAAAAAAGTCGTAAAGTTTAAAACCTCTCTCGTATTTACTTCTCTGGTGTTATTCGCCACTACTTGGTTTTCTAGTTGTCTCCATTTAATGTTTGGTAAGTTAAAGTCTCCTAACCACACAATATTTAATAGTGGCCCCTCCATCATTGACGATATGACTATTAACATAATAGTCTCTATTCAAGCGCCGAGGTAGCTAGTTTTGAATCTGCCGCGCGGGGAAGAACAGAGTACTCGTCATAAGTGCAACGCTAATTATCTTATGGAATCGTCTTATGATTGGGTACCCACTACGAAAAAACCTTCGTAAAAAATAAAAAAATAAAACTATACTTAAACAGTGTTATACTAAACTTTCCATCTCGGTTGATTTCTTATGTTGTGGATCCCTGACGCTACTACCCAAGCATCCATACGTCCTTCTCTTCCCCGCGGGCAACCGGTTTGGACGTGTGCCGCCTGAGCTCCGCCACTTTCATCGTTCGCACAATTCTCGTGAGTCCTTACTCATTTAGATATTTCTGAGTTGTATTGAACAGGGTTTAGATTAGCTAGCTCAGGCTACCCCATTGGTATGCCCGCAGGAAGTGTTAAAATTAGGGTACGTGTTACAGGCGCCTACGTGTTCTCCAGGACAGACGCCTCATAATTTGTAATATTGTGTTTATGCTGCGCCTTAGCTATTGTTTTCTCTAGTTAGGAGGCTATCATCTTCACAGAAAAGCATACGTTGTACTTCGTGAACAGATGCCGTATGTTTATTATCATAGCGGACGCGTTAGTTTAAGGGTTGTCACACGTGGTGTGGGACCTTCTAGCGTTCGAGTCCGCTCCGGGCCCCTCTCATGGGCCTCATCTCTTTATGCTGTGGCTGTGATGTCTCCAGGTGTCTTCGTCGTCCTTCAGGATACTTCTTCAAGCCTCGTGACTAGCCTCAGTAGGGGTCTCCGTTAGTGGTTAGGGGATTTATGTTTTATATTTACCATATTTTATGTAATATATGTTTCCCTCTATTTTGGGCCTTGTCGTCTCGTGTCGATCACGCGCGTTCGGGGGCCTAGGAGACGTCCTTTTGTTTTAGGGTTTTCCGGCGTGAGTCGTCTTTTGTAGTAGATGACTTTCCCGTGGTTCTTCCTGTCCGCCGGACCTCGCTATGCATTTACGAGGTCCGAGTTCCGCCGTTACGGTGGCCGGGCGCAACCAACCCTACGTAGTGTGCCACTACACCCCCTTTGGCGGCGGGCATGCCTAGTCCGGCGGAAAGGGTCGGTCTCTTGAAAGGTTATTTGGCTCGCCCTACGAACAATCCAGTACCTCGCCACCCGGCGGTATTAAGTGGGTACAAGCAGTTGGTCCGGCTAACAGTATAGCGATTTGCACTGCGGACGGTCCACTTACCCCGACCCGCTCAGCGGCGTGGGTAGGAACAGTACCTTTCTGAGCTAGCCGACTAGCTCCAGGAAGACACGGGTCCGCGTTCCAAGTAGGGCCGGTGACCCATGTCACAGGTAAGCAGTCACGTGAAAGTCCCGTGTGAATAGGGGGTGGGGGTTTTTCACGTTAGCTCTCAGGCGGCGGAAATGTAGTTGACAGTGGTCAACGCATTTCCGGCATCTAGGAGTTAGCAGGATGTTTTAACACTTCTCAGGTTATCCTTATGAGCATTGATTCCTGGAAATTTCTATTTCCAGATCTCGTCACATCTTGAGCAACACTTCAGAGGATCGGTTCCCGG
Organism: Paralithodes platypus; assembly: GCA_032716605.1. Taxonomy (NCBI): domain Eukaryota; kingdom Metazoa; phylum Arthropoda; class Malacostraca; order Decapoda; family Lithodidae; genus Paralithodes; species Paralithodes platypus. The sequence goes on along the minus strand of CM064529.1, from coordinate 21,727,771 downwards.
CGGGGAGGGGAGTCTTAATAACCATGCCTCAGTTTTCAATTTGTGCTACTCCTACCTGTCTTCTAGTCCCAGTCACAGCTCACAGGTTGTGCATTAAATGCCTAGACAAGTCAAACATTTTGTGGATTTCTCGGAAATGCCCAATTTGTTCAGACCTTTTCGAAGAATGGATCGCTAGCCAAGATATGTCATGCTTACTAGCCTTAATACAGATAAAGAATAAATTTGCTTCATATTCCAACAAGGTGGCTAATGTAGAACTGTTTTGTGATAATGCCGAGCTGCTACGGCTGATTTCCCGTTATTCTTTTGAAGATCCCCCTTGTATTCGGTCAAACCCCCCTGGTGCAACTAACTTCCTCCAGTCAGTTTGTCAGTCTGCACTCTCTATCGAACCTTTGACGTATGAGGTTCACTCCCCTCCCCACTCCAAGAGAAGAACTCGGTCCGAGTCACCGGACCTCCGGCCGCCTTCTCAACCGCAGTCACCCCGCCAGCTTAGTGAAGGGACTTCGAGCAAGGACCAACGGTCCCCCAAGAGACGTAAATTGTTTAGTCCATCACAGGATTCCTCTTCGTCTACAGAGCCCGATAGCTCCCCCACCCATGTGTGTAAGTCTGATTCTCGAGCCGTTCCATCGACGTCTGCCTCGGGGACGCCAGAGTTTTTTCCCGGTCTCCTCGGGACAGACGCCGGGGAACATCGGTCAACTGCTAGGATTAGATCCACGGCGAGGGTGTTACTGCAAGGTGCTAAGTTAGTTCTATCTAAAGGAGAATTCCCTCTGGTTGAGGTAGATTTGTCAGATTCTATGGCGTCTGCCAAGGTACAGCCCCGCAAAGTAGCGGAGGGTGTCACGACACCCCGTCCAAAGTCAGTTGTTACGCATAGCGTTCTTACGCCCAGTAAGTTAACACCTTGTTTTAGTGCAGGACATAGCCGACCGGATACGGCGGAACATAGTGTAGAATCACCGGGAGGAAAGCTCCGTCCCCCCACTCTTAAACAGATAGACGAGGCACCGGACAACTCAGTTACTAGTGACCCAGGTAGTCAAAAACAGATGGAAGAGACCGGCACAATAGACAAGGTTAAATCCATGCCCATCAAGAGACCACGCCCTCAGTGTGTGACGGCGAAGCATTTAGATGAACTATTACAACAAGTGTTGAAACAGTGTGCTATCTCTAAACGGGCCCGCGATATTCTCTCGCCGGCAGGGGGATTTCCCTCCAATGCATTAGTGTCTTCTCCCGCCTTGGACGATGACGTTCAGCCGCTCACCTCTGTCCCTTTGAGTAGTACAGGAACGCAACAAAGCGTCACAGTTCACCCCTTGTCACCACCTAAAGTAACTTTGTTATCAAATTCGGCTATAGCCACAACTTCAACGCCGGATTCTAATTGTTGACAACCGGCTAGTTCCCCACAGCCTACAAGGCTTTTGTTTAAAGTCACATCTAGTCCACCGGCGGAAGGCAATAAACCTCCGCCGGAAAACATGGATTACCATTGCTCCAATCCGGCGTTTCACCCTCTTTAACTTTCAATACAGACAAAGGGTGCAATTCCTCACTGGCAAGAACCAGTAAGCATGTGGTGTCCGGCTCAACCTACCAAGTCAGGAGCAGGACACAAATCCATAAACGGGGAGATCCCGGTACCGGGGGAGTGGACTGTAGAAGTGAATAAATTTAAACAATTTAGGGCTAAAGATGCTCAGGGTAGGGTGGTAAAGGTAAGGGTTGACCCGTTCCCAGACAACACTAACTATCAATACTTTGTATATGTACCCAGGCATCTTGCCCCTCCTTCCCCAGGAGACCTTTCTTGCCCAGACTGCTCCCGACCTTCCGGTGTTCACAGTTATGATTCGGTTAGACCTAATGAACCGAAATTCACGACATTCCCAGTAACTCTGTCAGCAAGTCAAAAGACAATAAACCTGGGGGAGGTGGGACATGGGCCATGGGTGGAATGGGATCAAGAAGTCCAACAGTATGCTATTGCTCTAACATCTAATACTTCTCTGGCAGTTCCACTGCCTCACCATATGGAGTTTGATTGACTGAAGCCCCAACCGGGGGGTGTTTCCAGAGCCATAACGGAGTTCTTCAAAGCCCCTCAATTAGCACAAACTGATTTTCCGTATAATGCTAGATAGGTTGAGAGGATTAACAGGATAAGGAGCAGCCAACCAATCAGCATGCGGCAGAGATGTAATCACATAAACCTTGCTGAGGTGCACTGTGGACCTATACGTCCGCAGTGGCGATCTCGATTTGCAACTTATAATGCAGCTCCAATGCAGTCCAAATGTTGTGGAACTCTTGGTGCCTTTTTTCTCCATAAAATAATATATATATATATATATATATATATATATATATATATATATAGGCTATATACTTGGAAGTTAGTGTAGCCAGGTAATATATTTTCTTGAAGGCATGTGAGATTAAATAAAACAGCGTATTAGCATTAATATGTTTTTTATTTAGAGATTCAATGTCTCGTGCAATTTTTCGTTGTCGGTCATTCAATTGGTACAGTAAAGAACCGAAGTTATCAGCAGGTTGTTGGGTGGTAGAGGTTGTAGGAGGTTGTAACGTTTCAGCAATAGCTCTTGCCATGTTCACACAAGTGGTATTGATAAGAATAGAAAAATAGATGGGCATTTATAGGGGGGACCTGGGTTCACACGTCGCGAGGTTTGCACATGTGGGTGGGGCTAGTCGGCAATCTGCATCCGTGGTTGGCTGGCCGCTGCTAGTTTCGCACTGCGCCTGTTGATTGGCTGTTGGCGTTCGGGGGCTAGGTGTAGCGTTGGCGGGGTCATTTCCATTGTGTTGTCTGTGGGGGTAAGATCTCCTCGCTGTGGGGAGAATTTGGAGGTCTAATGTCTGGTTGTTAAGTGGGGGGTTGAGTGCTTGTTTATATATAGCTTCAAGGATAGGGAGGCGTCTGGAGTCCGATTCTTTATCTAATATGGAGGTGTTGATATCAAGGTCTTTACAGGTTAGTTGAGGGTGGTCAGGGCTATTATAATGATTTTTGATGGCGCCAGATTGAAGGTGGAGGGTAAGACGACGGCTTAAGCGAGTTTTTATTTATTGTCGTTGGCAGGGCGGTTATGAAGTACAAGTTGGGAGGTTTTGGGGGATTTATAATATATGATTAATTTGATATTGCTATCAGTGTTGGTAGGCTGGACATTCTTCAGTATGATGTCTCTTATTGCTGCTTCATCTGTTTTGTGGTCAGAGGACATGAAGTTGTTATAGAATATTTTGATGTCCTCGGGGCTGGTGGTGTTGGAGGCTTCGTTGTTGTACCATTTTTCTATGTGTTTCTTGATGGTTTTATCGACGTCGGAGTTGGAGTAGCCGTTGTTTATGAAGACTTGTGTAAGGTGGTGAAGTTCGTGGTGGGTGTCCCGCCAAGAGGAACAGTGAGAGAGAGCCCTCCTGACATAGGCAGAGATGGTGGAAGTGTGGTACCTTTTGGGGCACTCACTTTTGCCGTTGAGGCAGAGTCCATTATTTGTGGGCTTCGTATAGACAGTAGTTTTGAAGCCTGTGTCTTGGTTGGTGACTAGGATGTCCAGGAAGGGTAGTTTCCCTTCAGTTGTCTCCTCAAAAGTGAAATTGAGTCCTGATGTTGTGATGAATCGTTGCTGAAGTTCTCGAAGTACTGTGGTGTCCTTCACCCGCACGAAGATGTCATCGACGTAATGGCAGTAGATGGAGGGGCGGTGTGTTGCCAGGAGGTCCTCTTAGATAGCGCCCATGAACAAATTTGCGAGGAGGACACCGAGGGGGCTGCCCATCGCCACACCATCTATCTGACGGTACATGTGTCCTCGGGGGCAGATGAAGGGAACTTCTTTGGTGCATAGCTCCAGCAGCGATCGGAAGGCGTGTTTGGGGATGTCTAGGGGTGGGGAGGCAGTAGAGTGGTATACCCGACGTATGATGATATCGATCGTCCTATCCACTGGTACATTAGTAAAGAGGCTTTCGACATCGAGTGAGGCTATTATGTTATAGTCGGTCGGTGGGGCATCACGGAGGATTTCTAGAAAGTCCGAAGCTGAGGATAGGCTGTATTGAGAGGGGGCGTACGGCATCATGAGGTTGTTGAGGGTCTTCGCTATCTGGTAAGTTGCTGTCGGAATTTGTGAGATTATTAGTCTGAGGGGGTTTTCCGGCTTATGGGTTTTTACGGTGCCGTAAAAACCCATAAGAATCTGACTCCAGACGCCTCCCTATCCTTGAAGCTATAAATATACAAACACTCAACCCCCCACTTAACAACCAGACATTAGATCTCCAGATTCTCCCCACAGCGAGGAGATCTTACCCCCAAAGACAACACGATGGAAATGACCCCGCCAACGCTACACCTAGCCAACGCCGACCTTTTGGTGCCCCCGAACCCCAACAGCCAATCAAAAGGCGCAGTGCGCGGTTAGCAGCGGGCAGCCAACCACGGACGCAGATTGCCGACTAGCCCTGCCCACATGTGCAAACCTCGCGATGCTTGAACCCAGGGCCCCCCCCCTATATATACCCATCTATTTTCCTATTCTTATCATTACCACTTGTGTGAACATGGCAAGAGCTATTGCTGAAACGTTACAACCTCCTACAAACTCTACCACCCTACAATCTCCTATAACCTCTACCACCCAACAACCTGCTGATAACTTCGGTTTTTTACTGTAACAATTGAATGACCGACAACGAAAAATTGCACGAGACATTGAATCTCTAAATAAAAAACTTATTAATGCTAACTATGCTGTTTTATTTAATCTCACATGCCTTCAAGAAAATATATATATATACTGTATATATATTATTATTATTTTTGTTTAAAGAGACAATGAACGGAGGAAGGAAAAACACAGATAAAACAAAAAAGGTCCATGTGCCTAAAGGCATCCTCCATTCATAAAATGTTTGTAACAACTGGATTTAAACTGTTGTAGATTGTAAGTTTGTGGAAAACAACTCGAGGGAAGTGAATTCCAAAGAGTAGTAGTTCTGGGGATAAATGAATTTTGATAAGCAGAAGTTCTGCATTGTGGAGGAGAAAGTGTAAATTCATGGGCGCTTCCAGCTGCCCTAGTTCTACGGGGAAAGATGTGGAGAGGCGGCACAATTGAAGCAAGTTCCTCGGAACAATTGCTGTGAAAATATCTGTAGAATAATGCAAGGGATGCAACGTTTCTTCGTATGGATAATGTAGGAAGGTCCTGTGTGATTGCAGGGTTATTTATTAATCTAATATCTTTATTTCGAATTTGGTCCAACAGCCTCAATGCAACCACTCCACTTCCACTCCACAGAGGTGAACAGTAATCCATCTGAGAACGCACATGACTTTTATATATTACGGCCAACTGCTCGTCAGTGAAGAATTCTCGAACTCTGTACAGGAGTCCCAGTTTTTTAGAGGCATTCTTAGCAATGCTTCTAACATAATGTGTCCAGCTCAGGTTAGTAGTTAATGTTACACCGAGAATGTCAATACTAGGGGAAGTGGGAATATTTACATCATTAAAAAATATATGGGAGTCAGTGAGATTCTGTCGGTTAGAAAATTGAATGTACTTGGTTTTCTGTGCATTAAAGAAAACTAGATCCTTTTGTCCCCATTCATTAATTCTAGAAAGGTCCTGGTTCAGAGAAATTGCAGTGTTTATTTTTGAATTTATAAGATCGGGTTGGGTGAAAGAATTGGTAAATGTGAAGGAACTGTGGAGTGTTGAGTCATCTGCGTAGGAGTGTATTGGATTATGAGTGGTAGATATGAGATCATTGATATGAATGAGGAATAGAGTTGGGGCCAAAACTGATCCCTGGGGAACACCAGCATTTATTGAGTGAAATTGAGAATAAAGGCCATCTATCATTACACATATTTTTCTGTTATGAAGATAAGAAGAAATTAGTGGAACTAATGATGCAAGGCCGTAGTGTGCCATCTTCGACAATAAGGATTGATGCCAGACTCTATCAAATGCCTTTGATATATCCAGTGCTATTGTATGTGTTTCACCATGTTGGTCTGTAGCTTGGTTGATTTGATGCGTACTGTATTTAATGCTTTGCTAGAGGGCACGTACAGCTACTAAATTTTCCTGAGGATCTTTAGACGAAAATGAGAGCAAGGTTTTATTGTTGTCGCTGATCTATTCACCCCCAAGAGAGGTCTCGTCCACGGATAGCCATGTGCAGTACCCACCAACAAATCAGAAGACTCAGAAGATTTCAGATGTTTTGCCGAAACACCTCTAGACAGTAAGTCACTAGGGTTTTCTTTAGAGGACACGTACCGGAATTCTACTGTCGGAAGAAGGGATTTGATTTCGTCAACACGGTTTGTGACATACACTGGAAGCTTCTTCATACTACGTAACCAATGCAATGTAACCTGGCTGTCGCACCATAATACAATTTTGTTGACTTTCACAATATTATGATAGGCTTCCTCTACAAATTTGATTAATCTGGCAGCTAGCAAATCAGCAGTTAGCTCTAGTCTTGGTATTGTTATGGATCTTATGGGAGCGAACTTTGCTTTAGCGATGACCAAACAGCTATATTCTAGGCTCACAAAATATATTGCAGTGCCATAAGCGACACCACTTGCATCGCTAAATGCATGAAGTTCTACTAAGTCAGCATATACCGACCTCCGAGGATAAGTAAAGTCACAGGAGAGGTGCAGGTCCTTAGTAATTGTAGACCATTCGGTAGCGCAGTCTTCAGGTAGCGGATCGTCCAATCTAGTTTCAGTCTCAATAATTGCTGTAAGAAGATTCTGGACCTTATTGTAACAGGCAATAGTACACCGAGTGGATCGAACAGCTGTGCCGTCACTCTTAAGCACTCTCTTTTTGTTGCCTTATTGGTCTCTGGGAGACAGCGTTGAACGTCAACAGATCAGAGTCAGGTAACATGAAGAGTCCTAATGACTTCACTCGCTCTTGATTCTTGGCAGCAACACCATCCAATTGCAGGAGGTCACTTAGTTGAGGACTATTGGTAGCCCACTCTCTGAGATATAAATGTGCTTGAGACATTATTCTCTGGGCATCCCAGTAATGCTTAATGACAGTCTCTTCATCACTGCCTCTGCCTGTACCCTGGAGGTTGTCAATGTACAAACCTTCCTTAATAGCCTCCACAACTTCGGGATCCTCTTTGATAATGGAAAGATGCTTCAAGATCGTGGCATTAAGAAGAAACTGTGAGCAAGTCGCCCCAAACAACACTACCTTAAATCGGTAGCAAAGTAAGGGTGAAGATAAATCCAAGGGATCCTTTGGCCACAGAAATCGGGTGTAGTCACGATCTTCTTCATGAAGTCTCAACATTAGAGAGGCCTTCTCGATGTCACTTATCCAGGCATATTTGTGTACCCTGAATCTCAGCAATATTTTTGCTAGATCCGGCATTAGTGATGGCCCTGTGTAAAGGCAGTCATTAAGACTTGGGCTGCCCTTGCCAATACTAGCGGAACAGTCGTACACAATACGAACGGGCGTCGTTGTGCTATTCTTGGTGACCCCGTGATGTGCCAAATAATGACTGTTTTCAGGAACACCGAAAGGAACCTCTTCAATAAAATCACGATGAAGCTGATCTTGGGTAACGTTGGTGTAGTGACTACGATAGACAGGTTCTTGTTTGAAACGCTTCTGCAGACCCCTTAGGTGACCCGCTGCTAAACCATAATTAGAAGGCAGCTTCTCTTTATGTTGGTTCCATGGCAGTCTGACTTCATATTGCTGATTCTGTGCGGAGTATGTTACTGTCTCCTTGTATATGTCCAACGCAGTCATGTTTTCCTTTGAATCTTCGTTTGGAGAAATTCCTAGATGGTCCAGTTCCCACATACATTTTAATTCATTATGGCATGGATTACTTGATTCCGTGGATATATATTGATCCATCGGGGTGACCGCAACTTTCAAAATTGTAACTACCTCCACTTGGGCGCTAGACTTGTCGTTATGGCAGGAGCCACTTAGTGCATAGCCAAATATAGTGGGTAAGAGAATTATGTCACCCTCCTTTTTGTACCCTGGCCGCACTAAGTCATAATAATAATCGGCACCAACCAACAAGTCCAGTCGAGATGTCTGTGTCATTAGAGGATCAGCTAATTTGTAACCCTTGTTTCACAACACTCTCATGTCTGCTTCAAGGCATTCTGATCCTTTGTGATCCGGGAGAGTTTCCACCACAACTGCTTGTAGTGGATAGTTTCTGCCCCGGAACTTGTATTTGAAGGACACTACTGGATACTTTTTGCTCTCACATGCTCCGGTAAACCCTCGCAACTCTAGCTCTTCAATACCCAATTTTTCATAATGGATTGAGTCTAGAGCGGAATTTAAAATGAAGGTGTGCTGTGAGCACTGATCCAGCAGGGTATGCATCTTGACTGTTCCTCTTGATTCCTTAACTGTTGGCAGCATAACAGTTGGGAGGATAATATTAGTCTTCTTTGAAGACACAGACATCGTGGTAGTTTGCCTCTTGGTCTTTGTTACCTGTTGAGGTTTTTGCTCCTTCTTTGCACCGTCCCAATGAGATCTGGACTGACAGAGGATATGGTAGTGTCTGTTATGACAGAATTTGCAGTTGCGGATGTCAGGGTTCACACAACCATTGCTCCCGTGGGTTGAAGATAAGCACCCGGTGCAAAGGTTGAGTTGCTTTGCGCGTTTTACTTTTAGAGCACTGGTTTTGTATCTGAGACACTTGAACCACACATGTGCCCCTTCACACAGCTTACAACTCTTACTTCGCACCGAGGCCTCCTGCACCGCAAAGGATGCTGAAGCAACTGGTATGCGTGGTGTAGACCGTTCTGCTACACTTTCCATATTCAAAACTTCTGTCTGGTAAGCCTGGACAAACCTTTCTAGATCCAGACCATCTTCACCTAAAGTTCTCTTTAAGGTTTCCTTTAGTGGGGATGGCAATTTATTCATGAGAATCACAACACTAGCTTCATGAAGGGTAATTTGTAGGGTCTCTATTGACCTCAGTGTACTTTCAAAACTAGCATAGAATCCCTTCAGTTCCTCTACATTGTAAGAGGGAGGATTCAAAGAAGTAAGGTTAGTTATATGTGCCGCCTTAATTCTATCCCTGTGCCCATAGGTTTTCTGTAGAAGGGCAACCGCTGTTTTGTAGCTGGCTCCCTCAATTGCAAAACCTTCAATTAGTTGTTTTGCCTCGCCATTCAGTTGACCTCTTAAGTAGGTGAATTTTTGGATGTCACTGAGCTCCGCATTGCTGTGGATACTACAGTGGATCATATCCCAGAATCCCAACCATAGAGTGGGATAACTGTAAAACACAGGAAGGGTTATTTTCGGCAATCTTATACCTGCGTTTCTGTTAACTGCAGCACGATTTGGCTCCTTGTTTTTTAGCTTACCTTTGAGGAGGATGATAACTTTATCAAGACACTCTATATAATCCACGTCTCTTTCTATGTCTGCGAAATACTCGGCATCATCTTCATAGAGCGTTTCCATTTCGCGGCGACATAAATTTAAATCTTCGAGCTGTCTTAATACCGAAGCCAATTTAGCCTCAATCGCATCATTATCTGCATTAACTAAAAATGTAGCAATATCTTTGGTGATCCTAGTCAAACCACTCTTGATACCCCCCTTGCGTCGCTTGTACTGGGACAGTGTCAACGACATGATGGCAATACACAGGAAATAGAATAATAATATATCTTACCTATATGGACGTAAAGCGCACTCAGGAAATTAGCTGACGCCAATAAAGGCAAGATATAGGGAATCCCGACTTAAAACGTAATATTTAATTAAACGTGTGATGTCGGGGTATGGCAATAAGTGTGAAATATGACGCGGAACGCAATAATGAAAGTGAACGAACAACGCCTAAATATCTCCACCCTTAAATTAAATAGTAAACTTTATATTACATGCGGCACTATTGTTGGTGTAGGACAATAATGAGGGGAATAAGACGCAGAGCGCAATAATAAAAGTTAACGAATGTCTATACTATATCCACTTACAAAATAAAGTAATTAACCTTACAAAATATGGAGCAAAATGTTGTTAGAGTACACTAAGGAAGGGAGGCCAAAAGGGTGTATAACAAGCCAATTCAAATTTTAAACATATATTAAACTAGGCTAGCCCAACGTCTAATGGTACCAAAATAAATTGTGGTAATTACCCCCTTCAAATTTAGTTAACACCGAACAAATTCAATTAACCCTTATAATCCTACTTTACATTAATTTAATTGTTGCAATTTTATATCTAGCCTATAGCCTACCAATTATTGCTCAGATCTACTTTGGAGAAAGTAGCCGCCTCCCATTCTTCATCCGACTGGTCCCTTAACCCTTAACCAACGGCGCACCACATATGTCGAGTTGAATAAATATGGACTATGTGGCGGTGCACCATATATGTCGAGTGCCATTTTCAGCACGTAATGTTGCTCTGAGAGAGAGCTGAGCGGTGGGACGAGCGTAGTAACCTTATGACCGCTCCCCACCACCGCAGTGGGTGTACTGAGCTGTATTCTACCCTCCTCCTCCCTCTCTCACTCGCTACACAGGGAATTATGTACGGAAATTACCTTATTTTAGGTTTTTTGCACTCGTGTTGCACGATCGTTGCAAGAGAACCAGTGGTCGTACAAGGATGGTTCGGGTGTCATTGGAAAGCTCTGTTTACGCCCTTTCAGGGATAGATACTTGTTTTACGCTCTGGGTCTTGTTTATGCATGAAAATGAGCACGGAAACAACCCTATTTAGGGTTAAAAAAAAACGCTGGGCGGCACAGTGTAAAATACCCTACCACCCGCTCTTTGTGTGTTAAAGCCTGAATATCTCCCGCTTGTTTGAAGTGCTCCTGGGCAGTAGCCACGACCCTCTTGAACAGTTCTTTGCTGGCATCATATGTTAAATGTACGCCGTCTTCACTGTAGTCCCCGTCCCGCACCTCCATGGATTGGTAGCGGGACTTTGTGAAAGGCAGTACTTTCTTCAGCCAGCGATTAATCCCGTTCCTGATACTTTTGTATCGCTCTGCCGTCAGACCGTGAGGCGCTGGTCTCGCCTCCAGGCCTATTATTTTACAGGGCCCTGAGATTTATTCAATCTCTTTAGCGAGGTCCTGGATGGCGTTGGCGACAGAGCGGATATCAGTCTCAGGATGGATGTCATTACCGCCCAAGACTAAGAAGGTCCGGTCCGGCTGGTATCGGACGTGGCTCTCCCAGGCCGCAGAGGACTTGATCGTGTCCACTCGAGCACCCCCTTGCAAAAAAGTGTTCACCTGGAATTATCGGTGGTACACCGGCTTCTCCACATATATCTCCCTGACATAGCTATGTCCTAAGATTGATACTTTCCTAATAGGCTTGGGGTAGTAAGTAATCACGCACTTATAGTCCTCCCCCCCCCGCCCCTGCCAAAAGCGCCAGTCGGAAACACATGGCGGCCGCTCATATGGTCGGGTAAAATAAGCGGGACACGGCGGAAATTAGGCCACAGACAATAAACACCAGCCCACAAGCCTACAGGGGACACCAGGGAAGCGGAAACAGGGAACAGAAAGAAGGAATAGCTAGGAAATAGTAGACAACAGAAAAGCAGAAGAAAGAAAAACAAAGAAGAAAAATCAGCATAAGCCAAATTCAGAGGTATCGAAGGACCATTTTGTGAGAATTCGAGAGTAAACATAGCGAAATTTACCTATAAACTCACAGGAGTTAACTTACTTTAATTGTTGATAGGGATGGATAGCTCAAGGATAGTGTTAGGGATAGATAGAAGGAATAGTGGCCACTGAGAGTTAAGAATTAGAGTGACTTAGCATGAAACAGGTGGTTGTATTGGAGCGGCTAGAAGGAGGTGTTGATGAGGTCGTATCTAAAGTGAGTCTAAGGTTTATGGCGATGAACCAGCCAGTCCCGAGAATGACGCATGCACAGTTATAATCCACCAATGCGTCATTTAACTAACTAAAAGATATACCGGATTGATTATAATGATAACCCGATATATTTATGGATAATAAACTCATATAAACTTAATACGAAATAGTATATATCTTTTATATAGATATATAACTTAGCCTAATACTAGTGCCTAATTTGAACTTCCAGTATGTTTACTTAACCTAAACTGTCGAGTTACTTACTAGTCTCGACAGAAGCAGTGGTTGATGGAGATAGGTTACCCAGGCCACCAAGGTGGCAGGGAATGAATGAAAGGATTGGGAAAAATGAGGTGAAAGAAGCAGTGAGATTAATGAGTGCGGGAAAAGCAGAAGGTATGGATGGTATTGCTGTGGAGTGTATTGAGAAGGGTGGAGATGTAATAATAGATTGGCTGGTGAGACTATTCAATGTGTGTTTTGTTGTGTCAATGGTAGTACTAGACTGGAGGAGTGCATGCATTTTGCCGTTGTACAAGGTGAAGGGAGACCGGCAGGAGTGTTCAATTTATAGAGGTATTAGTTTATTATCAGTGGTTGGAAAACTGTATGGTAGGATTTGTTGATAGAGAGGATAGTAAGGGGTACGGAAGGTCCAATAGGAGAAGAGCAGTGAGGCTTTAGGAGGGGAAGAGTGTGTATGGACCTGATTTTTGAAGTAAGACAGCTATGTGAGAAGTATTTAGAGAAACATAAAGAGATATTTTGGGCTTTTATGGATTTGGAAAAAGTGTATGATCGTGTGGATCGAGTAGCAATGTGAAAGGTGCTAATGATTTATTAAATTTGTTAAGACCAGGTAAGAGTTTTTATGAAGAGAGCAGAGCATGTGTTAGAGTAGGAAATAGTGAGTTGAGTGAATGGTTTGAGGTAAATGTAGGTCTGCGACAGGGTTGTGTAATGTCACCGTGGCTGTTTAATAGTAAATATATGAATGGTATGGTGAGGGAGATGAAAATGAGAACTATGGGTAGAGGATTGGGTTTAGTAGGAAAGATTGGTAGAGATTGGGAGTTGAATCAGTTGCTGTTTGCTGATGAGACAGAGTTGGTGGCGGATTCTGAGGAGATACTGCAGTGAGTAGTTAAAGAGTTTGGTGTGGTTTGTGGGAGGAGGAAGCTGAGCGTGAACGTCGATAAAAGTATAGTGATGGTGTGTAATAGAGATGCTAGTAGAGTGAATCTAAATGTTAGGCTGGATGGGGAAATACTGGAACAAGTGGAGTGTTGAGCGGTACTTGAAAAGTAGACAGAATGGATAAAAAACACCATCTGAGGAAGAACACTTTATTGACAATGTTTCGTAGATATCAGTGACCTGATAAAGCTATCTGCGAAACGTTGTCAATAAAGTGCTCTTCCAACAAGTGGAGTGTTTTAAATAACCAGGAGGAATGATAAGCAGGAACGGAGATATGTAAATGGAGGTAAAACAGAGAGTATGTGAAGGAAGGAAAGTTTTTGGAGCAATGGGAAGTATGTTGAAGGTGAGAAATCTCGGAATGAAAGTTAAAAGTACAATGTATCAAGGGATAGTTGTAGCAACAGTGATGTATGGGGCTGAGACATGAACTCTGAAGAAAAGGGAGAGAAGAAAGCTGGATGTGATGTAGATGAGCTGCTTTAGGATTATTTATGGAGTGACTCATAGAGACATATTGAGGAATGAAGAGAAATATATGAAAGTTGGGCAGCAGGAACATTTGTCGGCCAGAGTGGACAGAAGGGTGCTGAGCTGGTATGGAAATGTTGAGCGAATGGAAGATGAAAGGCTTACAAAGAGAATATGAGTCCGATACAATGGGAGGTAGAGGGGTAGGAAAACCTTCATTGAGATGGAGAAACTGTGTAGGACAAGAGTTGGAAGATAGAGGAATGACTATAGATCAGGCAAGAGAAGTGGTAATAAATAGGACACGAACCGACACGACGAACAGAAGACATTTGACGCCGAAAACGGAAAGAGAACATGGGTCTTGATTATAATAGTAGCTGTTTCATAACACTATTATTTAGTAGTGTTCAGAGTTCTCAAAACCTATCCTTTGGTCCAAAACGATATCCAATTAGAAAGTAAGTGAGACATTTTCAAAGTCAGTTAGTACAAAGACGCCTTGTCCTAATGATTCTAGTTAAGGGGAGATGGTCGATATTTCTGACTCCCCTTCTCCCTGATGTTTTGCCCCATTAGTGTTAAGACGTCAAGACGTCAAGACGTCTGGCTCATTAGTTTGCCCATTTTAGGACCTTTCGCCCCATTTCTTTGTCAATATTAAGACTTTTCGTGTCATGTAGGTGTCGATTACTTCCTGGCGAGCGATAGCGAGCCTGTAATTTAAGAGGAACCGGCCTTCCGGTGAGATATTTTTCTGTCGAAAAATGTACTAATATGTCTTGAAGGAGGGTCTTGGGGTTGTTTTTTAAATATGTTTGAGGTATAGGGAGGAAACTAAAACAATAATACAAAGATTAACAAATAACCAAATAAATACGCCCATTAAAGCGGACTTTACTGAGGCCTCAATAAATCAATGGGACAAACAATGCTTGTTTTTTGGTCTATGCATTTAGTTATATATATATATATATATATTATTGAGTTTTATCGCTAGACCTCCATCAAGCTTAAAATAAAACCCCACCCCCTTGACCTAATTTCACTCGCCATCACTCACTAGGAAAATAATCGACACCTAAAAAGCACAAAGGGTGTTAATATTGACACAGAAATGGGGCGAAAGGTCTCAAAATCGCCATGCTAATGGAACGAACGTCTTAAAATCTTAAAACTAATATAATATGCTAAACATGAGGGAGAAGGGGATCCAGACAAAAAAAAACTACCTCCCCCCTTAACCCTTTCTGTACCAGGACGTCTGTTATATTTTATTCTAGCTATTTTTAGACGATTTTATGCGACTTAGGAAAGATCTGTGGTAACTAAGAGTGTTCATTGCGATAGTTCGACGTCTTATAATTGCTAAGATCCTTCCTAAACTGAAGAACATTGATTAGTAGTAGCCATACTACAATATTAGTAGTAGCCATACTACAATATTAGTAGTAGCCATACTACAATATTAGTAGTAGCCATACTACAATATTAGTAGTAGCCATACTACAATATTAGTAGTAGCCATACTACAATATTAGTAGTAGCCATACTACAATATTAGTAGTAGCCATACTACAATATTAAGGATATCGACGGTACAGAAGACGTGGGCCCCACGCTGATGTGTCTGCAGGTAGAGTTGCCTCAACGTCTTACAGTTCCATTGCTTCTTTTGTTCATGTAACTTTAGCAATTCAAGAATATAACGATGACGTGCATAATATTCAGTTTTATCCTCTTACACTGTGTGCTTAAATTTGTTGAGGCGTTACGATTTATAATGCAAATTCTGTAAACAGGGTGATTCAATAAAACGTGTTCAAACTTTTAAGGACGTATTCGCCAGATAAAAATAAGACCACGTTACTCTATTGTCGTCGGGGTGAGACTTAGTTATTTCGGAATTATTACAGAGTTATAGCTATCGAGATATTATAATTATATCAAAGGAAGTTTACGGAGTGGAACACAGCATTGCCATTCATACATATGAACTAACTTTGCTGGTATGATACATAATAGTTAGGTAATTTACATCAACATGTTTGTTTCTTGTAATATGTTTATGATAGTGCTAGCTATTGTGAGTTAGGACAGTTTCCAACATTATTGCACTTAAGATCTACCGTGGAGAAGAGAGATGCTGCGAGTTCTGCCGGTTTAGTATTCAGATAAATACAGTTTCATGCAGCATCTCGATGCCACCACATGAAACAATAGTGCTCATGATTCCTTAGAAAGCAGAACTAAGTTAAATACAAAGCAGAAAATCGGTTCAAAGTCTATTATCTTCAACAATCCTTTTCTTTTATCTATCGGTAACGAAAACTCAACTCGAAGGTCATAGAGTAACATGGTCTTAATATTGTCTAGCGAATACGTCCTTTAAAGTCTGAACGCGTATTTTGAAACATCCTGTATATATAATCATTTTGCAAATATATAGACATCAAGGGGACTTGAGTTCACGATAAGAGGCTCCAGTCCCGACGCTAACCTTGATTTACAGTGTGCTGGCTTTATAATCCAGTGGGGTTGAGTCTCTGAAGTCCTATTTTAACTAACTAAGGACATTTATATATCAGTTGGAGATGTGGGTAACTGTACATGACCCCAGGCGCTGCAGTAGTAGTGACGGAGCAATTCATAATGGACTCTCAAAGGCTACTTTTTAATAAGCCTAACTTCATTATATATTCATGACCAGCAGAACCTCCTCTCCACTTTCACCTTTTTATTACTTTAAGTGCTCATTATCATTCTCTCAAAAAAGTGTTTCCATCCTACTGCCTTTTGCAAGATTTTTAGGAGCATACTTCTTTTACATACACATTTTATGTCTTACAAACAAAAGTAAAAGTATGTAAAATAAGTATGCTCCTAAAAATATCGCAAAAGGCAGTAGGATGGCAACACTTTTTGTTTTTATATGCTAGTTAGCAACTCACAGATGATTTAGGACGGATATTTAAGCCTCACTCACTCACCAGGGAGACCCTGGTGAAACAATGAAGCGACTTGGTTGAGCCCGAGAACTTTCAGTCTTCTACTGTACTTCTCACTTCTCACTTCTCTGCTTGTTCTTCCTCTGTCTAATTGTTCTTCTTTCTTACTTTACACCACCCATCTGGTCTGGTTGTTCTTGTGTTACCCTAAATATATCTTGAGAGAATAGACGACAGCTTGGTGTTCCATTGTTTAAATATTGATGGAGGTCTAGGGAGGAAACTAATATATATATATATATATATATATATATATATATATATATATATATATTAGAAGATACATAGATAAACAAATAAATACGCCCATCGGGGGCCCCCTTAAAAGGCAGGACAAACCCACTTTCCTCTGATCATGATACAATTATCTTTGAGGAATCCAATTATATCTTAATTAGTAAGGGTGCTCAACCGTTATGGAGAAGAGGGACGTAGGGGGATAGGGGAGAAGCGGTAATTGTTCTTCCTAACAACTCTAAGTATAGCTTAAGGGGAGATGGGCCTAATTATTTGGTTATTGTTTTATCGTTATATTATTTGTTAGTTTCCTACCTAGACTTCCATAAACCTGTAAGAAACACACCCTTCAACCCCATTAAAGATAAATTTGTACATATTTCGGTAGATAAATATCCCGGCCGAAGGCCGATTACTCTCATAATTACAGGTTCGCTATCGCTAACCAGGAAAACAATGGAAACCTAAATAGCACGACAGATCTTAATATTGACACAACATGGGGTAAAAGGTCTTAAAATCGCCAAACTAATAGGGCGAACGTCCTATAATATCAAAACCAATGGGGCTAAGCACGAGAGATAATTGGGTCAAATAAACCGGCCTATCCCGCCTTAATGATACTAATGTATAATCAGAGAAAGAATGTATTGGCCTATATTCATGACTTTCCATTTTGTGTGAAGAGAGCTAGTAAACATCTTGGGAAACTAGGATATATTTACCCTCTCTGTACCAGCGATGTATGTTATATTAAATTCTAGCTATATGTAGATGAATTTATGCAGCTTAGGAAGGGTCTGTGATAACTAAAAGGGTCGATTGAGCTAGTTCGAATCCTTATAAATGCTATTAATCCTTCCTAATATGAGTAAAATATATTAGTAGTAGCCAGAATAAACTAAAATTAATGTCGACAGTACAGAAGGGGGTTAAAAGACAAGAAACTATAGGTTCCAAAATAGGTCTTCAGGAATTGGTAATGATGCATATAATGACATACATTTGTTCAAGGATAGGAAATATATTTTGCTTACTATAAATAGTATGTTTTCCTATAATTAGTAAATATAGCAATTGACACACACACACACACACACACACACACACATATATATATATATATATATATATATATATATATATATATATATATATATATATAGAGAGAGAGAGAGAGAGACAGAGAGAGACGCATATTCACCCAAAGCATAGTACAAAGTCAGAAAGACTTAATATCTAGTTCCTAAGGTTATATCATGAATTAATTGCCACCAGTACGATGTTCAGTAAAAGATAAATAAATACCACTCAATTTGTTGGTCAATTATGTAAATTAAATCATTAATTTTGCTTTTCAATACGAAACATATGTATAGCATACCATACAATGCGGTTTGTTGCTTCTATCTATTGATCTATCTATCTATTGTCGGACACCGTGATACCCAAAGGGGTAGCCAAGAACGAATCGCCCCTATGCACATGTTCCAAGTTAGTTGACGCCCCTCCTCCCATCCAGCACCGCTTCCACTCATATATTTCTTAAGTCCATCCTTCCACCTCTCTCTCGGTTTACTTCTCCCTCTTTGTCCTTCCACCTCATTCTCTTACACTCTCTTAGTCATTCTCTCGCTTCCCATACGTTCTACATGGCCGAACCATCTCAAGGTGTTCCTTTTCCCACTTTCCAGCACATCTACATCCACACCACACCTCTCTCGTACTTCCTCATGCGTCTATATTAATTAGACTATATGTTGTTGTTTAGTCTAGCTATTTATTCAATCATTATTTGTTTAGTTTCATCGCTAGGTCTCCATCAAGATTTTAATAACACTCCCAAGACTCCCCTTCAAGATATATTTGTAAATTTTTCGGTAGAAAAATGCCCCGGCCATCCTCTTAAAAATATAGGCTCGCTACCGCTCGCCAGAAAAAAAATCGACACGTAAATGGTACGAAAGGTCTGAATATTGACATATAATGGAGAGCAAGGTTTTAAAATTGTCAAACTAATGAGGTGAACTTCTTTAAACCTCATAACTAATGGGGCTAATCACGAGGGAGTTGCAGGGGATCCAGAGAACCTAATATATCCCCTTAACAAGTTGTTACTGCATATTCCTGCAACTGTAACCTCAACAAAATATTATATTGTCTGTGTTAAATCAATAGGCTATTACCTTTCATAATACATTTACAATGCTCCTTCAGTAACCCGTGCAATACCAGTTCCGTAATTGGCATTTTATACTGGCAACTATTAGACGATTTTATTCAGCTTCGAACTATCTTAATCAACACTTCTTACTACCACAGATCTTTCTTAAGCAGCTCAAGATCATCTAAATATAGCTAGAATAAAATGAGAAAGACGTCGCTGCTACAGGGACCCGAGGTTTCTTATGTATAATCAGACAATGGTCGAATAGTTCAAATTATCTGCTTACTGATCCCGTGGAGCGGTTAGCATTGAACTGGTGCACGGTATGTAATTCTATATCTTATAAATACATAGTACTGTAAGTCTTGTGCATGTTGGCAATTGCTGAGACTGAATTGAATTCCTTCTCTTGATTTAACAGATGTTCATTGTAAAAGACCTTTACATGTTTTTTTCCAGCTCGTGGTGAACATCGTTAAGTATTTGTATAATGGAATGGTAGACAGTGGTTTCATTACAGGATGGTTCCAGTATTATTCAAGCATAGTACACAATTTATGTGTGCTATCGTCATAATAATAATCACTTTGTGCATGCCACGAACACGTATTATGAAGTGATTTATGTGTGCTATCGTCATAATAATAATCACTTTGTGCATGCCACAAACACGTATTATGAAGTGATTTATGTGTGCTATCGTCATGATAATAATCACTTTGTGCATGCCACGAACACGTATTATGAAGTGATTTATGTGTGCTATCGTCATAATAATAATCACTTTGTGCATGCCACGAACACGTATTATGAAGTGATTTATGTGTGCTATCGTCATAATAATAATCACTTTGTGCATGCCACGAACAC
The DNA here is from genome assembly GCA_032716605.1 of Paralithodes platypus. Lineage (NCBI taxonomy): Eukaryota > Metazoa > Arthropoda > Malacostraca > Decapoda > Lithodidae > Paralithodes > Paralithodes platypus. Next base: position 21,707,851 of record CM064529.1, on the reverse strand, counting down.
GTATTATGCAGTGATTTATGTGTGCTATCGTCATAATAATAATCACTTTGTGCATGCCACGAACACGTATTATGAAGTGATTTATGTGTGCTATCGTCATAATAATAATCACTTTGTGCATGCCACGAACACGTATTATGAAGTGATTTGGCTGGTGTTCTCTAAGGCTTAATATAAAACTACTTATGATTATGTAATCTGGAAAAATAATGTCATAATTCAACATAATGAAATGCAAATTAAATCAGATGTATCCCTCTAGTGACTTGACTATTATCTCGTTCACAACTTCTACAGTAAGAGTATTGTCCAGCTTATGCATGGAGGACTGCTTGAAGTATCAATGCATCTACACCAGGTATAAGGAAGATACCTTAGAATTGACTTCGCTTATACAGGTGTAAACATACGATTTAAGAGGGCTGGCAATTTCCTTTTACTTTCGCTAAGGAAAATGTACAAACATTATAACATTATTTATAAATCCAAGGGGTGACGTGACTACACACAGTATGTGCCAATCGCGTGTAGTTTAACATGGTGGGGACAAAATATGTAAATTGATTTCTGACAAAATACATGATTTATTACAAAACCATTCTTCAACTTTACCGGGTGCTTATTAAGGATACATGTAATTATATACAGTATATGTGTATGCATATATGAACCTTCTAATCTCCAGATATATCAGGAATGGAAACTAAATCAGTAAGATTACAGCTACAGTAGTACGACCACTCAGCTGTATAGCATTATCTCATAATGACACGAGTTACATAAACACGTGCTTCTACCCTCATTCATAATATATATACTGTATATATATACTGTAAATATATATATAATATACCACTTAACACGGTGAAGCCCGTAAGGTCTCGTTCCAGTCTAGAGAGCGAGACATGTGAAGCACCCACCCACGGCTCTAAGCAGCCCCATCTCTGAAGCTGCTTCGCCTCACCGTCTCACCCCCTAGCCTCGGACCCTCACTTTCAGAACACCACCTATTGCGCAATTAACTCACTAGGCATTCCCCCCCTGTATCATATTTTGAAAATGGGAATATTCATACATACATTCAGGGAACAATGAGGGTATTTTTTTGTTTTTTTGGTGGGTTTTTTGGTAATGCACTGATAATAGGTACAGCACAAATTCCATCCCAATACTATTTTCCCATTGACATATCGGGATGTGAACCCGGGTCCATTGGATTACCAGACCTGTGGCAAGACCACTCCTCCACATCTCCCTTTATATATATATATATATATATATATATATATATATATATATATATATATATATATATATATATATATATATTGAGTATATATCACAAATACACGTGAGCCACTAAATGTTTCTAATATCTCAGTGGGTTTCGAAACGCCGACCGTCAGGACGATAGCCGACGCTTTAATCAACTACACCACGGCAGTCTTAAAGATACCTTACCCTCTATCCTATTTATGTTAAGGAGAAGGGAAACCCACTAGGCGAATATATATCAATTCATACCTAATCGTAGCATCCATATTCCAGAATACCATACAAGGATTTCTGAGTGTCCCGACGCAACTCGGGCCGAAATTGATTTCATTTAATTCTAACCCATGAGCATGAGCATAAAGCATGAGAGTTACAAATATTGAGTATATATATCACAAATACACGTGAGCCACTTAATTTTTCTAATCTCTCAGTGGGGTTCGAACCGCCGACCGTCAGGACGATAGCCGACGCTTTAATCAACTACACCAAGGCAGTCTAAAAGACACTCAACCCTCTATCCTATTTATGTTAAGGAGAAGGGAAACCCACTTGGTGAATATATTTCAATTCATACCTAGTTGTAGGATCCATATTCCAGAATACCATACAAGGATTTCTGAGTGTTCCGACGCAACTCGGGCCAAAATTGATTTAATTTTATTCTAACCCACCAAGCATGAGAGTTACAAATATTGAGTATATATCATAAATACACGTGAGCCACTAAATGTTTCTAATCTCTCAGTGGGGTTCGAACCACCACTGCCGTGGTGTAGTTGATTAAAGCGTCGGCTATCGTCCTGACGGTCGGCGGTTCGAACGCCACTGAGAGATTAGAAACATCTAGTGGCTCACGTGTATTGTGATATATACTCAATATTATTTTGTAACTCTCATGCTTGGCGGGTTAGAATTAAATTAAATCAATTTCGGCCCGAGTTGCGTCAGGACACTCAGAAATTCTTGTATGGTATTCTGGAATATGGATCCTACGACTAGGTATGAATTGATATATATTCGCCTAGTGGGTTTCCCTTCTCCTTAACATAAATACGATAGAGGGTTGAGTGTCTTTTAGACTGCCGTGGTGTAGTTGATTAAAGCGTCGGCTATCGTCCTGACGGTCGGCGGTTCGAACACCACTGAGAGATTAGAAACATATATATATATATATATATATATATATATATATATATATATGAGAGAGAGAAAGACTAATTTCAAATGGAGCTAAGGATGAACGTTTGGCCCTGAGTGAACCTACCCTACATAATTGGTGTCAGTTTCCTTACACGGCCAACCAGCCAGGTCAAATCAGGTCACCATCAAGCCATAAATCTGCGTCTTCTTGAGTTATGGCTTATTAGAGTATAGCGTTTTTCGTCTCCCAAGGCCCCTCCCCCCCCCGCCCCCCCCCTCCCCCCCTCCCTCCCCCTCCCCCCAGGAGCTTTTCCCTCGTCATAACTTTCGTATCTCATAATAATCCCCCGTCTTCAAATGCACTCCCGCTCTCTCTCTCTCTCTCTCTATGGTGTTGTTGTAATATATATATATATATATATATATATATATATACTGTATATAAGCTGCCCTCGTTTGTATTTATTTGTTTACATCAAATACTGATCTGTACTCCCCTACCTGGGATCAATCCAAAATTATTTATACCTTTATCTCTTTTCAATTTATAACAAACAATGTTCCACAGTTTTGACTCCAAATTCAACACATGTTTCCTAAAACAATGTTAGCCAAGTTAATCCCTGTTATTCATTCGGGTTTATCATGTTTGTATTTTCTATGGGTTACATGGATTGTTAAATGCTATTCTTTGCCATTTCAAGGTTTGATAATTCATCAACTTGTTCTTTCTCCAATCAGCATAATGCTGCTTTTTGAGAGTTGTGATATTAACACTACCCTCACCTTGCTTTAACAACAAGTAGTGTATCTGCAGTATATTTGTCTTTTATAAATTTACATTGTATCCAAAAAGAACCTTCTGGACCCGAACACACAGTTATCCTTATATACAGGAGCATTTTCATATAATATTACCTTAGTGTAATCATAATTAAGATGTAATTATTTTCAATTAATTACAGTTAAGCAATTTACCGTCAAATGAAATTAAACCGAGTATAGTTCAGTACTACCACATGTGTATATCAACTAACACAAACACATCGATACACCGAGTATAGTTCAGTACTACCACATGTGTATATCAACTAACAAACACATCGATAAACCGAGTATAGTTCAGTACTACCACATGTGTATATCAACTAACACAAACACATCGATAAACCGAGTATAGTTCAGTACTACCACATGTGTATATCAACTAACACAAACACATCGATAAACCGAGTATAGTTCAGTACTACCACATGTGTATATCAACTAACACAAACACATCGATAAACCGAGTATAGTTCAGTACTACCACATGTGTATATCAACTAACAAACACATCGATAAACCGAGTATAGTTCAGTACTACCACATGTGTATATCAACTAACAAACACATCGATAAACCGAGTATAGTTCAGTACTACCACATGTGTATTTATTAGTGGCCCCTCCATCATTGACGAACATGCCTATTACATAAGGCATCCTCTTCAAACACTAATCCGCCGTAGTTTTGAATCTACCGCGCAGAGCATTTAAAAACTGAGGAGCCTTCATCATGAGCGCACGTGACCTCACTCATGGCTTCAGTCATTATGAATTGGGTTCTCACTACGAAAAAACTTCGTAAAAAATAAAAACAAAAAGAAAATAAGAATAACTATCCAATAAGCTTTCCATCATATCGTGGATGTACTTGTGTGGATTTCTGACCAGACGCTGATTCAGGCGTCATTCTTCCTTCTCTGCTCTGCGTTCAGCCTGCCCGGACGTGCCTCCCCACGCTCCGCTAGTTCCGCATTCGTGGCGTCCCTAGTGAGTTTTTTCTCATTTGTTTACTCTAGGATGTATCGTAGTAAGGTTAGGATAGGCGTAGCAGGAGTGTCCTGGGCTGGTTGCCCGCAGTGCAGTGTATTTTGGGTCGAGTGTATGGGGCATCTATTTCGGATGTACCCTCGTGGTCCCGTTGTGGACATGTGAACTTTTTCACAGCTGAGTTAGTTTGTGATGCAGGCGGCTTTCACTACGCGTTAGTTAGTGCTGCCTTTTATCTTTCTGATGAGGTAAGCTTTGTTTCTGACGTTCCCAGCGTATTTTTCTTCACTTATTGAAGTTTTTTCTGGGTCCCGAGTCAGTCTTCCCTTGGTCGGAAGTTTATGCTACGGTGGTGTGTTGGCGGTGGTTCCTGTTGTGATATTTCCAGTGTTTGTGTATATTTCAACTTTTATTATGCCGTCTACCTAGGCCTAGCCAGCCGCTCGTAGCTTTGCCACATGTACTAGTGTTATTGTTTATTATTGATAATATGCCCTACTGTGTCATGTGTATCCGGGTTTTAGTTGTGTATTGGCTAATTCCTCGGACTATAATTGTTTCCTGGTTTAGTTGTGTATTGGCTAATTCCACGGATTATGGAGTGACCTTGGGGTTGTCGTGCGTGGCTCTCCTCGTGTCTCTTGTTGTTCAGATGGTGTCTGTTCAGGGTGGGTTGCCTTCCGGCGGGGTTTTCTCGGTTTCACCATGAAAATCCCGGCCGCGAGCCGGGTTGGGCCACACGTGGTTGTTAACACTGGCTTGTTTCCCCGGCGTTGGGGTGTCTGTGGCTCTCCAGGACTGCGTCTCTGTGGATGCCTGGTTTCAGGCCTCCTTTGATTCCCGGCGGGATGGCTGTTCCCATCTATAAAACGATTATTCATGCGGACATACGTTATGTAGTTTTTCTACCCGGTTTTTCAAAAGCCACTTGAAAAACCTAGCTGTTGTTTTAGGCTTTCCTCCCCGGCGATCTTTTACAAAGAAGTGGGGACAGGAACTTATGGGGTTAACGTTTGGACATCTCACCCGGCGGGTGCACCTGGATAGGGTGGGATGAACGACTTATGTCTTTCAGTTAGTTAACCAATCCATTTAGTGATACTATGTGTATCGCCGCCTTTACTTTTACGGCAATTGAAGGTTCAATTTAGGTTAATATATCGATTATTCTCACCCGGCGGGTGCTCCTAGGTGGAGGAACTAAGGAATTTACAAAATTCGATTTCGATTTAACCACTTAATTTAGTGATACAAGTAGGTATCGCCGCCTTCTAACTTACGGCGATCTTTTGTGACAATTCGTTAGACATCAGATCTCGTATCATCCTGCCCTGTGCTATTATACTAAAATAGTTCAAGGGCCGGCGTCTTTTTGGGGGGTTGCTTTGTTACAAAATTGAATCTTGAGACAGTCGCCACCACCAAGAGACTATAAGCGCCATGCTGGACCGTTATATTATATCAGAGGGTATTCTTCACTTTCTTTAACAAAAGATTTGTTTAGATTTCTGAACCCCACCGCGTAGCGAGCTGTGTTTGTGCCATTACATCTCGTTACCCGGCGGGTTATTAACACTTGTGCGCGAACATGTTGGGTTAACCTTATGAGCATTAATTCCTGGAAATTTTATTTTTTTCCAGAGCTGAGCTCCGGCGGACCAATACAGACCCGGCGGTAGTTTCCTCCCACCAGTCTCTGTCATGGCTACCGTGGCCCCAGTTTTTGCTTTGTGCACTACCCCTGCTTGTGCTGGTATCCCTATTTTTGCGCATACCCGTTGCATAAGGTGTGTTAAATGTCTAGACCGTTCAAGGGGTCTCTGGATTATGCGTAATTGTTCTTTTTGCTCCCAATTAGCTTTAAAGGTCCTTTGTGATAATGATAAGACCGCGGCGGTAGCCTTAAGAGAGGTTAGGCAACAGATGTCAGCCTACACTACCATTGTTGCACATAAATCACTTCAATGTGACAACGTCCCATTTTGGGATAGATTGCTCTCCGAACACCCTCCCCCTAAACGTTCCTCTAGAGTCACGAGTATTAAGCCGGCGGAGACTGGTCAGTGGAAATGAATTACTTAAGGAGTGCGTGCGGAGTTACATGGAGGGATAGACAGACTAATGAGGAAGTAAGAAGGAGGTGTGGTGTGGAGGTAGATGTGCTGGAAAGTGTGAAAAGGAACAACTTGAGATGGTTCGGCCATATGGAACGTATGGAAAGCGAGAGAATGACTAAGAGGGTGTACGAGAGCGAGGTGGAGGGACAGAGGGGGAGAGGTAGACCGAATATGAGGTGGAAGGATGGAGTGAGGAACTACATGAACGAAGGCGGTGCTGGTTGGGGGGAGGGGCGTCGACTGACTGGGGACAGAGGTGCATGGGGGCGGTTCGTTCGTGGCCACCCCTTCGGGGATCACGGCGTCAGGCAATAGATAGATAGATAGATAGACTGGTCAGGGTTCTGTATCCTCTGCGGCTACACCTAAACGCCCAAGAGAGCCTACACCCCCGGTATCCGCCTCTTCGTCTCGGGCGAGATCCCGGTCTAGGTCTCCTCTTAGACACCAGTCATCTAGTCGGGCCTCTTCACCGGCGAGTAAGAAGAGCAGGACGGAAGGTTCCACCAGTGGTCACGGCGAGGATTCCTCTAGATCTAAGAATAGTTCGCGGTCACACCGTAGCCATAAATCCTCTAAAAAGGATTCTCATAAACGGAAGTCCTCTCGACATTCACCAACTTCTAGTGCATCTCATCGTACCTCTACCCCAGACAGAGTTTGTGTTAAGGCCCAAGAGTCCAGTGCAGTGCCTGTCTCAAAAGAGGATTTGCCACTTAATATTTTAACCCTGGAATTGGAAAGTTCAGGGGGTTCAGTAATTGAGAATGTTTCAGACTCTCAAGAGAGCGTAGGCCAGGGCCTCGGTGTTTGGCGGTTTGCGCAACCAGGGTCTGATCACCCACGTCCGACTCAAACGAGTCACACAGTAGCCGATGTCCACAGGGACGCGGCGATCCCATCCTCTATCCCAGACTTATCTTGGCAACAAGGTACCCCTGCCTCGGCGGGGTCTTCTCAGGAGGATCAGGAGGAGAAAGATGAAGTTTCTATAATTTCGGAGATGGAACGACAAGGGTCAGGCTCAGGCTTGGACGCCGCACAGGATACTAATGATTCACCTGTAAGTTCTTCATCAAACCAGTTTGTTACGGCACAAGAAATTAATGGGCTGCTTACTCATGCTTTATCTAAATTTTTTGGTCAACAACAGGAAAGCCCCACAATGGACTTGGGGGCTCCCAAGACAAGTTCTACGGTACGGCCTCTGATGACTTCGATTGATTTATCTAAGATCCCTAACCCTCCCACTCTGTTAACCTCAGGGATCAATAGGCCTGCTACGGCGGCTTTGACAACTTCAAATGTCAGGGTCATAACGGATGTCAATCCACCCCCTCTAGACAAAGCGCCTCTTAGAAAGGTAGCAATGCCCTTACTTTATGGGCCAGACGAGTCATGGGTTCTTTTGAACTCCTCTAAACCAGAGCTTGCCCAACCTACTTTGTCAGGGGAACTCCCGGTACCGTGTGAGTGGGTCATCCAGGGCAATAAGTCAAAGAAACTAAGGGCCGTGGATACTTTAGGTAATGTTCTGGACGTAAACATCAAGGCTATACCTAGTTATTATCATCAAGATTATTTTGTGTATGCTTCTAAGCCTGCTTTACCCCCTGCCTCAGCTTCAAAACTATTTTCAGACTGGTCTAAGCTGGATGGGTTTAATGATATTAAGACTCTGTCAGCTCTCACTCCTGAACTAGATTTACAGACCGTCACAGACGACGCAGCTAATCCAGTTTTGAAGGTGGGACAGTTGGGACCAGGACCTTGGGTAGATTGGGAGGTAGAGGCTCAAAACTTTGCAACCACTTTCACTTCTAAATCTTCCCACCAGATACCTCAGGATACTCATTCATGGTTCTCCATGCCGGTGGGTTCTGCCGGCGGAGTCCCGTCAGCTTTGTTTTCATTTCTAGCTGCCCCTAAGATTAATCTTTGTGAGCTGAAGGACCCGTTCACTACTCCTACCCCTACTCACCTAGACAGAGAATTTAGGCTACGGGGAAAAGCTTTTCGCCTGTTCTCGCAGTACATAGTATCTCAGCAGGTGGCTAAGTCTTTACTACGATCCACTCAGGCAATCGCAGATGCGGATGCTCGAAGATCGGTTGAGTTATCCCGGCGACTGATTCTTCAGTCGTCAATCCAATCCTTGGGTGACATACGTACCGCCTTGCTCGAGGCGGTACGAGCACGACAAGATCTTAGGATGTCGTTAGTTCGCAAGCTACCTGATCGCATTGCTAATCAGGTGGTTATGTCACCAGTGCTTACTCCCTCTTTAATGACCCCTGAAGTGTGGCGAACAGTGTTCAATATGGCACAGGCCATTAAGCACAGTCCCACCCCTTCTAAGAAACCTGCATTTAACTTCCCCAAACCCAGGCCTACTACTAAAGCTCAGCCAGGGGGATCTAAACCTTTTCTTCCGCCTAAGTCCTCCCACTCCCCCCAGGGTCAGTTCAGGCATAGACAGAGTAGGTTTTCAGGTCAGAGAGGACGCGGCCAACATAAACCAGGTCAGGGCCAGTCTTCGGCCAACACCAGCCAGCCGGCGAAGCGTCCAGCACCAACCCCACCATCAAAAAACTAAAGTCTCTCTCACTCCCGGCGCCTACCTTAAGGCCGGAGGAACCGAGGGTAGTACAGCCAGCGAACCCTTGTCTGCTAACTGGGTCGTTCCGAACGTGTCACCAAGCATGGCCGTTAAACACTTGGGCACGGATGGTGGCACGCAAAGGCATCACTTGGCAGTGGCTCCGGCGACCTCGATTACGTCAGCCGACAACGGCGAATTTTGTTTCTTTAGAGGTGGAGTCACTAGCCCAGGAAATGATTGCCAAGAATGTCATCATCCCGGTCCCCCCAAATTACCCTGTATTCACGTCCAAACTATTTTTGGTTCCCAAAAGGGACAGTGTTCAGATGAGGCCGGTCGTAGACCTGTCTTATCTGAATCTTCACATTCACAACGAATCTTTCAGAATGTTAACAGTACACCAAATCAGGCTAACACTTCCGCCGGGAGGTTGGATGTGTTCACTAGACCTGACAGACGCCTATTGGCACGTATCGGTCAACAAAAGATTTCAAAGGTTTTTGGCCTTACGGATCAGGCACCAAAATTTTGTTTTTCAGAGGATGCCGTTCGGCTTGAACCTGGCACCTCGATTATTCACAAAACTAGTCCGGCAAGCCCTGATGCCATTGTTAAAACAGGGGATCAGAGTGTTGTGGTATCTGGACGACTGGCTGGTGGTGGCAGAGACACAACAATTATGCATAAAACATGTCAATATCATTTTACATCATGTCAAAGCTCTAGGGTTCAAGGTAAATCTGGTAAAGTCAAACCTTGTGCCCTCACGAGTAATTCAGTGGATAGGGCTGGTCTGGGACACCGCCGCTCTCACTCTGAGTCAGAGTGTGGACAATCGCAACAGGTTTCGCAGGAAACTGTTCAGGTTTCTTCACAGTCTGACTATGACGCGAAGGGTCTGGGAGTCTCTGGTCGGCTCTCTCAACTGGATTCAACTAAACTGTCAAGTTGGGCCGGTTGAAAGTAAAACGATTAATATTGGAAGGCAACAAATATTTCCCGCTCTTACCGGCGGGAAAATTATGGCCCATCCCGAAATTAATCCACACCTTACTAGCGGTCTGGGCGAAGAGGGAAACATTGCACTCAATAATGTCATGGACCTCTCCTCCACCAACGGTATGGGTAGACACGAATGCGTCAGGCACAATAGGTTGGGGATTTCAGTCAAATCAGGGGCACCAGGGTCAGGGGCTTTGGTCCCACTTAGAAATCTCGCACATCAATGTCAAAGAATTACTAGTCCCCTTGTATTTCCTTCAGGCTCACGGCCCGGCGTTACGGGGCAAGTCGATGGCCTTCAGAATGGACAATCTGAATGCAGTCCACTGTATTCAGAAACAAGGGTCAACGAGGTCAAGGAAGTTGCTAAACGTGTCGGAAGAGATTTTTGCTCTAGCCAACAGTCTAGATATTTATCTTCACGCATCTTATCTCCCAGGCGTAGCGAACGTCTGGGCAGACGCTCTGTCCCGGAGACAGAGCGCGACAGTAGAATGGGAGCTCAACCAACCCATTTTCAACCTAATGATTGCAGAGCTCTCCCATCCACAAGTGGATCTTTTTGCGTCCGAGGAGACTCACAAACTCCCTCTATACCTCACCCGCCGGGCGAAAACGCCGGCAGGGGGGCCAGACGCCCTAGTGACAGACTGGAACAGATGGAGCTCCATCTATCTGTTTCCACCGCCAGATGCGTCACTAATGTGCCACGTAGTGAACAAACTACGAGATTATCGAGGCTTAGTCTCGCTAATCGCGCCACTGTGGCCGGCGCAGTTGTGGTACCAGCAATTGAAAATGTGGTGCCCGGACCCGGTATCGCTCCCGGTCGGGTATTTCCACTTAGACACGATTGGCAACCTAGCGACCTCGCTGACTTTTGCATTATGGACATTCAGGAGGCCAAGTGGCTAGCACCATACGGTAGAGATGTGACAAATAAATTACTTAATCAATATACTCAGTCTACAAAACGACAGTATCAATCACATTGGCAAGCCTTTACTTCTTGGATCGTTAGGACAGAACAAACTGTACCCTCAGTGGCATTAGTTTTTAATTATTTGAATTATCTGTTTGAGCAGAAACGTTTATCTGTGGTAACATTAAAAAATCACTTAACTGCGATTAGAGTGCCCTTTTTAGACCTTACGGGTCTTTCCATACCGGTAGCGGAGGAAACAGGTTTTATGAGAGCATGTTTTAAACTCCGCCCACCTCCCCGTCAGCTCATGCCTACTTGGTCTCTGGACAAAGCTTTGTCTTTGCTTCACTATCGTCTGTACCAAAATACTGCAGACTTTGCATTACTCTTAAAAAAGGCGGTTTTCCTTTTGGCTTTGGCCACCGGAAACAGAGTGTCTGAGCTGGCGGCGATGAGCAACACACCTAATTGTCTTAGGTTTGGTAGACTTAATGAATGTATTTCCATTGCACCCTCCCCAGGTTTTGTAGCCAAGAATGAGCATAGTGCACACGTGTTTTCTGAGTTCACGGTGCCGGCGTTAAAAAGGGGAAAGGTGCATCATAATTTATGTTCAGTGCAAGCTCTAACCAAATATTTGAGAGTAGCTCCTCAAAACCCCCAAGGTGCTTTATGGGTAGCAAGTACGGGTAAACGCTTACTTAAACGGCGATTAGCCTCTCTTCTGGTAGAAGTCATTAAAGAAAGTAATCCCGGCGTTGTGGGTCGGGCCCACGATTTACGCAAATGGGCAGCCTCTTTACGTTTCCTGAATTTTTTTTCAGTTGAAGACATAGCGTCCACGCAGTTGTGGGCGTCTAATCATACGTTTCTGTCTAGATACTTGTCAGTTGCTCTAGACAAACCTTCCTTACCATGTATAGCTTTAAGGCAGAGGGTCTAGGTGGCCCTGCAGTCACTTTTGACTGCAGGGCCATGACACTTTTGTGTCATAGGACACCTTAGACCCCGCCGGAGTATGAGAGCTGTGATACAATTTAAGGTTAAAATGTGATATGAAAATTTCTCAGTGAGAAATTGTGCTAGTACAATGTTAAGTACAAAACAACGGTGTTGTTAGAGTAGTTTAGCTGCGAAAGCAATTTAATTTTAGAATAATGGAGTTCCTTTGCAATTTATCTCCAAGTTTATGTTGGGGTTTATTATGTGCACATATAAACTTATAACTTGCTATTTTTTGTCACCACTCGTTGAGTGGGGTGCCTTTGTAACTACAGATCTGTGTTCAGAATCTTCAGGGTTACCCTTTTTTTGTCAGGCAGGCTTCTTTGAAGCACGCACCTGCCTGAACCCCCTTTTTCTTGTATTTTTTCGGCTACGCCGTTGTTAAATATATTTTCAAAGTAAGAATACTATGTGGTTGTTTTTATTATCTGCTTTTCTAGAGTTATGATATGATTACGAATGTCCCCCTCCAGTCTTAGAAATCAGGCATGTTCGTCAATGATGGAGGGGCCACTAATAAATTATAGGTTTGACTCCTGTAAGGAGATAAAGAAAACCTAATATTTAGTAGTGGCCCCGTAATCATTGACGACTGGGGCCCTCCCGACCGTCCCCTTCCCATTCGTTGATGTATTGAGGATTTTGGTTTACTTGATATGTCAGTGAAGGAAGAATGACGCCTGAATCAGCGTCTGGTCAGAAATCCACACAAGTACATCCACGATATGATGGAAAGCTTATTGGATAGTTATTCTTATTTTCTTTTTGTTTTTATTTTTTACGAAGTTTTTTCGTAGTGAGAACCCAATTCATAATGACTGAAGCCATGAGTGAGGTCGCGTGCACTCATGATGAAGGCTCCTCAGTTTTTAAATGCTCTGCGCGGTAGATTCAAAACTACGGCGGATTAGTGTTTGAAGAGGATGCCTTATGTAATAGGCATGTTCGTCAATGATTACGGGGCCACTACTAAATATTAGGTTTTCTTTATCTCCTTACAGGAGTCAAACCTATAATATCAACTAACAAACACATCGATAAACCGAGTATAGTTCAATAATACCACATGTGTATGTCAACTAACAAACACATCGATAAACCGAGTATTGTTCAGTACTACCACATGTGTATATCAACTAACACAAACACATCGATAAACCGAGTATAGTTCAGTACTACCACATGTGTATATCAACTAACAAACACATCGATAAACCGAGTATAGTTCAGTACTACCACATGTGTATATCAACTAACACAAACACATCGATAAACCGAGTATAGTTCAGTACTACCACATGTGTATATCAACTAACACAAACACATCGATAAACCGAGTATAGTTCAATACTACCACATGTGTATATCAACTAACACAAACACATCGATAAACCGAGTATAGTTCAGTACTACCACATGTGTATATCAACTAACACAAACACATCGATAAACCGAGTATAGTTCAGTACTACCACATGTGTATATCAACTAACACAAACACATCGATAAACCGAGTATAGTTCAGTACTACCACATGTGTATATCAACTAACAAACACATCTCTGGGTGGTAGGTGCTAGGCTTAACATGCTCGATACCCAACTCCTTCAGGGACTGCTGAAAAATGTTAGAGGTAAAATTAGTTCCTTGATCACTTTGCACCTCATGGGGGAAACCCATTCTGGTGAAGAATTTGAGCAGTTCCTTGATGACAGTTGGAGCAGAGGTAGTCCTTAAGGGTATAGTCTCTGGGTAGCGAGTTGCCATGTCCATGATAGTTAATAAATAAATGTTACCTTGGGAAGTCTTAGGCAATGGGCCTACAATGTCCACTACCACCCGAGTAAAAGGATTCTCGAAAACGGGCAAGGGCACCAGAGGATGTACAGGCACCTTCTGATTGGGTTTTCCTGTCATCTGGCAAGTGTGACACACTCTACAAAACTCCACTACATCTGCACGCATTCCTGGCCAGTAAAAGTGGGCTCTGATTCTGTCTAGAGTTTTTCTCACACCTAGGTGTCCTGCCAATGGTATACAATGTGCCATTTCCATGATATCTCTACGACAAGGTTTGGGGACTACTACTTGATGGACGTCCCAAGCCCTGTCATCGATTGGTCTGTGTGGCGGTCTCCATCTATGCCACAATACTCCTCCTTTGAGGTAGAAACATTCACCACCCTCCTTCTCACATTCCTCTTCACTCACGGACCTGGCAGCTAACTTCTTGCATTCACTATCATCTCTCTGTAGCTCTACCAGGCCACTAGGACAATTTGGAGGGGTTTCATGGTCATCGTTAGGGTCAAGATGAGCCATAAAGGTGTCAGATAAATCCACCTCAGTCACATCATCAGGCACAGTTGGAGCGTCATTCACACTCTCATCATCCCTTTCATCAACTCTTACATTCGGTACATTTCTGTCTGAGGAAACTGCTACTTGAGACATTGAACGTGTGACAGCACACACAGGGAAAACTGTTGGCATCTCCTTTTCAAGCTCACCGGTTAGTGGCTCGTTAACAGGGGAAAGTGACAAAATGGGGTCTGGTCGGACCTTCTCACCTGCTACATCATTCCCCAAAAGGAGCGTTACCCCAGGCACAGGGATATCTTGGGACCTACACAAAGCTATGGTGGCCTCACCCTGTAGTAACTCAACATTCAATTTCGCCTTTTACCAAGTATGCATAAAACTGGCCTCCAGCACCTCTCATTACAACTGGTTCGCCAGGTGGGCAATCAGTGTAAGGATTCACCATGAGGGTGCTAGTAGAACCTGTGTCTCTCAGAATTTTTACCTCATGCATACAACCATTTAATCTCACGTTGCCAGATGAAATAAAGGGACGGTAACTGTCCTGCACTGATGGTGAAATTATTATTGGCTTAACCCTAGTGGGTTGCACCACACATGCTACTACACTCCTGTCTAGATGATTTACGTTAGCTGCTAGGTACTCCTTCTGTCGGGAGTCCTGCATTAAAGGAACTTTTGGTGCTAGGTACTCCTTCTGTCGGGAGTCCTGCATTACAGGCACATATGGAGTTTGAGATACGGCGGCAATTGTCTGCCCCGATCTCTCGGTTCTCTCCTTGGCCCAGCACTGATAAGCTAGGTGGCCTCTCTTGCCACAAAAAGTACATACATTAGGGGATACAGGAACGTTCCCTCTTTGAGCATTACTATTACTTTGGGGCCCACCTCTGTTACCATTGCCATGAGTCGCATTTTTAGTTGGGGGAACAATTCTATTTTGGCTAGCTGGGGAAGACGTTATAGGCTTGTGACTGGGTCTGTCAGATTTGTGATTGGGATACTTAAAATTAGAACTAGAATTATCGTAGGGCTTCTTTCCACGAAATTTGTTGTTGAGCACGTATGTGTCAGCCATGTCAGCGGTGTCAGCAAGATAATCTACCTTTTTCCCCTTTAAATGATAGGATACAGAAGAATCAATTTTCCATAGGAAATTTTCTAACAGGACCAACTCCTTCAGATCGTTGTAGCTTGTGACTTTCTTACTCTTGACCCAATGATTGAAAGTTTTAGTCATGGTCCTGGCAAATACCTTATGGGTTTCTTCTACTTTCTTCTGGTTTTTACGGAAAAATTGCCTGTAAGCCTCAGGCTGCAATTGATAAGTTTTTAGGATAGCTTCTTTGAGATTGTCATAATCCTGCCTAACTTCTGCTACTTCTGACAAATACGTGGCTCGAGCCTGCCCTGTCAAAACAGTTTGTAACATAAAAGGCCATTGATCTCTTGTCCACTTCATACCTCCAGCAACTTCCTCAAACAAAACAAAGAAATCCTGCACATTATCCTCAGTGAAAGGTGGAATGACACTAGTCATAGTCAATCCCAGAGGGGGAGCAATTAAGGGAGCATTTGTATTGACATTTAGTTGAGCCGTTTGATATTGATATTGATATTGTTCGGTCGTTGCACTGGCATTTATTCTGGCTAGTTCTATACTTGCGTTGGCTTGTTCGGTATTTGCTCTGGCTTTTATGCTGGCTTCTTCGATATTTGCTCTGGCTTGTTCGGCATTTATTCTGGCTAGTTCTATATTTAGTTTGGCTTGTTCGGTCTTTATTCTGGCTAGTTCTAGTACTTGATCACCGGTCAAACCAGGTGGCAATTGTTCATCAAGTTGGCTGAGTTTACTCGAGATCCCACCAACTGCTCCGTCACCCTCCCCGCCTTCTACAGGGAACAGGTGGGTTATTATGGTCTGAGCCACCTCTACTTTAGACATGTTTGAGACAGTTAATTGGAGATGTGAGGCAAGCACTTTCATTTCGGATTTTGACAGACAGTCAATATCAGGGGCTGTGGGTTCTGATTCTATGAAAACTCTAGCATCTTCGTCATTAATTAGTTGAGGCATGATTAATATTTGATTTTTAAGTAGTGAAACGGTAATGAAACTGAGTGAAACTGTATGAAACGAATCCTGGCAAGGTCGCCACTCTTCTGTTACGTATCTTGATCCTCATGTGGTTAACTTGATGAATCTAGATAGCACAGAGATATATATTAAGGTATCAGTCAGCTGAAGGCAAAACAAAAGTAAAATCTAATAAAATAATTTCCTGTTGTTGCTTCCTTTCCTTTTGGATCTTAGGACTTAGTGTCCTTTATTGACTGATACTCTTTAATTATACACTTTAATTATTTAATTAAAATACTGAAACTAATTAAAGTCATGTAGTATTTATAAAGAATTATTATTTAACCGAAGCTTAGTAGGCTATGGTTATGAACAGAATAAGTTATAGCTAAAGAAGGACTATTAATTTTATAAAAAGTCTTGAAAGATAAATATTAAAGTAAGAATATTTCTGTCTCTTACCCTTTTTGAAATGAATAGATAGTTTTCTTATATGTCCTTTTATTTATATTTAATGTAATTATTCTTGGTTCTTGTCTTACGTTAATAGGTTTATATTATTATTATCATCAGGAATAATATCAAAGTCACATAAAAAGTTAGATATATATTTAATAATTAGTTAAATGTATTTCTTAACCACGTAACATTGAGGTTTGATTATGAGTAAATAAAGTTACAGGATCGCTTCATAGATTCGATTCAGGTCTCACTCAAATAATATGAAAAGCAAAATATAATATTTTGAAGCAAAAGAATTTTCTTCAGCTTAGGAAATCACTAGAAGTAATATTAACACAGCCATGTTAGTCTAAGGCGATATTACTAATACGAGACAATAGCATCACCGTACTAAGCACCGTTAAGCAATGTAAGCTTAATTCAAAGAAAATGAAAGAACTCGTAAGTATTAATATAAAACAATAGTATTACTTTCATCATAACCCAATTACTTAAAGAGTTGCTTTAGTCCACAAGTTAGTCAACTAAAATAGTTAAGTACATAATAATAGCGTAACCGATAATCCGCAATCAAATAGTTACGTACATAATAGTAGCGTTAACGTTAATTCGCATCAAATAGTTAAAAGCAATAATAGTAGCATTAACGTTAATTTCCAATCAAATAGTTAAGCAATAATATTTCACGTTAATTCCCAATCACATATACTACACACATAACGTAAGTGTTTACACACACACACTTAACACACATTTATATAATCTGACTGACAGTCACAATCCCATTATAATACTTCACCCCGTCTTCCTCCAGCTGCAAGTTCACCTTCCCCAACTCCAAATGAGACTGATTTGAATGCCCACAACTCGGGTCTTATATACCAAACAATGATGGTGTAGGAACGAATCAGGAGGCGGGGGTGGTGCCTGCTCCAATCACAGCTCCTCGAGTTGCATAGCAGGTGCCTGGTCCAATCACAGCTCCTGGCGTTGAACATACGTCATAACGTCGGGTCATCGAGGTAGTTTGTAGGGTCCCCTATGACGCACGCAGGTGTGAAGGCTTGTTTGCAGGTATGCGGGCGAGCTAGTTTCCCCACTCGCTAGTTCGCTCGCTAGTCTGCTTCACCGTTTGGGTAGTGCGACTCCTTCAACTCTAATTCTAACTCTTAAATTAACATACAGGGCTCCGTATGTCAGAATATCAACTAACACAAACACATCGATAAACCGAGTATAGTTCAGTACTACCACATGTGTATATCAACTAACACAAACACATCGATAAACCGAGTATAGTTCAGTACTACCACATGTGTATATCAACTAACACAAACACATCGATAAACCGAGTATAGTTCAGTACTACCACATGTGTATATCAACTAACACAAACACATCGATAAACCGAGTATAGTTCAGTACTACCACATGTGTATATCAACTATCACAAACACATCGATAAACCGAGTATAGTTCAGTTCTACCACATGTGCATTGTGTATATCAACTAACACAAACACATCGATAAACCGAGTATAGTTCAGTACTACCACATGTGTATATCAACTAACACAAACACAACGATAAACCGAGTATTGTTCAGTACTACCACATGTGTATATCAAATAACACAAACATATCGATAAACCGAGTATAGTTCAGTACTACCACATGTGTATATCAACTAACAAACACATCGATAAACCGAGTATAGTTCAGTACTACCACATGTGTATATCAACTAACAAACACATCGATAAACCGAGTATAGTTCAGTACTACCACATGTGTATATCAACTAACACAAACACATCGATAAACCGAGTATAGTTCAGTACTACCACATGTGTATATCAACTAACAAACACATCGATAAACCGAGTATAGTTCAGTACTACCAAATGTGTATATCAACTAACAAACACATCGATAAACCGAGTATAGTTCAGTACTACCACATGTGTATATCAACTAACAAACACATCGATAAACCGAGTATAGTTCAGTACTACCACATGTGTATATCAACTAACAAACACATCGATAAACCGAGTATAGTTCAGTACTACCACATGTGTATATCAACTAACACAAACACATCGATAAACCGAGTATAGTTCAATAATACCACATGTGTATATCAACTAACAAACACATCGATAAACCGAGTATAATTCGGTACTACCACATGTGTATATCAACTAACACAAACACATCGATAATAGCCACCATCTTACTGCCCTTTCAACCTCATATACCAAAATAAAATCATGTAAAATCACTGCAATCAAACTCATCGGACAAGGGACTGGAGTTTTCAAAAAGGGGCTCCAGTCCTGACGCTATTCTTGGCTTACAGTGTGCAGGCTTAATAATCCAATATGGTTGATAGTCTCTGAAGTCCTATTCTAACTAACTATAACTAACCATCGAACGGAGGCTGACAACACCAAACAAGGCATCATCTAAACCACATACTGCTCACCTCAATTACGGAGTATATCCTATATAAGTGAAAGGATAGTGGTTAGAGGGGGGCTTATTGGGTAGTGTTTGTTTTGTTGTCTATGTATTTATTTATTAGTATATTATGTAGTTTCCTCGTTAAACCTCCATCAAGCTTAACAACAACAAAAACACACACACACCCTAGACCCCCTTTCAAGAAAAATGTGAAAAACAAAATCGGTAAAAAATGTCACGGCCAAAGGCCGCTTCCTTCTGAAATTACAGACTACCTATTGCACGCCAGGAAAACAATGGCAGCTAAATGGCACGAAAGGTCTAGAAATCGCCAAACCAATGGAACACACGTCTTATAATATCAAAACTACTAAGCTAAACATGAGGGAGAAGGGGGTCCAGAAAAAGCGAGTACCTCCCCCTTAATGCTACAACACAGTAATAATTATGGGTGTTGGTTGGACGATAGAAGCATGACGTTTGTCTACATAATGGTATTTTCCTTAGGGTTCATTTGTCTTTTTTTTTTTTTTTTCTATTTTTTCTACTTGTCTGCATATACGGTACAGTTACATTCAAACATAATTCCATAGCTAGATAACTTCTGCTCGGTTTAAAGGGGGATGGGCGTATTTCTTTGCTCATTTACAAGTCTTAAATACTTGTTTTGTTTCAACCCTAGATCTCCATCAAGCTTTAAAAAAAATACGCCCAAAACTCTCCTTCGAGATAAATGTGTTAATTTTTCGATAGAAAAATTTCCCGGCCGAAGGCCGGTTTTAGTTAAAATTCAGGCTCGCTCTCGTTCGCCAGGATAGAAATTAGACATCTAACTGTCACGAAAAGTCTTATTATTGACAAAGAAATATGACGAAAGATGAAAAAATCGCCGAACTAATGGACCGAACGTTTAACAATCTGAAAACTAATGGCTGGATAACTTCAGCTCTTATAGAGGATTAGGATGCGTTCGCCAGTTTTTTTTCTTTTTTCTGGCTATTATTAGGCGTTTTTGTTCAGATCATGAAGGGTATACTGAATCCAGAGGGTTAATTGAGACATGTTTTACCCTTTTAATTCCCACAGACACTTCCTAAGCTATATTCAATCGTCTAATGAGAGCCAGAAAACTGTCAAATTGCTTCATGCTTCTCAAGGGTTTAACCTTCGCATAATGACACCACTTCCGTCTACGATTATTCCGTTTCTAATTTTGAAAACCGTAGAGTAATTTGCATTAGTGACATTTCTTCACAGCTTATACATATGCATATTTTTGGACAACATAGTGTAGATGTTTACAATGGCATGTTCTATATATGTTCTATATATGCCTATATATACTGTGTATTTAAATATATACATATAATATATATATATATATATATATATATATATATACAATTTATTATATACTGTATATATATATATATATATATATATATATATATATATATATATATATATATATGAGGCTGGTAATAATACACATTTCCTAAACATACAATAGTGTTTTGCTTAAACGGTGTTCTGTGCTATATATATATATGTATGTATATATATATACTGTATATACTGTATATATATATTTATGTATAAATATATATATATATATATATATAATTATATATATTCTGACATACGGAGCCCTGTATGTTAATTTAAGAGTTAGAATTAGAGTTGAAGGAGCCAAACTACCCAAACGGTGAAGCAGACTAGCGAGCGAACGAGCGAGTGGGTAAACCAGCTCGCCCGCATACCTGCAAACAAGCCTTCACACCTGCGTGCGTCATAGGGGACCCTGCAAACTACCTCGATGACCGATGCTATGACGTATGATCGACGCCAGGAGCTGTGAGTGGACCAGGCACCTGTTATGCGACTCGAGGAGCTATGATTGGAGCGGGCACCACCCCCCGCCTCCTGATTCGTTCCTACACTATCATTGTTTGGTATATAAGACCCGAGTTGTGGGCATTCAAATCAGTCTCATTTGGAGTTGGGGAAGGTGAACTTGCAGCTGGAGGAATTCGGGGTGAAGTATTATAATGGGATTGTGACTGTCAGTCAGATTATATAAATGTGTGTTAAGTGTGTTCGGTGTAAACACTTACGTTATGTTGGTTAGTGAGATATGTGATTGGGAATTAACGTGAACGCTACTATTATGTGTTTAACTATTTGATTGCGAATTAACGTTAACGCTACTATTATGTGTTTAACTATTTGATTGCGAATTGACGTTAACGCTACTATTATGTGCTTAACTATTTGATTGGGAATTAACGTTAACGCTACTATTATGTGCTTAACTATTTTAGTTGACTAACTTGTGGACTAAAGCAACTCTTTAAGTAATTGGGTTATGATGAAAGTAATACTATTGTTTTAGATTAATACTTACGAGTTCTTTCATTTTCTTTGAATTAAGCTTACATTGCTTAACGGTGCTTAGTACGGTGATGCTATTGTCTCGTATTAGTAATATCGCCTTAGACTAACATGGCTGTGTTAATATTACTTCTAGTGATTTCCTAAGCTGAAGAAAATTCTTTTAGCTTCAAAATATTATTTTTGCTTTTCATATTATTTGAGTGAGACCTGAATCGAATCTATGAAGCGATCCTGTAACTTTATTTACTCATAATCAAACCTCAATGTTACGTGGTTAAGAAATACATTTAACTAATTATTAAATATATATCTAACTTTTTATGTGACTTTGATATTACTTCTGATGATCATAATAAAATAATCCTATTAACGTAAGACAAGAACCAAGAATAATTACATTAAATATAAATAAAAGGATATAGAAGAAAACTATCTATTCATTTCAAAAAGGGTAAGAGACAGAAATATTCTTACTTTAATATTTATCTTTCAAGACTTTTTATAAAATTAATAGTCCTTCTTTAGCTATAACTTATTCGGTTCATAACCATAGCCTACTAAGCTTCGGTTAAATAATAATTCTTTATAAATACTACATGACTTTAATTAGTTTCAGTATTTTTCATAATTAAAGAGGATCAGTCAATAAAGGATACCAAGTCCTAAGATCCAAAAGGAAAGGAAGCAACAACAGGACATTATTTTATTAGATTTAACTTTTGTTTTGCCTTCAGCTGACTGATACCTTCATATATATCTCTGTGCTATCTAGATTCATCAAGTTAACCACTTGAGGATCAAGATATGTAACAGAAGAGTGGCGACCTCGCCAGGATTCGTTTCATACAGTTTCACTACTTAAAAATCAAATATTAATCATGCCTCAACTAATTAATGACTAAGATGCTCGAGTTTTCATAGAATCAGAACCCACAGCCCCTGATATTGACTGTCTGTCAAAATCCGAACTGAAAGTGCTTGCCTCACATCTCCAATTAACTGTCTCAAACATGTCTAAAGTAGAGGTGGCTCAGACCATAAAAACCCACCTGTTCCCTGTAGAAGGCGGGGAGGGGGACGGAGCAGTTGGTGGGATCCCGAGTAAACCTAGCCAACTTGATGAACAATTGCCACCTGGTTTTACCATTGATCAATTATTCGAACTAGAACAAGCCAGACTAAGTATAGAACTAGCCAGAATAAAAGCAACGACCGAACAAGCCAACGCAAGTATAGAACTAGCCAGAATAAATACCGAAGAAGCCAGCATAAAAGCCAGAGCAACGACCGAACAATGTGAATATCAATATCGTACGGCTCAACTAAATGTCAATACAAATGCTCCCGAAATTGCTCCCCCTCTGGGATTGACTATGACTAGTGTCATTCCACCTTTCACTGAGGATAATGTGCAGGATTTCTTTGTTTTGTTTGAGGAAGTTGCTGGAGGTATGAAGTGGACAAGAGATCAATGGCCTTTTATGTTACAAACTGTTTTGACAGGGCAGGCTCGAGCCACGTATTTGTCAGAAGTAGCAGAAGTTAGGCAGGATTATGACAATCTCAAAGAAGATATCTTAAAAACCTATCAATTGCAGCCTGAGGCTTACAGGCAATCTTTCCGTAAAAACCAGAAGAAAATAGAAGAAACCCATAAGGTATTTGCCAGGACCATGACTAAAACTTTCAATCATTGGGTCAAGAGTAAGAAAGTCACAAGCTACAACGATCTGAAGGAGTTGGTCCTGTTAGAAAATTTCCTATGGAAAATTGATTCTTCTGTATCCTATCATTTAAAGGGGAAAAAGGTAGATTGTCTTGCCGACGCTGCTGACATGGCTGACACATACGTGCTCAACAACAAATGTCGTGGAAAGAAGCCCTACGATAATTCTAGTTCTAATTTTAAGTATCCCAATCACAAATCTGACAGACCCAGTCACAAGCCTATAACGTCTTCCCAGCTAGCCAAAATAGAATTGTTCCCCCAACTAAAAATGCGACTCAGGGCAATGGTAACAGAGGTGGGCCCCAAACTAATAGTAATGCTCAAAGAGGGAACGTTCCCGTATACCCTCAAGTATGTACTTTTTGTGGCAAGAGAGGCCACCTAGCTTATCAGTGCTGGGCCAAGGAGAGAACCGAGAGATCGGGGCAGACAGTTGCCGCCGTATCTCAAACTCCATATGTGCCTGTAATGCAGGACTCCCGACAGAAGGAGTACCTAGCACCAAAAGTTCCTTTAATGCAGGACTCTCGACAGAAGGAGTACCTAGCAGCTAACGTAAATCATCTAGACAGGGGTGTAGTAGCATGTGTGGTGCAACCCACTAGGGTTAAGCCAATAATAATTTCACAATCAGTGCAGGACAGTTACCGTCCCTTTATTTCATCTGGCAACGTGAGATTAAATGGTTGTATGCATGAGGTAAAAATTCTGAGAGACACAGGTTCTACTAGCACCCTCATGGTGAATCCTTACACTGAGTGCCCACCTGGCGAACCAGTTGTAATGAGAGGTGCTGGAGGACAGTTTTATGCATACTTGGTAAAAGGCGAAATTGAATGTGAGTTACTACAGGGTGAGGCCACCATAGCTTTGTGTAGGTCCCAAGATATCCCTGTGCCTGGGGTAACGCTCCTTTTGGGGAATGATGTAGCAGGTGAGAAGGTCCGACCAGACCCCCTTTTGTCACTTTCCCCTGTTAACGAGCCACTAACCGGTGAGCTCGAAAAGGAGATGCCAACAGTTTTCCCTGTGTGTGCTGTCACACGTTCAATGTCTCAAGTAGCAGTTCCCTCAGACAGAAATGTACCGAATGTAAGAGTTGATGAAAGGGATGATGAGAGTGTGAATGACGCTCCAACTGTGCCTGATGATGTGACTGAGGTGGATTTATCTGACACCTTTATGGCTCATCTTGACCCTAACGATGACCATGAAACCCCTCCAAATTGTCCTAGTGGCCTGGTAGAGCTACAGAGAGATGATAGTGAATGCAAGGAGTTAGCTGCCAGGTCCGTGAGTGAAGAGGAATGTGAGAAGGAGGGTAGTGAATGTTTCTACCTCAAAGGAGGAGTATTGTGGCGAAGATGGAGACCGCCACACAGACCAATCGATGACGGGGCTTGGGACGTCCATCAAGTAGTAGTCCCCAAACCTTGTCGTAAAGATATCATGGAAATAGCACATTGTATACCATTGGCAGGACACCTAGGTGTGAGAAAAACTCTAGACAGAATCAGAGCCCACTTTTACTGGCCAGGAATGCGTGCAGATGTAGTGGAGTTTTGTAGAGTGTGTCACACTTGCCAGATGACAGGAAAACCCAATCAGAAGGTGCCTGTACATCCTCTGGTGCCCTTGCCCGTTTTCGAGAATCCTTTTACTCGGGTGGTAGTGGACATTGTAGGCCCATTGCCTAAGACTTCCCAAGGTAACATTTATTTATTAACTATCATGGACATGGCAACTCGCTACCCAGAGGCTATACCCTTAAGGACTACCTCTGCTCCAACTGTCATCAAGGAACTGCTCAAATTCTTCACCAGAATGGGTTTCCCCCATGAGGTGCAAAGTGATCAAGGAACTAATTTTACCTCTTAACATTTTCCAGCAGTCCCTGAAGGAGTTGGGTATCGAGCATGTTAAGTCTAGCACCTACCACCCAGAGAGTCAAGGGGTTCTCGAACGATATCATCAGACATTAAAGGGAATGTTACGTAAGTATTTTACAGAGACCGGAGTTGAGTGGGATAAGGGGGTACCTTTTCTCTTATTTGCTACTCGTGAGGTTCCAACTGAATCCCTGGGTTTTTCCCCTAATGAGCTAGTTTTCGGTCACCAGGTAAGAGGTCCTTTGCAACTATTGCAGGATAGCCTAGTTGGCCAGGAGGGGAACCAAAACCTCCGCAAGTATGTTTCAGATTTCAAAACCCGGCTGAGATCCTCATGTGAGTTTGCCGCTCAAAACTTGACAGTGGCTAAAAGCTCCATGAAGAAATGGTATGACCGAAAAGCCCGTGAGAGGGAGTTTAAGCCCGGTGATGAGGTTTTGGTCCTGCTCCCCCTTTTTGGCCAACCTTTATCTGCCAAGTTCAGGGGCCCATATAAGATCATTCGGAGGGTGAGCATTACCGATTATCTAGTAACTACCCCAGACAGGAGAAAGCCCACGCAAGTATTCCATATAAATATGTTGAAGCCCTACCATAGGTCCCCTGATTCCTCTCCTCCAGATTCTCTCACTGTGGCAGTGAATGTCAGGACCTGTGAACAGCCTGGTGCGGACGAAGTCTTCAGTTCTCTTACTGACCCGCAACAGACTGTTCTAGAGCCTGAAGGTATCCATGCAGACTTTGACTTGTCATGTAGCCTATCCAACTTTCAGTATAATTCAGTGGCTTTGAGGGAATTACCATCTAAACTATGTCATCTTCCCTCTGATCAAGCGAACCAACTAATCTCTGTTTTATCTCAGTCTCCCAGTGTGTTCCGTGATACTCCAGGGCTCACTTCTTTGGCCGTGCACGACATCGACGTAGGGGATGCAACTCCCATTAAACTATCCCCCTACCGTGTCTCGCCACAACGCAGGAGTATACTGCAGGTCGAGCTTGACTTTATGTTATCTAATGAACTGATCACTAGGGCCTTAAGCCAGTGGAGTAGTCCAGTCATACTTGTGCCAAAGCCAGACGGGAGCCATCGGTTATGTATGGACTATAGGCAAGTCAATGCTGTCACAAAGAACGATACCTACCCACTGCCACGGATCGACGACTGCATTGACCAGATTGGTACAGCCACCTATATCAGCAAGATTGACTTGATGAAGGGATATTGGCAAGTAGCTCTCACCCCTAGAGCGAGGGAAATATCATGCTTTGTAGTCAACAATCAAGCCTTCTGCTGTAACGTAATGCCCTACGGCTTGAAAAACGCCCCAGCTACATTCCAGCGCCTCATGAATTTGGTGACTGAAGGGGTACCTGGGTGCGTTGTCTACATCGATGATATTCTTATCTTTTCACAGTCATGGGAGGAGCATCTTTACCAACTTAGATTGCTATTCTTAAATCTTGCTGATGCCAATCTGGTGGTTAATCTTAAGAAATGCACCTTTGTAAAGAGTACGGTCCAGTATCTAGGATATACGGTAGGTCAGGGGCGGGTTGCACCTCCTCAAGCAAAGGTAGAGTCTATTCTAGAATTCCCAACTCCTAGCACTAAGAAACATATCCAAAGGTACCTAGGCATGATTGGCTATTATAGGCGTTTCATTATAAATTTTTCAAAGTTGACAGCTCCCCTGACAGATCTTCTCCGTAAGGATGTGAAGTTTGTGTGGTCCTCTGAATGTGAAGAGGCCTTTATTGCTACCAAATATATATTATCTAATTATCCTGTACTCCGAGCTCCTGATTTTAACAGATCTTTTTCCCTGGCATTGGATGCGAGCAATACCGGGGTTGGTGCAGTGTTGCTCCAGGAAGACGACTGTGAGGTATTGCATCCTGTGTGC
This sequence comes from Paralithodes platypus, assembly GCA_032716605.1. NCBI lineage: Eukaryota > Metazoa > Arthropoda > Malacostraca > Decapoda > Lithodidae > Paralithodes > Paralithodes platypus. The sequence continues at coordinate 21,680,719 of CM064529.1, read as the reverse complement.
TATTTCAGTAAAAAATTAAATTCTGCCCAACATAACTATTCAGTCATTGAGAAGGAGCTGTTGGCATTAATTTTATCCCTTCAATACTTTGCTGTCTATGTACAATGTGCCTCTGGTGCCATCACTGTATATACTGACCATCACCCCTTAAAATTTTTGCATAGGTTCCAAAATAAAAACCAACGACTGACCAGGTGGAGTTTGTTGCTGCAGGAATACTCCCTGGATGTCAAACATATTAAGGGGGTCCAGAACGTGCTAGCCGATTGCCTATCACGTATCTGTTAAAGATTACATTTACCAGGTTGGCCTCATGCAGCAGTAAGTTTAATTTAATGAGAGGATTTTGGCAATTAGCTCTCCCTTGTAGTAAATATCATGCTTTTGTAGTGCGCTTTCAAGCCTTCAGCTGTGAGATAATGCCTTGCAGTTCGAATAAACGCTCCAGCTACGTTCCGGCTATGTTCTGATGTGGTACCTGGAGACGTTGCCTACTTTGGGTGATATCCTTATTATATCCTCATTATAATCTTGCTGTTGCCAATCTGGTGGTGAATCTATTTATGTATTATGTTTAATATTATGTACTATACTCCTTAAACTCTTTTCTAGGGGGGAGGTCTGACATACGGAGCCCTGTATGTTAATTTAAGAGTTAGAATTAGAGTTGAAGGAGCCAAACTATCCAAACGGTGAAGCAGACTAGCGAGCGAACGAGCGAGTGGGTAAACCAGCTCACCCGCATACCTGCAAACAAGCCTTCACACCTGCGTGCGTCATAGGGGACCCTGCAAACTACCTCGATGACCGATGCTATGACGTATGATCGACGCCAGGAGCTGTGAGTGGACCAGGCACCTGTTATGCGACTCGAGGAGCTATGATTGGAGCGGGCACCACCCGCCGCCTCCTGATTCGTTCCTACACTATCATTGTTTGGTATATAAGACCCGAGTTGTGGGCATTCAAATCAGTCTCATTTGGAGTTGGGGAAGGTGAACTTGCAGCTGGAGGAAGACGGGGTGAAGTATTATAATGGGATTGTGACTGTCAGTCAGATTATATAAATGTGTGTTAAGTGTGTTCGGTGTAAACACTTACGTTATGTTGGTTAGTGAGATATGTGATTGGGAATTAACGTGAACGCTACTATTATGTGTTTAACTACTTGATTGCGAATTAACGTTAACGCTACTATTATGTGTTTAACTATTTGATTGCGAATTAACGTTAACGCTACTATTATGTGTTTAACTATTTGATTGCGAATTGACGTTAACGCTACTATTATGTGCTTAACTACTTGATTGGGAATTAACGTTAATGCTACTATTATGTGCTTAACTATTTTAGTTGACTAACTTGTGGACTAAAGCAACTCTTTAAGTAATTGGGTTATGATGAAAGTAATACTATTGTTTTAGATTAATACTTACGAGTTCTTTCATTTTCTTTGAATTAAGCTTACATTGCTTAACGGTGCTTAGTGCGGTGATGCTATTGTCTCGTATTAGTAATATAGCCTTAGACTAACATGGCTGTGTTAATATTACTTCTAGTGATTTCCTAAGCTGAAGAAAATTCTTTTAGCTTCAAAATATTATTTTTGCTTTTCATATTATTTGAGTGAGACCTGAATCGAATCTATGAAGCGATCCTGTAACTTTATTTACTCATAATCAAACCTCAATGTTACGTGGTTAAGAAATACATTTAACTAATTATTAAATATATATCTAACTTTTTATGTGACTTTGATATTACTCCTGATGATAATAATAATATAATCCTATTAACGTAAGACAAGAACCAAGAATAATTACATTAAATATAAATAAATGGACATAGAAGAAAACTATCTATTCATTTCAAAAAGGGTAAGAGACAGAAATATTCTTACTTTAATATTTATCTTTCAAGACTTTTTATAAAATTAATAGTCCTTCTTTAGCTATAACTTATTCGGTTCATAACCATAGCCTACTAAGCTTCGGTTAAATAATAATTCTTTATAAATACTACATGACTTTAATTAGTTTCAGTATTTTTCATAATTAAAGAGGATCAGTCAATAAAGGATACCAAGTCCTAAGATCCAAAAGGAAAGGAAGCAACAACAGGACATTATTTTATTAGATTTTACTTTTGTTTTGCCTTCAGCTGACTGATACCTTAATATATATCTCTCTGCTATCTAGATTCATCAAGTTAACCACTTGAGGATCAAGATACGTAACAATATATATATATATATTCTTTAATACATACGAGGTTGAAAGAAATGGCAATTTCTGCGTTGGAAATTTTATTATTCAAGGTTTCCAGGTCTCTGATGAGTTTTCGCTGGGTGGCAGGAAGTAGATGAATGAGGTTAGCAAAATTCATGGTGGTACAGGGTTACATTAATTTACATGATGATACAGGATATACGACGCGTTTCACTGGACAACCAGCATTATCAAGTAAGGATAGAATGATATGATTTTTTTTTTTTTTTTTTTTTTTTTAAGGTAGGGGGGGGGGGGGGAGAGAGAGAGGCACCTCAGAGTGGGTGGGGGGAAAAGAAAGTAGGAAAGATGAAATACAGTGGAAGAGAAAAGTTAGTGGGCCGTCCACCTTGCTGTTGTTGAGGGATGTTTATTACTTTATTTTGTTTGTTTAGTCATTTAAAAAAAAAAAAAATCATGCTTTAATGTTGTACTTTTCTAAGTAGTTTGGAGGCAACTGATATTTTAGCGTGTCTCTTCCTTCTTTTGTTAGTGCCCATTCTGTGTCTTCTGGGTATTTGGCAGAGTTTTTATTTTTTTTTTAAATTGGTGACAGTCTAAAGAGATCTTTGGCGAAACGTGTAGTCAGACGCCTGTTTGTAGATTGAGGAGTCAGGACAAGAGGAGTTGGGGAAGGTGTAGTTGCAGGAGGTTCGTCTGGATGATCTTGTTCTTCTTCATCTTCTGCGTCTTCCACTTCCTCATCTTCATCGTCTTCTTCGTATTCATTATTTTCTTCTTCGGCGTTGTCCTCCTCTTCATCATCTTCTAAGTTGATGGAGTAGTTGTCTTCTTCAATGATGTTGGGTTGGTGTTCTCATCTCCTTCTTGGTTTCTGCTGCGTTCTTCTAGATTCCAAGACTTCTGGAGGGATGGAGATTGATGGCAAGCCGTTGTGCTGGAGTAGTTTGGGAATGATCTGACAGAGGTGAACTTTGTTATGGCCGGCAATAGCTGTGGCAGCTTGAACACAAGGGTATATTTTGGCCATAGTGTCAGTTTCCTTGTGGTTTTGGGTCTTGTGTGTTTTCTCCCAGCGTTTTTGTCGAGCAAGATGTGATCCTTTCACTGAAACCCCTCCAGGACCAGTAATTTGATGGGCTTCTGGTCCTTTCCTTCCAGGTTTAACACTGAAGATCACTGTCTCGCCTTCCCCTGGTGATGGAAAATACTTGGGGTTGTATTTTGATATAGACTTATGGTGTGCAAATATATCTATATTGTTGTCAGCTCTTGTTATGAATCCGTAGCCACTTTTGACATTATACCACTTGACTGTTCCTGAGATGTTAAGGTTTGGCATAGTTGGCATAGTGGCTGGATTGCGATATTTTTGACCAGTTATGAAAGTTCGAGCCATGGAGGTGGTCCCACGTGGTCGGGCTGCAAGCTGATTGGCTGGCTGATCTCTGTGTAATGATATGAAAGGTAAACAGGAAGGGTATATATAGAGGGTGGAGGATCAGAGGAGGCGAAAATCAGGGGGCAAAAGTCTGCTATTGGTGGAGGGGTATTCTAGGAGTGTTAAAGAGAGATCCGCGTTAAGCAGGCGCACTGGATGCGGGAAGGTGGCGGTCGGTTGGCGGTGTCGAAGCTGATTGGCTGAGTGATGCGGATCTCTCTTTAACACTCCTAGAATACCCCTCCACCAATAGCAGACTTTTGCCCCCTGATTTTCGCCTCCTCTGATCCTCCACCCTCTATAAAAACCCTTCCTGTTTACCTATTAAAAAAAAAAAAAAAAATCATATCATTCTATCCTTACTTGATAATGCTGGTTGTCCAGTGAAACGCGTGCGTCGTATATCCTGTATCATCATGTACATTAATGTAACCCTGTACCACCATGAATTTTGCTAACCTCATTCATCTACTTCCTGCCACCCAGCGAAAACTCATCAGAGACCTGGAAACCTTGAATAATAAAATTTCCAACGCAGAAATTGCCATTTCTTTCAACCTCGTATGTATTAAAGAAAATTTATTACCTGGCTTTACTAACATATATATATATATATATATATATATATATATATATATATATATATATATATATATATATATATGAGGCTGGCAATAATACACATATCCTAAACAAACAATGGTGTTTTGCTTAAATGGTGTTCTGTGCTTTTCTAAAATTATTGTATCATTGGTGAAAAACACCGAACGCAGGTCAGGTGCAGGTATTGAGGGATAAACCCTTACAATGGCACCTCGTATCTACTTTCCGAAGTGTGTTGAGAGGGGAGAAGGTGTGCTGGAGAGAGAGAGGAAGCTGTTGGAGTGACTTTGTTGTGTACAACATAAGAACATAAGAAAATGGGAGTCTGCAGAAAGCCGATTGGCCTAAGCAAGGCAGATCCCTGTCCCACACAACCCCAAATCAATTAAAAAGCCCAATTATAGGCTCAACACTCTAATACCCTGAGGATCATCTTACCAAAACGGTTAGAGATTAACGCAGGATTATGGGGGTCTGCAGAGCGCTGATTGGCCCAACCCGGCTGATCCCCCTTCACACCCAACCCTTCTCGTCCATATGCTTATCCAATTTTATCTTAAAGCTCCCTACAGTTTTAGATCCCACTATAGCACTTGGTAGTCCATTCCACCCATCTACAACTCTGTTACCAAACCAATATTTGCCTATATCTTTTCTGAAACGAAATTTATCTAATTTGAAACCATTGGTACGAGTTCTTTCGCTATCACTGAGCTTTAGTACATTTGTCATGTCCCCTTTGTTAATCCCACTAACCCACTTGAACACCTCTATCATATCCCCTCTAACTCTGCGTCTCTCTAACGAATGTAAACCTAATTTCTTCAACCTTTCTTCATACGGAAGATTTCTAATATTATGGATCATTTTTGTCATTCTACGCTGTACTCTCTCCAATGAATCTATGTCCATTCTGTAATAAGGACACCAAAATTGGACAGCATAATCCATATGGGGTCTCACTAATGACAAGTAAAGTTTTAAGATAACATCAGCAGTTCTGTTACTCACACTCCTTGAGATGAACCCGAGAATCCTGTTTGCCTTATTACGAACGCCTATACACTGTTTTCTAGGCTTCAAATCATTGCTAACAAACACACCTAGATCTTTCTCGCAATCTGAATTTTCTAATTCTAAATTAGCTAGTTTATATTTAACATTTGTTTGCATCTTCCCTATCTTTAATACCTTGCATTTGTCAATGTTAAACTTCATCTGCCAATTTACTGACCATTCATGTAAGGTATCTAGATCCCTTTGGAGGCACTCTATATCGCTATCTGAATCAATTGATCTCCCCATTTTAGTATCGTCTGCGAATTTACTTATCCTACTAGTTATACCTAAATCTAGGTCATTTATGTATATAAGAAACAACAGGGGACCTAATACCGATCCCTGGGGGACACCACTTTTGACTGCTCCCCACTCTGACTTGGTACCATTTATGCTGACTCTCTGTTTCCTACCAATTAGCCATGACCTAATCCATCCCAACAACGCCCCACCTATTCAATGTGCCTCAACCTTTCTCATCAATCTCTCATGAGGGACTCTGTCGAAAGCTTTACTGAAATCTAAATATATAATATCGTATGCCTTGTCATTATCTACTGCTTCATATACCTCTGAGAAAAAACTAAGCAAATTAGTAAGGCAAGAACGTCCCTGTGTGAATCCATGCTGAGAAGAATTGATTAAGTTAAATGTTTCTAAGTGGTTTCTCATTTTCCTAGCAATAATTGACTCTAGTAGCTTTCCTATGATTGAAGTGAGACTAAAGTAGTGACAAGTAGTGGTCTTGATTGTGTGTGCTAGTCTGTATACGTCGTCGAGGTGTTCCCTGTCTGGGTGCGAGCTTGTGAATCACGCTAAGATGTACTACCACACCCATTAAATATGTCCGCCTTGGCTGGGATCTAACTCAGATCAATTAGATTCACACGTGGGCGTGCTTTCCACTCGACAGCCGCGGCAACATATTACCTAAAATACACACCGAACCTCTACCCTAATTGAAGAGTGCCTTTTATGAGGATCTTCTACTTGACTGTCAATCTGAGGATGTACTACATTTTGAATTGTTTTATTTTGTTGTAAGCAATATCAATAATGTCCTTGTGTTTGTGCTTCCTTGTTACAAAGAAATTGTTCATCTCATAACGCAAGCAACAGCTAAATTTGATAAATGTGTATACATAAATGGTTAAGGAGCATGATCAGAGAGCGGTGTGTAAAGGTCCAAACTTGTCATATGAAGTTATTTTATAGTAATTATTATAATGTTTTACAATAAATAATGTTAGACTAAAATGCAACAAATGTAAAGACATGCAAGAACAATACCAGTAGTGGGCATTTAACCATGGTCGTCAAATCCTATACTAAAGTGCTAAGAACACAATGCACCTTAACCTGTTCTATATATCCGGCCCCAGGCCATCCTTAAAACTACTCGGAGAATGCGACGCTGCATTCCCTATTCCACATCTGCCACCTTGTTAAGCCCTGTGGCACGGGTAAGACAACTCATTGGTTTTCATTCCTCCATAGTTCACCAATCTCCCTCTTCGTTCTTCTGATCTTTCTTGGAAAGATCGTATTATCACTCTAGCTAAAACAGCTTCCCAGAAGTTGGGTGTGTTCAACCGCCTCTTGGGATGTTTTACCCCTACACAGCTTCATGGTCTGTACAGGGGCACAGTGCGTCCATGTATTGAGTATTGTTCCCATGTGTGGGGAGGCTCCTCTCACACAGCACTTCTTTACAAACTAGAAAAGGATGCCTTTCGTCTCATTACCTCACGTCCACTCACCGATTCTCTGCAATCTCTCTCTCTCTCTCTTCGCCGCAATGTTGCAGTGTCGCTATTCTACCGATATTACAATAATCAATGTTTATTCGAGCTCTTTCGTTGTATACCTTCTTCTCTGCATAGAGCGCATAGCACCCAACTTGCAGCATAGTACCATACCTACTCTGTGCAATTCTTCAACCCAAGAGTTAAACGATATTCCAAATCTTTCTTATTTTCAACAGCTGAACTTTGGAACTCTCTCCCTGAATCCATCTTTCCATCATGCTAAGACTTAAATTGCGTCAAAGTCCGTGTGTCCAGGCATTTTAGCGCGTACAATTCTTCATTGTGGCCCTTTCATTCTTTCAACTCTAGGGAAGGCACTCATCACAGGCAGTTTTGCCTTTTGTCTCCCTCATCCACATAGTAAAAGAAAATTCAACAATGATTTTGTTTTCATTAATAATTATAATCTATTTATTTTTATTTATCTTTATTTCTGACATAAATTATACAAATGTTTCTTGTAGGGGATTCTTCGGGGTATTATTAAGCTTGATTGAGGTCTAGAGAGTAAACTAAAAATTAATATCAATCTATCTATTTATCTATTTCTCTATTTACATATATACTGTATATCTATATATATATATATATATATATATATATATATATATATATATATATATATATATATATATATATAGTATATATGTAAATAGATAAATTGATAAATAGATAGATTGATATTAATTTTTAGTTTATATATATATATACAGTATATATATATATATACAGTATATATATATATATATATATATACATCTTTTCTTTCCTAAATGACCTAGAGCAGTTGGTTCAGCAACCCACCTGTATCCCGGATAGTTTCGGAAATCGGCCCAACATTCTTGACTTATTTCTAACTTCCAACCCTTCTTCTTATACTGTCAATTTTGTCTAACCTTTGGGCTCCTCCGACCATAAACTTATCTCTGTCACTTGTCCTATCTCTCCAGTACTGCCACCCGATCCTCCCAGCTGGCGGCGCTTGTGGCGGTTTGGCGCTGCCGACTGCGAGGCTCTCCGACAGTACTTCTTTGATTTCCCATGGAATGATTTTTGCTTCCGGGGCCGGGGACCCTCAGAGAATGCTGAACGCATTACCGAGGTAATCCTATCGGGCATGGAGGCATACATTCCATTTTCTTTCTCTCAGACTAATGCAAATTGTTTTTGGTTTACTCACCCTTGTTCTACTGCTGTCCGCAATAAGGAGGAAGCATTCAAACGGAACTGAAGCCTTAAAACTTAAGAATCTCATTTTTCCTATGTTTGTGACCGGAATCAAGTCAAATCTGCCCTTCGACTTGCCAAACGCTCTTTCATCAATAACAAATGCACTGAACTATCCAACTCTAGCTCTTCTCAAGCTTTCTGGCATATAGCCAAAAACCTTTCCAACAATTTTTCTTCCTCATCTTTCCCACCCCTTTTCCACTCTGATGAAACACCCATCACTTCTTCCTCTGATAAAGCTGAACTCTTCGTTCAAATTTTCGCTAGAAACTACACTTTGAATGATTCCGGTGCTAATCCCCCCTCTCCACCCCCCTCTCTTCTACTTATGCCTAATATCCTAATCTCTTCTAAAGATGTATTTTCTACCCTCTCTGGGCTTAATACTAAGAAGGCATACGGTCCGGACGGTGTTCCTCCTGTTGTAATAAAAAACTGTGCTTTCATGCTGACCCCCTGCCTAGGCAAACTCTTTTGTCTCTGACTCTCCTCTAATGTCTTCCCTTCTTGCTGGAAGCTTGCTCTCATTCAAACTGTCCCAAAGAAGGGTGACCATTCTCGACCCTCCAACTACGTCCAAGTGCTCTCATCTCTTGTATCTCTAAAGTTTTTAAAACTATTCTTACTTCCACATTTCCTAAGCAGTTATCTCCTCATAATCTGCTCTCAGATCGCCAGTATGGTTTCCTTAACACCTTGGGTGCGGCACTCGTCATATGACAATTGCTGGGTCACCACTGTACCATACGGGTGTTTTGGACTAAAAGTAACCTTCACTCCCTGCTCATTTTCATGTATAAACATGGGTTAAAACGTATTTTCAATGATATATCCTTGAAAGCAGAGGAATAAACCTTTTCAATGACACCTAAATCATGTCTGTACGACCACTATTTGCTGTGCAACGATATTGCACATCGGTAAAGAATAGCGAGTTTGAGCGGTTTCCGCTATTCCCAAGTCTGTAAGGGAGTTGAAGATGTCTTCCACTGCCACTAGTTTTGGCTCAGACACGGGGGGGGGTGGATGGGATGGTCCCGCACTGCTTAGACTCGCTCGCCTGCCTCCCAGCCCTTGTTCAAGGCAGAAATTTGGCAATTGTCATATGACAAGTCCAGCAGTGATGACCGTATTTTTTATATAACAGCCCGCAGTCAATGAGTTAAAGGTCGCTCTACTGGTGATCTTCTTTCATTTCTTACTAACACTTGGTCATCCTCCTTTCGGGACTTCGGTGAGACCTTTTCTATTGTGCTAGACATATCGAAGGCCTTCGATAGTCTGGCACAAATCTCTAATTTCTAAACTACCGTCCTTCGATTTCTATCCCTCCGTCTGTGCCTTTGTCTATAATTTCCTTTCCGGCCGTTCCATAGCTGCAATTGTAGACGGCCATCGTTCACTTCCTCATCCTATGAACTCCTGTGTTCCTCAGGGTTCTGTCCTATCTCCAATTATATTTCTAATTTTCATAAATGATCTTTTCAACTGTACCTCCAGTCCTATCCATTCATATGCAGACGACTCTACCTTATACTATTCCATTTGTTTTTCAGAACGCCCCAGCAAACAATCCCTCAAAGACAATCGTAATGAAGCCATGCAATACTTATCTTCTGATCTAACTACCATTTCCAATTGGGACAGAGAAAACCTTTTTGCTTTAAATCTTCCAAAACCCAGTTTCTCCATCTATCTACCCATCGTGAACTCCCAGAGAACTATCCCTTATACTTCAACAATACAAAAATCAACCCTTCATCGTCTCTCAGTATTCTCGGTGTTTCTGTTTCTTCTGCTCTCACTTGGAAGGACAATATTACCAGTTTTGTTGAGGTGGCCTCCCAGAAGGGGAGGTGTGGTGGAGTGGTCATGCCACTGGATTGGTAATCCAATGGACCCGGGTTCAAATCCCGATATGTCAATGGGAAGATATTATTGGGATTGAATTTGTGCTGTACCTAGTATCAGTGCATTACCACAAAGCCCACCGAAATGCCAAAAAAATACCCTCATTGTTCCCTGATTAAATAACACTGTATGAATATTCCCATATTCAAAATATGTTACAGGGGGACAATGCCTAGTGAGTTCACTGCTCAATAGGTGGCGTTCTGAGAGTGAGGGTCTGAGTCTGGAGGGTGAGACGGTGAAGCACTTGAGCGAAGCAACCAGCCGCTTCAGAGATGGAGCTGCTTTGAGCCATGATGGATGCTTCACATGTCTCACTCCCCAGGCTGGAACAAGACCTCACGGGCTTCACCGTGTTGAGCGGTGGAATGTACAGGCTCTCAGCCTATGCCCGAGAGGGAGTAGTTGGAATATAGAAAAAAAAAGAAAAAAAAAAAAAAAGAAGCTGGGAGTGCTCAACCGCCTTAAGGAGTTCTTTACCCCTGCACAGATTCTTACTCTGTACAGGGGCACAGTGCGTCCTTGTATTGAGTATTGTTCACATGTGTGGGGAGGATCCTCTCACACATCATTTCTAGACAAAGTTGAGAGAAAAGCATTTTGTATCATTAACTCCCGTCCACTCACCGACTCTCTGCAATCTCTCTCTCTTCGCCGCAATGTTGCATCTCTCTAGCTATTCTATCGCTACTAGATAATCAGTATTCCTCAAGAGCTCTCTCAGTGTATACCACCTCCTCTATGTATGGTACGTAGTACCCGTCTTGCAACGCAATCCCATCCCTACTCTGTGCAACTCTCCAACTCAAGAGTGAAACGATACTCCCAATCTTTCTTCTATTCACCAGCTAAGCTCTAGAACTGTCTCTCTGAATCCATCTTTCTCTCATCCTATGACTTAAATAGCTTCAAATTCCGTGTGTTCAGGCATTTTAGCTCGACTGTTCCTTGATTTTGGAATCCTCTACTTTAATGGCCCATGTTTCTGAGGCATACATCATTGCACTTCTAACACATGAGGCATACACCTTTCCCTTCAGGGGGAGAGGCATTCTTTTCATGTTCAGAATTGGCAGCAGTTCTCTGAGCTTGCCCCAGCCGCATCTAATTCTAGCGACAGTGGCAGCCTCGGCCCCACCACCGGCAGAGATGGTATCTCCTAGGTAGCAAAGCTTGTCCACCAGCTCCATGACTCAATTCCAAAGTTCACTGCCACAGGATCATCACTTAACACAAGCTCGCCTTTGCACACTACGCACTCAAATTTCTCTATTTCTGACTCATCCTTCGGCAGGGGTCCTTTTATTTTACTACAGCGCTTACTCCCATGGTGTACTCAACATCGACAGATGCTAATCGAATCGAGTTAGCGCCCACACCCTTTCCACACACTGCACATGGGTATTCACCGCTCTTATTCACATTGCCTTGTTTCAATCTACAATGCATAACCTTGGTTTTGTTAATATTGACTCTTAAATCCTTGCTCGCCATGCCCTCTCTCCATCTTCTGAATTTGGCCTCAGCATCTTACATATTGTCAGCTATTAGGACTAAATCGTCTGCATAAAACAGTTACCACGGGAGTCCACCTCTAAAAACCCTAGACAGTGCCTCCAGGACCATAATAAAGAGGATGGTGCTTAACACTGAACCTTGATGAACTCCAACATGGACTGCGAGCTCATCACTCAGCACACCTTTCACCCTCACCGCAGTTCGCGAATCCTCATGCATCTTCATTATCACACGCACCAGCCACTCTTCCACACCAAGTATCCTCATAGCCCACTGCACAACATCTCTAGGCACCCTGTCAAAGGCCTTCTCCAGGTCTACAAACACAAAATAAAAATCCCTGCCTTCTAGTAAGTATCTTTCCTGTATCTGCCTGACTATGAAGATAGCATCGGTTTTACCACGTCCTGGCATAAAACCAAACTGCATATCATCAATGAAGATGCTTTGCCTGATCAAACCCTCAAAGACTCTTTCACAGACCTTCATGATTTGGTCAAGCATTTTCAGGCCCCTATAATTACCTCTATCTAGCGCATCCTCTTTTCCTTTGTATATATTTACTATTACACTGTTTTGCCAATCTTCAGGGATTTTCTCATCTTTAATAATGGTGTTTATCAACTCAGTGACTAGGTTGACACCAGTCTCCCCTGAGGCTTTTATCATCTCAGCGACAATGTCAGACCACCCTGGAGCTTTACCGTCCTTCATTTTATTGATTGTGTCGCTCACTACACCTTGTGCTATCAAAGGAGGGGGTCCAGATATTGGTTTTTCGATACTAAGTTGTTCCTTATCCCATTCAAACTCCACATTCAGCAATCGTTCATAGTGTGTTTTCCATGCTTCTCTGATTTCATTTTCTGCATACACAATCTTCCCATTATCGTTTGTAACACACTGTTCACCTATAATATCCCTACTGTCATTTTTAACTCGCCTAGCTAGGTTGAAGATTCCATTGGGATTGTCAGTGTTACACACTTGTTCGAGGACCAGATCCTTAATGCCCTTTTTAGCATTGTAAATAACTATTTTGGCAGTTCGTTTAGCTGCCTGGTATTCCTCCTTGCTGCCTCCCTTCTTCCATGGTTTGAAGCATCTCCTTTTCTCTTTCACAGCATGTTCTACCTCACCGTTCCACCACCAGGAGGTCTTATTCCTGGGGTGACCCTTTGTTTTCCCATATACTTTGTCAGTGGCAGCGAGAAGGCTATGCTTAAGAAAATTCCATTGACTATTTACATCGCTAGGCCTGGCTTCCTTATTTCTATTAATTTCCTCCAGTTCACTATGAAACCTATCTCTAACTTCCTTGTTCTTCAGCAGCTACACTTTCCTTTTGGGCATGTATACCTTCTTGCACTTAGGATCTGTGTATAAGCTCATGTCACACACCAGTAGCTTATGCTGGGGGATACATTCTTCGCTCGGGATGACCTTTACATCCCGAACCAGTTTCCAGTCTTTCCTGTTAACCAAGAAATTATCTATCTGGCTACTGGAGACCCTAGAGTTATATGTGACCAGATGGCTCTGTCTTTTCTTGAACTTCGTGTTACACACAACCATGTTGAGTGCAACGCAGGACTCCAGTATATATTCGCCTTCCAGATTCCTCCTTCCGTAACCATTTCCTCCATGTACTCCCTCGTATCCATCTGCAGATGCTCCCACGTGACCATTCAGGTCCCCTCCCAGGATTGTTATTTCATTCTCCGAGAGGCCCGAAATGACACTGACAGTGTCATTCCAGAAGTCCTCTTTTATCTCTTTCTGTAGGCCAGCCTGTGTAGATGATCTTCAGAATGTGGCCCTGCAGTAACTTTGCTATTGTGTGTTATCGTGAATGAAAACAAGACAGACAAAACAAACAAATAAAATAAAAATAAAAACCACAATCTGAGGAAGGAAAGACAAATGGAATACTGTATAAGGGAGGAGAAGTACTCCATAGAGAGCCTTAGGTGGAGCATAAGGATTGCTATACATCCTGTTTCACCACCTGGTTTCCTCTACTGTTTTTAATCTGTGCCTCAGTTACAAATAAGAGCAATTCTAGCTGGATCTTAAGATACACACACTCTTGCTTTCTTACATAAAACCACAAATGCTGCACACCCTACACTAACTTGACTCTTTTCCAATTTCCTATTTTGGTGTAGGGATGTGGCGACTCCATTGCCCGGCCCTTTGGTGGTGCAATCAACTTCTGTAGCAGTGGATCACAGGTTCCTATTTTCAGAACATTTCTGTGCTTGGTATGCTTCCAGCCAGGGCCCCACTGGGGAAATTATAATACTGTAGCAAAACTATTGGTGGAACTGCAATCCGGGTGAAGGACTGCTTTGGGTCTGCTCCTTCAGTGCTAAGGGTCATAATCCACTTAGTGGAAATGGCACTGTAGAGTTTCAGTGGGGGCACGTCTTGGAGCCTGGATGCAGTTTCTGCCATGGCCATCCTTTATGGGGCGCTTCCTCTGAAAGTGGGGGGTCAGATTGGTGATGATGATGATAAAGATTTTTATAGGATGGAGAGAGAGAGAGAGAGAGAGAGAGAGAGAGAGAGAGAGAGAGAGAGAGAGAGAGAGAGAGCGAGAGCGAGAGCGAGAGAGAGAGAGAGAGAGAGAGAGAGAGAGAGAGAGAGAGAACACAAAAAAGATACTCACAATGGTGACAATATATGACATGCTTAGATATATAAAGGGTCCAGTAAGTAACAGACTATTTCATGCTTACCAAATAACAATTGTGGCCATACCTTCAAGTAGCATATTAAGTCGTAGTCAGTAGAGCGTTGGGTGCTGATCAAAGGGTTGGCGGACCGAGCCATCACTGTCAAAATGTTATTGGTAGATGTCAAGCCCGGGCAACTTGTACTAGCAATTCGTGACAAACGCCTAATGTTCACGGCCATCCATTCTCGGGAATTACGGAGTGTGGAAAAACAAAAACAAATAATAACTTTATATCACATACTATACACCATCGACTCCTGGGCGTATGTATCTACTTCATCATATCTTCTAACCCGTAGTGTTTTTGTTTCTATGTTTAGTTTATTATTTTTGTTTTGTTTTCATATTTGGGTCAATCTTCACTTCAAAGTAATATTTATTTATGATGGTAATAACAGCAAATATATATAACACTAGACCTCCATCAAGCTTATATTTACACCCCCTAGACCCCTTACAAGTTAATTTTGTAAATTTTTCGGGGGAAAAATTTCCCGGCCGAAGGCTGGTTCCCCTTAAATTACAGGCTTGCTATTGCTCGCCAGGACAAATTCGACAACTAAATGGCACGAAAGGCCTTAAAATTGGCAGACATTGGGCTAAAGTTTTTAAAATCGTCAAAATAATGGAGCAAACGTCTTAAAGTCGCAAACGCAATGGGGCTAAACATAAGGGGGAAAGGGGTCCAGAAAAAAATCCTCAAGTAGAAATTTCCCCATAATTGTTCCAACGACCCCGTACTTGCTCTGGTATGTAACAACCTGTATCGAAAAGTACAGGATTTCCGTATCAAATAGACCAGTAATTCATGAGAGTCACACAACAACAAATAATGTACAAACTCTTTAACACACAAAGAGCGGGTGGTAGGGTATTTTACACTGTGCCGCCCAGCGTTTTTTTTTTTTAACCCTAAATAGGGTTGTTTCCGTGCTCATTTTCATGCATAAACAAGACCCAGAGCATAAAACAAGTATATATCCCTGAAAGGGCATAAACAGAGCTTTCCAATGACACCCGAACCATCCTTGTACGACCACTGGTTCTCTTGCAACGATCGTGCATCACGAGTGCAAAAAACCTAAAATAAGGTAATTTCCGTAAATAATTCCCTGTGTAGCGAGTGAGAGAGGGAGGAGGAGGGTAGAATACAGCTCAGTACACCCACCGCGGTGGTGGGGAGCGGTCATAAGGTTACTACGCTCGTCCCACCGCTCAGCTCTCTCTCAGAGCAACATAACGTGCTGAAAATGGCACGTGACATATGTGGTGCACCGCCACATAGTCCATATTTATTCAACTCGACATATGTGGTGCGCCGTTGGTTAAGGGTTAAGGGAGTTGGGCGTATTTATTTACTCATTTATTTAGCTTTCTATTGTTTTTTTTTTAGTTTGCTCCCTATACCTCCATCAAACTTAAGAACCCCCCCACCCCCAAGATCCTCCTTCAAGATAAATTTGTACATTTTTCGAAAATATTCTGGCCGAAGGCCGGTTCTTCATATATTACAATCTTGTTTTCGCTCGCCACGAAAAAATCAATACCTAAGCGATACGAACAATTTCTTTATGTTGACAAAACAATGGGGCTACAAGTCTATAATCGCCAAACTAATAGGATGAACGTCTTAAAATCTCAAAACTAATGGGGCTGAACATGAGGGAGAAGGAGGGCTAGAAAAACGAACCAACTGGGAACGTAATTTAGTGTTCGGTGATAACAGTCATCCGAGATTGTAAGTTCATCGGCTTCCATAAAAATAATACAGATCATATTATACATATATGTAGTTGCGCTGTTGAAAATTTAACTTGAATATTTTTTGTTCTATGTGAATGAGGCAGACAAAAGGCAGAACTGCCTGTAGCAAGTGCATCCCCCATAGATGAAGAAGTGACAGGGCCAAAATCAAGGGACGTTCGAGCCAAAATGCCTGGACACACGGAGTTTGAAGTAATTTAAGTCATAGGAGGAGGGAAAGACTGATTCTGGGAGAGAGTTCCAGAGCTCAGCTGTTGAATAGAAGAGAGACTGAGAATAACGTTTCACTCTTGGGTTGGAGGGTTGCACAGAGTAGGGATGGGATTGTGTTGCAAGATGGGTATACAAGGTGGTATATACTGGGAGAGCTCTGAGGAGCTCTGATTATTGTAGTAGCGATAAAATAGCAAGAGAGATGCAACATTGCGGCGAAGAGAGACAGTTTCCAAAGAGTTGGTGAGTGGGTGGGAATTAATGATATGAAAGGCTTTCCTTTCTACTTTGTCTAGAAGTGAGGTGTGAGAGGACCCTGGTACTCTGTCATCCTGTTAATCTGCATCATCTAAATCAGTAAAGCACAAACTTCAGGTCACTCAAAATAAAATGGTTAGGTTCATGCTGAACCTAGGACCCAGATCGCATATTGACCAGGAACAACTTCAGTCACTTGGTATGCTCAATGTCTCTGACAGGGCCAAACAAATCAGACTCATAAATGCCTTCAAGATATTTTATGATAGGGCTCCAGAGTATTTAAAGAGTAATTTTGTTAAAGCAAATGAGAGGATTGGACACAACACAACGAATAGGATGTATAATTTTACGGTCCCGAGAATCCAAGGACAGGGTAAGCTAACATTCTTCTTCACTGCCATCAAAGACTGGAACAACCTACCCCAGTCAGTCCGTGAAAAGAGAACACTGTATTCCTTCAGACGTAGCTTGAAGGAGCACCTGAACCGGACAGCTGCGAGAAGGGAGCACCAAGCTTATGTCTACTACTAAATACGACATAAGAGATAGACAAAACAAACTGAAATGATTACTGAAATATTTTGACCAGTCCATCTATAGAATGTAAGGTATCTTATCCCTAGAAATACTTTCTATAAAGTATCTACTTATTTTATCCTCCCCTTTTTCCCCCGCTAACCTAATCCCACAAGGACCCCAATGGAAATACGCCTAACAGCCTTATTGGGCTATCCTTAGTTGGAATTATGCAAAGCTGGTACATGTCATATTTGTAACATATTATGTGGTACCAACATTGTAAAATGATAACTGAATAACTATTATTATTATTATTATTATTATTATTATTATTATTACTCTCCACACATGTGAACAATACTCAATACAAGGACATACTGTGCCCCTGTACAGAGCAAGAAGCTGTGCAGGGGTAAAGAACCCCTTGAGGCGGTTGAGCACACCCAGCTTCTGGGAGGCTGCCTTAGCAAGACTGGTATTATGGTCCTTCCAAGTGAGAGCATAAGAAATAGAGACACCAAGAATATTGAGAGAAGATGAAGGATTGATTTTTGTATTATTGAAGAATAAGGGATAGTCCTCTGGGAGTTCCGGACGGGTAGATAGATGGATAAATTGGTATTTGGAAGCATTAAAGGCAACAAGGTTTTCTCTGCCCCAATTGGAAATAGTAGTTAGATCAGAAGATAAAAGTTCTATGACTTCATTACGTTTGTCTTTGTAGTCCAGTAAAAATAAGTAGGACCCCAAACAAATTGCAAGAGTTCGTTTTATGGTTGGAAGTTGTTGCATGAGTATCAAGGAACATCCCACCCAAAATCCCCAAAAATCCAACGACGGGAAATTACGTAATCAGCATAAATCCAAAATGGCCGCCTAATTATTTTTAAATGCTCCGATTCTCCTAAAAAGTTAGTTTTAGGGTCTATAGATATATTACAGATGTATATCAATGTGGTACCAAAGAATTTATTAAGCACAACAAAAGCAGTAAGTGACGTAGCTATGTCATAGTAATGATATCATAGTGTTTTGTCATACAAATATGACGTCATTGCTATGAAGTACACCCAAATTCACCATGGGTTTGTCTGTTTGAACACTATTTGTATAATAAAACTAGAACGAAGAGCACTGATAACCTACTACTGTTTGCAATGAGTCCAAATCCTCTGTGTCCATCATGTCAACTTCAATGTTACTGCACGTGCCTTCTTGACAATCCCCACAAGCACTAGTACATTCAAGTCCCTGTTTTCGGCAGCTACATCGGTTGTTGTCGCACTGTCCCTTGCATTGACACCGTATTACCTTCATGAGTGTTTCTGGTGCAGGTGACAAGTCCATTGTCTTAGGATGAAACATGCCCTTCTTCACTGTCCATCCCCATTCCTCTGCTTGAAAATCATTTCCTCGTCCCATCCATGTTTGAACTTGGTAGTAAACACGGAATGAATGGTATTTTGCAGAGTCAGATAGTGGGGGTAGGTTACGAACATCAACACTAGTTATCCTACTGGCCACTTTGCTTGTGAACTGCTTCTTTCGCAACAAATCAAGTGTATCTCCCTTCCCACCACCATAAAGGGAGACGAGTACCTTTTTCCCTGCATCTTCAACTTCCCCAGCCTTTGCCACTGACGAGAACACCTGTGCAAGATTCAGAAAATCCTTGTCATTCTGTGCCATTTTAAGGGCTACACCTTTCTTGATACCAAAGAGCCGAGAAGTTGTGTTACACCCAGACATTGCATGAATGAAAGGAAGGGCCTGGCAAATCTGTGGTCCAAGTTTGTCTTTAAGGAGGCAAATATTCAACACAGGGAACCTTGAGGTCACTTTCTCAGATATGAGGTAAAGGCCCTTGGTGTCTGGCTTTGAATGGTGGCACAGGAGAATGAGTAGGTCAGTATCTTCTCCAATAACATGGGTCATTCCTTTCATTGAATATTCAACTCCTGTTTTTGCAATCAAGTAGTCAGCATCTCCCTCCGCATGGATGGTTATCACACCACTCGATGTTAACCTACTGCTCAACAAGGTAATGAAATCCTGCTTGTTCTTAGTGTTCGAAAGGAATACGTCCTTCTTTGAATGAAGACGGGTCTTAGGGTTGAAGTGTACCCTTGGGCCAGTTATTCTTTTTGATCTACGCAAAATATGAGTAAAATCTTTGGTTGAAGGATTGGCATATCCATCAAACACTACAACTGGATTGGTTAACCGTTTCAAGTGAGAGACATACTTCCCAACTATTTCTTGGAAACTCTCCCCCCTGCTCCATGGCAGCCTCTGCAGAAGTGAGCCCCCATCAACAATGGAGAATAAAGCATCTTGTGGAGGACGTGAAAGTTCTTCTTTGGTTATCATCTTGGCCAATGCTTCAGTCAGCTGAGGTTTATTGAGCTCATGTAACATGCCTGATTTGTCGAAGAGGGCAGGGGAAACGGGAGATAGTTCATATTTAAATACAGCAGCAAGGTTTGTGTCTAATTTGTTGGCAATAATAACCAGTCTCTGAAAGAGCAGCTGTGGGTCTACAGATACTTTTTCACATGCAGAAATAGAGACTTTCTGACCAAGTGTCTCTATCTGATCTCGTCTTCGGAAACTGTACTTTAATGCATCCTGGCCTTCCATCCTTGCTATGATTTCTTTCCCCACGTCTTCAGCATCATGTGGATTAGCTGTCTTTGTGCTGCCCACTCCAGTCGCAATATCATAGAGGTCTTCTAGGTCTCCAAATGGCCTGTGATGTTCAAAGAATTCAAGTATTGTGCCAGTGTCCTTTCTATTTCTTTTCTGCCTAGCTTCTGACAGGTCCTTATGTGTGTATTGCTCTCCAGTGGAGTGGTATGTTTCGGTCAGTTCCTGCATCGTTTGGCTTACTTCCACACAGGCAGGCATCATCAGTAGCCAACGCGTCCGCTTTTCCTCATCCATGCCTCTACCATGTGTAAGTCCTCCTGAAGTCTTCAATGCCCGCATCAGCACTTGTTCAATAACTAAATCAGTTGGCAGTCCAGCCCAGAATCGATCTGTCCTGCGGACTACAAATAGGCCTGCCAAGTAGCTGTTGAATACTTCTGGGTTAGTCTCCTTGAGGGCAAGCATATCCTGAAGGTATATGTGAACTGACTTGATGTAGTGATTGTGACCAGTGGCAGCGAAGAAGGGTAGCATCTGTTGCAGTGTCTTCAAGTATAACATAAAGTTACCAGTGCACTGTGCTTTCAGGACCATTCGGAGTAGGTCCACCATCTTCATGTAGAGTATCCATAAGTTTCCTGTAGGAGTGTCCCTCAGTTTCTCCTTCTCTATCTCAATATGGTTGGAGACCTTGGTGATGGTTTCATTATCGTTGATGGTTCTTTCATCTTGAGACTCCAGCAGACGGTCAAAGGTGTCGATGAGATCTTTGAGTTCACTGCATATATTATTCTCTTCTTCCTCAATGGGGATGGTTGGCAGATCATAAGCTCTTTGGATGACTAGGGCATTCAGAACTGTATCTACTAGAAAGTGACCTCGTATTGCTCTAGCATATGTTTTTCCAGAGAGCATGTGATGAACAGCATTTTCAGCATAGACAAGTTCCAACACATCCTTAAGCCCTGTTGCCGTCATCACATGACCGATGCTTCCAAGGTAACTCATGATTGTGTGAAATCCTCCGAGGTTAAGGACTATCTTCCTCAGATCACTGTCAGCCTTTTCCCTGATGATAATGGTCTTGGACTTCCACCAAAGTGGCTGATCAAATGTGATGATTGGGGTGGCTCCATTATGCTTACACTCCTTGGCAATGAAGTGGAGAGTCGAGTAGATGCAGGTGAGGTCATTTGGATTCATGTCAATCATGGGAAGGAGATGGAAGGATGCTTTTCCTGGATGAGGACCATTTGTTACTGCCTGCAGCAGCCCAGACCATGCAGGGCGCTGGGGTCTGAAACTCCACGCCGACTTCCATAGGACATCTATCTGCCAGCGTTCATCACTTGCACATTTTATGAATGGAGGATGCCTTTAGGCACATGGACCTTTTTGTTTTATCTGTGTTTTTCCTTCCTCCATTCATTGTCTCTTAAAAAAAAAAAAAAAAAAATGTCTGGCAGCTTCTGGTAAAGTATTTTCTCACAACTGCCAGTCAAACATTTGTAGTACCAGATGTTGATCTTTGCATCATGAAGGCTGCAGTCTGTGGTGGACATCCTTGGGATGCTCTCATGTGAAACCAATCCTGGTGTTGAAGTAGACATGATCCCCATTCCATGAAACGTACCATGGCCATCGAGAGTTTGAATATTATGATCCACGTTATCGGCAATGAAGTGGGTAAAGTGTCCTGACGTGACCATGTTGGTCATTTAATATCATTAAATGTATGTCATGTCACATCATGACGTTATAACTACATCCCTCAGCACTTTGATTGGCTAATTCAATTTTTCGGTATCACATTGATATACCTCTGTAATACATTTATAGGCCCTAAAACCAACTGTTTAGGAGAATCGGAGCATTTAAAAATAATTAGGCGGCCATTTTGGATTTATGCTGATTACGTAATTTCCCGTCGTTGGATTTTGGGGGATTTTGGGTGGGATGTTCCTTGATACCCATACAACAACTTCCAACCATAAAACAAACTCTTGCAATTTGTTTGGGGTTTGGGGAAAATTTTCATATTTTTACTGGACTATTGAGGGATTGCTGGCTGGGGCTTTCTGGAAAACTAATTGAGTAGTGTAAGGTAGGGTCGTCTGCGTATGAATGGATGGGACAGGAGGTACAGTTGAGAAGATCATTTATGAAAATTAGAAAGAGAATAGGAGATAGGACAGAGCCCTGATGAACACCGGAGTTGATAAGATGAGGAAGTAAGTGATGGCCGTCCACAATCGCAGCTATGGAACGGCCGGAAAGGAAATTAGAGACAAAGGCACAGATGGAGGGATAGAAACTGAAGGAGGGTAGTTTAGAAATTAGAGATTTGTGCCAGACTCTATCGAAGGCCTTCTGTTCAGATGTTTTCCAGCGTGGGTTTCTAGAGACGCTGCGCATACTCATCCTTCTGCTCCGGGGCGTCACGCTGAGCAGACGTGTGGTCCCGACCTCTCTTCATTCGTCATTCTTCCGTCCGGATAGTGAGTCTTTTGCTCATTTGTACTAATCTGAGATGTGCTAGAGTAGGGTTAGATTAGTTGGGTCGGGCATGCTGATTAGCATGACCCCCAGGAGTTGTATTTTTAGGGTGCTTTGTGAGGTGGCGTCCCATGGTCGTGATAAGGCGGGGGCGCCATTTTGTGTGTTTCACTTCCCTCTAGTTTTATTTAGCCTTTACTAGCATAGGTTAGAGGCTTTTATGACATGAAGGGCAGCATAAAGAGTTTTGCTTTTGGTTACTGCGTTGTCCCTAAGTTCCTGTCTTCGAGTTGGATGGGGTAAGCTGGATCTTCCTAGAGGTAAGAGTAACTCGTCGGATTCGTCGTTCTACTGCTTGCCCTAGGCCACGTGGCCAGCCTCTCAGTAGGGTCTGTTTTATGGTTAGGCTATGTAATTTTAGGTGTTTTATTATTACATTGTATGTATGCCATGAACTATGTAGCCCTATTTCTCTAGTTGATGGAATCGCACTAGGAATCTGAGGCCCAGAACTTTGCCAGCACCATCACCAGTAAGTCTACGCACCAAATACCTCAGGAAAATCATTGTTGGTTCTCATTACCGATGGCTCCGGCGGGAGGTGTGTCCAAACCTGTGTTAGACTTTTTGCGTGCACCCAAACTTTCATTATGTCAGTTGGCGGACCCATTTTCTTGCCCTACACCTATTCAGATAGATAAGTACTTTAAATTAAGACAGAAAGCCTGGCAGTAACCGATCCCCAAGCGACCTAGGCTCTTTCTCTGACCCGGCGTCATATGCTCCAAAACTTCATGCAGACTCTAGGTGATATCCGGGTGGCTTTCTTGGAAGCTGTCCGGGCACACCAAGATCTCCGGGTGTTCTTGGTGAAGAAGCTTCCGGAAGAGATCGGTCGTAGACTCATTCTGTCCCCCGTACTGACCACTACCTGGGTTTCACAGGAAGCGTGGCGGTCACTATGTAGTTTGTTAGACTCTGCCAGAGCGACTGCCTCAACTTCCAGGAAGGATTCTACTCCCAAAGTTAAACATAGTCAGAGTCACCATAGTGTCCCAATTTGTTTTCAGTCATTCAAGACTCCATCCATTCCTGGCAGCAGTCGCTCGGCATGGGGCAAAGGTCAGAGTAATGGACAAGGGAAGTGTTATAAAGGTTATTCTAAAGGGAAGTCAGGTCAGGAATCGCGGCCTCCTCCCTCTAGCCAGTCTTCAGAAACCACCACTCCCCAGTCAAAAAACTGAGGAATCACACAGCTCTCTCACTCCCAGGGCCCATGACGGGCGAGTTGGACACAAGTGTTGCTCTGCCGGACATGTCCAGTTGCGTGACTGGGGAATTCTGGACGTGCTACCAGGCATGGCCCCGGCAAACTTGGGCCAGGATAGAGGTACGCAAGGGCATAACTTGGCAGTGGCTCTGGTGGCCTCGTTTAAATCTACATACAGAAATAAACAATGTTTCATTAGAGGTCGAGTCACTAGTCAAAGAAATTATCACCAAGCGTATCATTTTCCCGCCCAGTTTACACGTCCAGATTATTCCTAGTGCCAAAGAGGGACAGGGTTCAGATGAGGCCGGTCGCAGACTTGTCCCAACTGAACCGCTACATTCACAATCCATCGTTCAGGGTGCTGACTGTGAATCAGACCAGGTTAACACTTCCGCCACAAGATTGAATGTGTTCTTTAGACCTGACAGAAGCCTATTGGCATGTTCCAGTAAACAAAAGGTTCTAAAATGTCCTCGCTCTGAGGATCAGGCATCATACTTTTGTTTTTCAAAGAATGCCTTTCGGTCTGAACCTAGTCCGGCAGGCCCTGTTACCACTAATACGGCAAGGAATCATGATCATGTGGTACTTAGACGACTGGCTAGTGATAATGGAGTCCGAGATCTTATACCTCCAAAATGTCAACACAGTATTATGTCATGTGAAATCCCTCGGGTTCAAGGTCAACGTGGCAAAGTCGAATCATGTCCCGACGAGGGTAATCCAGTGGGTGGGTTTGCTGTGGGACACAGCACACTTACCTATCAGTCAGAGCGTGCCCAAATCGCAACAGGTTTTGCAGGAAACTGTTCCGGTTTCCCCAAAGTCTGACTACCACAAGGAAGGTATGGGAGTCCCTGGTAGGCTTTCTCAACTGGATTCAACTAACGGTACCGTTGGGCCGGTTGAAAGTAAAGAGGTTGATCTTGGAGGAAAACAGAAATTTTCCGCTTTTGCTGGCGGAAAAGTCATGGCATATCCCGAAATTAATCCACAACTTACTGGCGGTCTGGACGAGGCCAAAAACATTAGATTCAATTATGACATGGACATCTCCTCCACCTACGGTATGGGTAGACACGGATGCTTCAGGTACTCTGGGATGGGGTCACAAGTCAAACCTCGGACACCAAGGCCAGAGCCTTTGGTCCTGGTTCAAGGAGTCTCACATCAACGCGAAAGAGTTATTAGTCCCTTTATTATTCCTTCAGGCACACGGTTCGACTCTAGTGGAAAAATCAGTGGCCTTCAGAATGGACAATCTGAATGCAGTTACGTGCATTCAGAAGCAAGCGTGAGCGAGGTCTCGAGTGTTACTAGAGTTGCCAGAAAAGATATTTGTGTTGGTGAAAAAGCTAAATATTTATCTTCACGCATCATATCTGCCAGGCATGGCGAACGTATGCGCAGATCCTCTGTCACGGCGGCAGAGCACACTAGTAGAATGGACTCTGAAGCAAACCGTTTTTCAACGGATGATTGCAGAGCCTTACCGTCTACAAGTGGACTTGTTCACGTCCTAGGAGAATCACAGACTTCCTCTCTTCCTTACTCGCCGGGGGAGGACCCCGGCGGAAGGACCAGATGCATTGTTGGAGGATTGAAACAAATGGATCTCCATTTATCTGTTTCCACTACCAGACACTTCACTCATGTATCAAGTATTCACAAACTACGAGATTATCAGGGCTTCGTCTCGATGATCGTGCCCTTGTGGCTGGCTCAGGTGTGGTATGCGCAATTGAAGACGTGGTGTGAGACCCCGGTATCACTCTCGATCTCGTATTTCCACTTAGAGACAATTGGATACCTCAAGACCTCGCTAACTTTTGCCTTGTGGACATTCAGAAGGCCAAGTGGTTAGCCCACTATGGCGAGAGTGTTTCCAATAAATTGATTAATCAATATACTATCTCTACTAGACACCAATATCAATCTCACTGGAGAGCTTTTACTACTTGGAGCGTTGAGACTGACCAGACCGTAGCCTCTGTGTCCTTAATTTTCAAATATTTAGATTACTTGTTTGAACATAAGGGCTTATCAGTAGTCACGCTAAAAAATTACATGACTTCGATTAGAATTCCCTTCTATGATTTAACGGAGCTTTCAGTACCGCAAGCGGAAGAGAAAGCATTCATGTGTGCATGTTTAAAGTTTCGCCCATCACCACGCCAGCTCATGCCTAGCTGGTCACTCGACAAAGCTTTGTCTTTACTATATTCTCAGAAATCTAGTCACAATCCTACTTTTGATTCAATTTTAAAGAAGGCTGTGTTCCTGATGGCCTTGGCTACAGGTAACCGGGTATCTGAGCTGGCGGTGATGAGCAATGATCCAAACTGTCTTAGGTTCGCACAGCGCAATGCTAATATTTAGATTGCACCGTTGCCCACATTTATCGCAAAAAATAAACACCAGAATCATATTTTCACAGAGTTTGAGGTACCAGCGCTCAAACAGAGTGACACTCAGCACAGATTATGTCCAGTGAAGTCGCTCTTAGCCTACATTGGGGTGTCCTGGCCTAAACAGCCGGGAGCTCTATGGGTTTCGCAGACAGGGCAACGTCTCACAAAGCGGCACTTGGCAGCTCTGTTGGTCGAGGTTATTAACCCTTATTTAGCGGGGCCCGACTCTAGTCCGTATAGAGAACACCAGCCCAAAGAGCGGGGCCCGACCTAAGTCCGTGTGCAATTTTGGCGCAATATTGGCTCTGAGAGAGAGACGAGCGACGGGAGGAGCATAGGTTACCTCATGACCGCTCGCCACGGCCGCCGTGGGCCTACTGACATTTATTCCACACACATCCACCCTCCCTCCCTCGCTACACACGTAATTTTGTAACGAAATGACCGTATTTAGCGATTTTGCCCTTCGGTTGCACGATCGTTGCAAGACAACCAGGGATCGTAGAAGGATGGTTCAGGTGTCATTGGAAAGCTCAATTAACGCCCTTTCAGGGATACATAATTGTATTACGCTCTGGCTCTTGTTTACGCATGAAAAAGAGCACGGAAACAAGGCCATTTATGGTAAAAAAAAAACGGTGGGCGGAACAGTGAAATATATATATATTTTTTTTTTTTTTTTTTTTTTTTCTTTTTTTAAGAGACAATGAACGGAGGAAGGAAAAACACAGATAAAACAAAAAGGTCCATGTGCCTAAAGGCATCCTCCATTCATAAAATGTTTGTAACAACTGGATTTAAACATTTGTAGATTGTAAGTTTGTGGAAAGCAATTCGAGGGAAGTGAATTCCAAAGAGTAGTAGCTCTGGGGATAAATGAATTCTGATAAGCAGAAGTTCTGCATTGTGGAGGAGAAAGTGTAAATTCATGGGCGCTCTCAGCTGCCCTAGTTCTACGGGGAAAGATGTGGAGAGGCGGCACAATTGAAGCAAGTTCCTCGGAACAATTGCTGTGAAAATATCTGTAGAATAATGCAAGGGATGCAACGTTTCTTCGTATGGCTAATGTAGGAAGGTCCTGCGTGATTGCAGGGTTATTGATTAATCTAATAGCTTTATTTTGAATTTTGTCCAACTGCCTCAATGCAACCACTCCACTTCCACCCCACAGAGGTGAACAGTAATCCATCTGAGAGCGCACATGACTTTTATATATTACGGCCAACTGCTCGTCAGTGAAGAATTCTCGAACTCTGTACAGGAGTCCCAGTTTTTTAGAGGCATTCTTAGCAATGCTTCTAACATAATGTGTCCAGCTCAAGTTAGTAGTTAACCCGGCAAGCGCGATAGGCCTCACGGAAGGCTTCCTATAGGGAACGCGATAGGCCTCACGGAAGCAAGACCATAAAAAAAGCCATCTAAAAAAAAAAAGGGCCTATCAAAACAAAGGAATTTGTCTCTAGGTGAGATAATTCCCCTCTAGTACTCATCCATGTGTTTCTCACCCCTCCCCCTCCCCTCCTTCCCCACCTTATTCCCCCCTCCCCCCCTCCTCAATTATCACCTATTTTTCCTCTTATTATCATCATTTACCGGTTATTTTTCTCTCCCGCGATAATGTAGCACAAGTGGGTTGCATAAAAGATCGTTATGCAACACCCAGACACCGGCACACACCGCCCCGCTCGTCTCAGTTGACTCACAGACAGCGAGAGGGGAGGGTTGCCTGTGCCTCTCTCGCCTGAGATTATGACTGGGTGGCCAATATCTTCGTTTTTCACCACCCAAATGCTTTTCCAACTTATTTTAGCACTCTTGAAGGTTCATATATACATCATATAAGTAAAATAAAAGCATACCGAAAACAAATAATGCTCTATATTGTAAATATAACGAATTCTGTCAGAATCCAAGGCTAGAAATGCACAAATAACTACCCTAGCCCCTAGGTCTATATCGCGCTTGTCAGGTTAATGTTACACCGAGAATGTCAATACTAGGGGAAGTGGGAATATTTACATCATTAAAAAATATATGGGAGTCAATGAGATTCTGTCGGTTAGAAAATTGAATGTACTTGGTTTTCTGTGCATTAAAGGAAACTAGATTCTCTTGTCCCAATTCATTAATTCTAGAAAGGTCCTGGTTCAGAGAAATTGCAGTGTTTATTTTTGAATTTATAAGATCGGGTTGGATGAAAGAATTGGTAAATGTGAAGGAACTGTGGAGTGTTGAGTCATCTGCGTAGGAATGTATTGGATTATGAGTGGTAGATATGAGATCATTGATATGAATGAGGAACAGAGTTGGGGCCAAAACTGATCCCTGGGGAACACCAGCATTTATTGAGTGAAATTGAGAATAAAGGCCATCTACCATTACACGTATTTTTCTGTTATGAAGATAAGAAGAAATTAGTGGAACTAATGATGCAAGACCGTAGTGTGACATCTTCGACAATAAGGATTGATGCCAGACTCTATCAAATGCCTTTGATATATCCAGTGCTATTGTATGTGTTTCACCATGTTGGTCTGTAGCTTGGTTGATTTGATGCGTAAGAAGGCAAAGAATGTCTGCAGTTGATCGACATCGTCTAAAACCATATTGCCTATCACTGATTAATTTATTATTCTCCAGATGCTTAATTATGTGATTATTTAATATAATTTCAAAAACTTTGCCAAGAGTGGAAGTTATAGCTATTGGTCTGTAGTTTGATGGATCTGAAGAGGCACCTTTTTTAGGAACTGGATGGACTCCACCACCCGCTCTTAGGGTGTTAAGGAGAGTAATCCAGGGGCTGTTGGGCGAGCCCATGATTTACGAAAATGGGCGGTGTCGCTTCGTTTCCTTAAGAATTTTTCTGTTAATGATATTAACAGACTAATCTGTGGACCTCCATCCATACCTTTTTGTCACGTTACCCGTCAGTGAATTTAGAGAAAGCTTGTATGACTTGTGTCGCGCTAAGGCAACGGGTCTAAGTTGTTCGGTGCTTTTAATTTTAAGAGAAGGGGGGGGGGGGGTATATAGCTATGACCTTCAGCCCGCCGGACGTGGCTGTGCTTTTGCAAGTTGTGATAATCATTATCTTAGTTTCTCAGACTCGAAGCTAGTCAATGAGGTAAATATATGTGTACAATATATTTTTATATGAATGTACACCCAGAAGTGAAAGTCCTTGCATAGGGTTTACCCCCTACTCCTACTACCCCAGAAGATAGGAACGGGGTGGGCCCTGCCCAGTCCCCCTTACTACTCCTACCCCAGGCAGAAGGGACGGGATGGTGCCAGTCCGTCACCCCTTCCTTACCCTACCCTATAATGGAGAGATTAAACAAGCAGGCCCCCCACTCACACCCTACCCCAACCCCACACAGGAGGAAACCGCCGATTACAACCATTGTTGTCCACGAACACAGAATAAAGAAACCTTGCAACGAGGCCGAGACCATGTCAGTAATTGGTAATCTATATATATATTCTATATATGCCAGAACAATGTTGCAATAAATTATCTGATTTTACGGAATGAAGATCATTTACACTATCTGTCACCTATCCGTAGCTTGACACACAAACACTTATGATTTATACGTAATTAGTATTCTATCATGTTTGTATTTATAATCTAAATTTCCAATAGCATCACCCCTTCTAGTTATTTTACAAATGATTGTATTCACCCGTGGCCAACCCTTCGGGGATCACGGCGTCAGGCAATAGATAGATAGATCGATAGTATTCACCCATTCGCGCGATATGCATTGGTATTTAATGGATTTGCACATTGAAATGGTAATCTTGTAATGTTTGAATACCTCTGAAGAGATGTTGGAACTTACTAAAAGACATATTGTATGGATTGTTTAATTGATTATAAGTGGTATATTCATTCAATGTTCGATCAGTGGTTAGGCTTTTTGGTGCATATTCGAGAATATTAACACTATCTCTCTCTCTCTCTCTTACATATATATACTTACATATATATATATTAATTGCCATTTTAATGTAGTACCATGGTCACTGCAGTCATTCACTTTTTTTGGAGGGGGGGGGGGGGGAGGTGTCTATCAAAAAGGTATTTCATATGTGTTTTACACCAACCAACTTTACTTCTAAACTCAAATCATGAAATCAACAAATACATGTGACAGTCCAGGGATTCGAACCTAGGATGCTCACACCAAAATTCAGTGCATTTATGCATTACGCTATGAAGACAGTTTTACAGACTTCAACGAGGTATGTCATAACTTTATAACAAACTAGATATCTACTTATCTTTTCGCGGATATATCATAATCAGAAGAGCATTATATCCGCGTAGCAACTGATAGTGAAATTATTGAAAACTCACTTCCCAACCAGTCTCACAGATACGATATTAACGAAGCACTCTAGTGTTGTCTTAATTATACTGAACTTTTTCGAGTATATGTCATCTATATGATTAAATACATAATTCTCATAATCGCTTTTCATTTGGAACGATGAGTGTATTAGTGGTAATGTGTGCTTGTGGTATTGGATTTGTTTTATTTATATTTATATATATATAATTATACAGTATATATATATATTTTTTTTTTTTTTGTCTTCTTGAAATAGACATTATGATAATATATTTTAGCCATTCAATCCCATCTACAATTCCTGAACTACAAAATGGAATGCAGATAACATTATTTCCTATTTATTCAACATATTTACAGTATAATTTATGTTTATGTAGAGGATATAAAGGGATATACATATCAACATAAATACACTTTTATGTTTACAATTGTGTAAGTATATCATACAACAAACAGTATTACATCCTTTGATTAATTATTTTTCTTTTTAAGTTGTCCAAGTATATATAATGATAAAATATATAATCATACAGCAGAGTACACATGTATGTATACCCTACCTAATATCTCGTCCACCCTCCTTCTGCCTCTATCACATTTGCCAGTCGAGTCTGCATACTATCAACTAATTTGCTACATAGATCAGGAGTGCGCCTCAATCCCTCCCATACTTCTCGAGCTTTCCTTTCGACGGATTGTCTAGTTATCTCCTCTACCCTCCACTCATTCACCATTATCCCCCATAGGTTTTCTATGGGGTTGCAATCACATCCTTTGGATGGCCAGTCAATCACGATGATCTCAGTGTGGCGAGCAAACCAATCTCTCACTGCTCGGCTGGTATGGATTGGGGATCTGTCCTGCACGAAATAGATAGGGTCCGGGTCAGGTATGGCATACATTCTAACTGAAGGCAAGAGTGAGGTGTCCAAGATGTTGATATACTCTTCACTGGTCAAGTGACCTTCAATGGTCACCAACTCTCCTGGTCCGCCATACCACATCCAGCAGTGCAAGGACACAGATATTCTTCCACTTCTTGTGCGTTCCGAGATATGTTCATGCTCATAACGGGTGTTTCGAGGTCTCCAGCACACGCGTTCAGGCGATTTCACAGATGTAAAGGTTTTTTCATCACTGAATATAACCTTCCTCCAAAAATGTATACCATGATCAATATACTCTTAGACGAATCTTAGCCTTCCTTCTCTATTTCTTTCAGTCAGAGTCTCCTTCACTGCTGGCACATAACAGTCTATGCCACCTTCCTTGATGTGGCTCCGTGTAGTGGAGGGATGACATGGCAGGTTCATTTGTCTTGTCAGACCTTTAACACTCGATTTAGGGTGACTGCTCACTTCCTCCAGTATCCTTCTATCATCTTCTTCTGAAAGAACTCTTGGACGACCCGACCTTAGTCTTGTCTGAACGTGGCCTTCACGCTCGAAACGATGTATCCAAGATTTGGCTGTATTTCGAGAGACGCCCATTTGACGCGCTGCAGCAGATATAGTTTGTCCCCCCTGATGCATGCCAACTATCATAGCCCTCTGTGCTATCACCTCTGGTCTATTAGCTCATGTGCGTGGCGTGTAACGTCGCCGACCACGTCCCCTTCCACCCATGTCTGAAACTACAAATATGTGTATTAATGTTAGCAGTTCATTATCATTTAAGTTAATTAGCATTATGATAATTAATAAGGATACATAAAGTGTAGAACAATTTAAAAACAAGGCAATCGGATGAAGCAGACTTTGCTCCCGCCATACTGTACGAGACCAATAAAATGTGGGGGGCTCTTTACGAATATCACCAATACTCTCAACATCACTATTACAGTCACCAATATCATTACCATCACCACTACTTCTATCGGCATCATCAATGCTATGATCACCATCATCACTAATACTGTCACCGTCATCACTAATACTGTCACCATCATCACTACTACGATCACCATCATCACTATTACTGTCACCATCACTTCTAAGAACACCATTATCACTACAATTAATGTTGCCATCACTACTACTGCCAGCATCATCACTACTACCACCATCACAACTACTACAATAATCACCATTAACCCCTTCTGTACCGACGACGTGTTTTATATTTTATTCCAGCTATATTTAGATTATTTTGTGCTGCTTAAGAAGGATCTGTGACAGTACAAAGGGTTAAGTGAGATAGTTCGACGCCTGCTATTTCCTGGAGGCCCTTTTAAAACTGAATATAATCGTCTAATCGTAACCAAAATAAAGTGGAAAGGATGTTGCCGGTAGATAAGAGGTTGACATCAATACTGCGAGATGCATGTTCCTTCGGAAGACATGCACACAGTACACCATCTCAATATATCATCACCATCACAACTAGCCTACTACCACGATCACCACCCCCATCACTACTACTATCATAATAACCATCATCATCGCTACACACCATAATAATCACAACTATTACTACAATCTCTGTAAGCTCTCTCTTCGCCGCAATGTTGCATCTCTCTCGCTATTATATCGCTACTACAATAATCAGCGTTCCTCAGAGCTCTTCCAGTATATATCACTTCCTCTACGTAGAGTACGTAGCGCCCGTCTTGTAACACAATCCCACCCCTACTCTGTGCAACTCTCCAAATCAAGAGTGAAACGATACTCCCAATCTTTCTTCTATTTAACAGGGGAGCTCTGGAACTTTCCCTGAATCCATCTTTCCCTCATCCTATGACATAAACTGCTTCAAACTCCGTGTGTCCAGATATCATGGCTAGAACATTCCTTGATTTTTGAAGTCACTCTTTCACCTCTGGGGGAGGCACTCGTCACAGGCAGTTTTGCCTTTTGTCTCCCTCATCCACACAGACAAAATAGAAATGTAATCACCACCACCATCAGTACTGCTACCATAATCACCATCATCACTGCAAATCATAACTACTCCCACCATCACTACTACCATAAGTACTATCATCATCACTTCAGATCATCACAACTACCACAATCATCACCATCACTACTACTACCATAATTGCCATCATCATTACTGCGTTCTGGTGCCCCTACAGGGCACACACTTATACACAGATATAACAAACACTTTTACATTACTACACCTCCCCTACGGGTGGGGGGGGGGGGGGAACGTAATCACCACCATCACTATCATACCACAGTTCACCCGGAAGAAGATTGGTATAGAGTTTAGAGTTACTCCATCTACTTAAGTAATATACAGTATAGTATTTATCATGAAATTAAAGAATGTTAAGTAACTGTGAACTAAAGAGAGACACACCATCATCATCACGTGTGTGATGTGTTTGCCACACACACAGACCGCGGTTACACAGAGACAGACATACAGATATGGTGATTAAAATAGTGTACCACCCCTTAAGGGGCTTCGTAACAAACAAAAACTCCAGATTACCTTTAATTTG
Source organism: Paralithodes platypus (assembly GCA_032716605.1). Lineage (NCBI taxonomy): Eukaryota > Metazoa > Arthropoda > Malacostraca > Decapoda > Lithodidae > Paralithodes > Paralithodes platypus. Next base: position 21,646,780 of record CM064529.1, on the reverse strand, counting down.
GTTAAGATACAAGTAACTATAGGTAGCGCCAACGAACTTTACTATAATCTTGATCTCTGAACTCTCTGTAACTCAAAAGTGCCTAGAACAAACTAGCTGTAAATATCCACACCTATTTCCTGGTGGACTCTTCCCAAATTATAAGAACGTCACCCCGATTGTTTGTATTAATTTAGAGTTATAAGTAGTTAAGGGGTCAATATTATTGCCAAGTTTGCTGGCGCTACCCATAACTGAACTCAAGATAGACACGGTCATCACTACTGCAGCGTGTGGGCCACACACCTGGAGACTCCACACATCATCACCACTGTGATATATGAGAGACAGACATACAGGGTCTTTACAATACTACACCGGGGCGCCCCTAGGCTACGTAATCACCATCATTATCACTAATTTGCCCACCTTGATGCGAGCTAACCATAATAGCCCTCTATGTTATCATCTCTGGTCTATTAGCCCATGTGCGTAGCGTGTGTCTGTCATGTGTGTGGACAGACACACATACACACACGGTAATTACAGTACTTCATCATTTTTACGGGGAGCTACAAAGCATATAAATTAATTAATTAAATAATTCATATATAAATATTTTAATTATACATAAAAATATATATAAAACATCCAAATTACCTATAATTTAATTGAGGTTATTAGGTTACTAGAAAACATATGTTGAAGTATCTAGAATAATCTTTAACAATCGGAACATCTCTACAATTCCTTAAAATTTATGTAAGCGTTCTTAGAATGACACTATTAAACCATGAAACAAAATTCCTCTTGCAAAAATGTGAGTCTTACCTTTTCGGGCACTGAAGTCGGAGTGAAGAAATGTCATAATGTGTAGTATCAAATCACTTCTGCCTTGATGTGGAAATCCAAATGAAGCTCCAAAAAGAAGACAAGAGTGTTATTTTGAAGCATGCCGATGCTCCATGCATACGTATGCAAATACGAAATAAAAGTTCAGTCATAGCTATTCACCATCTATCCTACCTAAAATCCACAGTTATATTTTATCAAATATTAAATACAAGGTAATCGGTAAGAAAATGCTTATCGAATTTCTGCTATAGAATCTCTCTCTCTCTCTCTCTCTCTCTCTGAAAATGTTGTCTCGGTTCTTAAGGGATACCAACAGATTTGTCATTTACTTTTGTAATTATTATTTGTATTGCTTCTACATTAGCACACATATATTATTAACGTTAATCTTTAGTGCAAGTTAATCAGAATCAATTAGATTAATAGTGTAACTGAATAGTTAGGGTCATAGGATTTATCCTGAATAATGTTGGCAGGCCTGAACTGTAATGACTGTGGTGTTCCAGTAGTAGCAGAAGAGTTGGTAAAAAGCTATATATGGAGATCCATACTAATCTCAGCCTAATGTCAGAAAGGAATAAGGGTTAAACGAGACTCAAACTATGCAAGTATGTAGTTAGGGGGAGGAAAGGTGATAATTTAGCAGTCGACACAGGAAAATCAGCTTTAGAACACCATGAATAGAGACGCATTTAGTATCAAAGTTTAAACAAGGTTACCAGCTACTCTAAATATACCAATAACTCATGAGTGAAATGTTTTACCACAAATGTTTGCCTCGATGTTAATTAATTGTTCAATATATATATATATATATATATATATATATATATATATATATATATATATATATATATCCGACGTGAGATATGTCTACCATTTGCTTACTACTGCTTATTACAGTGATATAATATTATAAATTATGTTATCATATCTGTTATATATATATACAGTATATATACTGTATATATCTCATATATGTATATATACAGTATATATATATATACAGGTGTATATATATATATATATATATATATATTATATATATATATATACAGTATATATATATATATCTCATATATGTATATTGTATATATACAGTATATATATACATTATACAGTATATATATATAGTATATATATATATATATATATATATATATATATATATATATATATATGTGTGTGTGTGATTTTACAGTATTAAGTTATGCACGAAATATTTACTGTAGGCCTATGCAGTTTGCTATATTTAGTAACCCACTTCCTTGATAATATTTTCCAATAGGTGTTATACACCGAGACACCATATAATACAATAATTCATTACTAGATTATACTGCTTTATAATACTACCAAATAGCAAACATGGCATATTGTTATGCTGTCAAATGTAAAGCGAGTAGCTATTGTATTGTTGTGTATAATTTCTACATGATAATACATGTATAACCAAACATATATTAAACCTCTGAGAATCGATGACACTCTTCCTTTTTGCTTTATGGCTATTATTAGACGATTTAATTCAGATTAGGACATTATTTCACATTGGTCCTTCCTAAGCTGTAATTATTCGTCTAATTATAGCCAGGATAAACAATCAAAATGTGTCAAAACCGTCAGAGGGTAAATTAATGAAGGTAAACACGATACCATTACTTATGAAATTGATAATGGTGTGTGTGTGTGTGTCAACCTCCTGTCTGGCATTGGGGTGGGGTTTAAGTGTGCTTGGGGGGGGGGGGGGGGGCGGTAGTTTGTTCTCTTCATGGGTGGGGAGGGTAAGGAAGGGGTGACAGACTGGCACCACCCCGTCCCTTCTGCCTGGGGTATGAATAGTAAGGGGGACTGGGCAGGGCCCACCCCGTTCCTACCTTCTGGGGTAGTAGGAGTAGGGGGTAAACCCTATGCAAGGACTTTCACTTCTGGGTGTACATTTACTTTATTTCTGTATATATACTCTGTATGTTTATATGTAGTATGTCTTCCCACAGCCTCTATCCAAGGCTTAGGGTTGAATATTTAAGTACGCCACCTGTACCCCTTTTATATATTTTACATAAATAAAAAGTTAGAGCTCTAGGCAACGGCTTTGTTCTCATCCTATTTATTTTAGTGATTTTGGATATTTATCACGAATGTCCCCCTCTAGACTTGTAATATCAGGCATGTCGTCAATGACTGAAGGGCCGCTAATAAATTATAGGTTTGAGTCCCGAAGGGAAGAAGGAAAACCAAATATTTAGTAGTGGCCCCAGAATCATTGACGATTCTGGCTCTCCCTTCCATCCCCTTCCCATTCGTTCCGTTGGTCTTGTAAATCTTGATATATCAGTGAAGGACGAGTATGTGCAGCGTCTCTAGAAACCCATGCTGGAAAACATCTGAACTGCGGGAAACGTAGAACAGATAAGAGTTCTAAAAAAAAATCTATTATTATTCTTTAATTAGTTGACGAGTCTGTAAGTTATTATGAGCGTACACTTATGATGATTGGTATATTTGCTCCGGGGTGGATGTTTTGAACAGCTGACTTGGAGTTCAAAGAGCACCATTACTGTGGAAGGACAGAAATGCCCTCATTGGTATAGCCTTTGGCAACGACCCAATAAAGTGCTTGGAACCGCTACCTTCTACTCTTAGTATCAATTTCTGCAATTGTCCTCAAACTTCTACTCAATTGAACACCACTTCTCTACTGCCAAACCTATTATTCTGTTTCTCAACGAAACTCAGCTCTTTGGAACTACTGTCAGCTAACCCTTCTCTGTATTCTCCTACCATTTCTATCCTCATTTCAAAGCATATTTCTAACCTCTAATCCTTCTGATTACACTGTAAATCTTCTCCCTCCCTTGGGCTCCTCCGATCAGAACGTTATCTCTGTTACCTGATTGGGAGGCTCTTCGGTAGTACTTCTTTGATTTTCCCTGGAATAATTTTTGCTTCTGTTGAGGGTCCCCCTCAAAGAGTACCAAGCGCATTACAGAGGTAGTCCTCTTTGGCATGGAAGCATACATTCCATTTTCTTTCTCTCAAACTAACTCACAAAAATAATGTTTTACTCACGCTTGTTCTATTGCTGTCCGCAATAGGGAGGAAGCATTCTAATGATACCTTCGCCTTGAAACTCAAGAATCTCATACTTTTTATGTTTCTGCCCAGAATTAAGCCAAATCTTTTCTTTGACTCGCCAAAAACTATTTCTTAAAAAATAAAATGTTATGAACTTTCCAACTCTAGCTCTTCCCAAGCTTTCTGGCATCTAGCCAAAAACCTCTCCAACAATTTTACTCATCGTGTTTCCCTCCTTAACTGTGCCTCCATTCCTATCCACTCATATGCTGATGACTCTACCTTACACTATTGAACAAGTTCTCCACAACAACCCACCATGCAATTACTTTGAAACTCACGTGATGAAGCCAAAGCACACTTATCTTCTGATCTATCATCGATAGGGGCAGAGAAAGTCTGTTTACTTTCAATGCTTCTAAAACCCATTTTTTCTTTTATCTAACCATCCCCTTCTTCCACACGATTTTCCCTTATTCTTCAACAATACACAAATCAACCCTTCATCTTTGTGTTCTTGGTGTTTCATTTTCTCCTGACTTTTCTTGGAAAGATCATATTACCACACTCTAGCTAAAACAGCTCCCCAGAAGCTAGGCGTGCTCAACCGTCTCCGTGGGTTCTCCACCCCCACATAGCTTCTTGGTCTGTATAGGGGCACAGTGTGCCCATGTACCAACTACTGTTTGCATGTGTGGCGAGGTTCCACCCACACCACACTATTTCGAAAGGGTCAAAAGCATGTTGCCTCATAAACTCACTTTCTTCTTACTAGTTCCCTACAATCTTGCATATCTTTCAATCTGCTATCGCTATTACAACAATGAGTTTTCTTCAGAGCTCTCTCAGTGCAAACCCCCTCCCTTACAGTGAGTGGGAGACACCTGTCTTTCAGCACAATCCCACTTCTGTTCTGTTCAGCTCTCCAACTCAGGAAATAACACATTTGATCAGTTTTTTCTATTCAATAAGTGACCTCTGGAACTCTTGCCTTCAATCGGGCTTTCCTTCATCCTATGATTTAGATTGCTGTAAACTCAGTGTCTCCAGGCATTTCGACTTTAACGTACCTTGAATTCAGCTCTCTATAATTTTCAACTTTGGGTGAGACACTCGTTACAGGCAGCTTTACCTTATGTCTTATTTTACTCACATTGAACAAACAATTATACTGTAATATTTATGTACACACAAGAATATATACCGGATGGAGAATCCATTTATATACTGTATGTATTATAGTGAAACAAGTTTCATTTATTTTGAACAATGAATTTGTAGTCAATATCAATTATGGGCTCAACCCTTTTAATTAAATGGCGCATAATTTATACAATATAGTTACTTGTAGACGAAGTTAATCGACTTGGGAAAATCTGTAGAGTTAGATGAATAATTGAAATATAGTTTGCGATCCATTTTATTTCTAAAATGTTTTTCCTAATCTAAATAAAATTAACTGGCGGTAGTATCAATCACATAAAGTCGTAATCTGTTGATTGAAGGGTTAAGAGTAAGGTCACATAATAACAAGGAAATTATCCAAGACTTAATTTGTTCGAATATTTTACATATACTATCTCGCTTTAGCTGCAATTATCGATACTGCACATTGAATGCAGTTCCAGAACGTATAATATTTGCATATTCGAGCACATTGGAACGACCTCATTAACAGGTTAACCCCGTAATAAAATTCCTCTCTCGGTCATTCGAAATAATTATCTCGAGGAAAAAAACACTGATGACCTGCATATAATCTTGTGTGAACGGAATGAAACGGGTGAAACATACGGCTGTGAGGTATTATCACTAGATTTCGACCCACTTCTACAATGTTTAGAGCGTTAGTGTACATTTTTTTTTTCCTCGGGTGTACATGGCTATTATTTCTCAGAAGAAAACAAATAATGTATTATAATTGTATCTCATGATGGGCGTTGTAGAAAACAAATATTTTGTATTCACCCTTTCGCTATCGGTGGTGTCGATTTATTTTATTTCAGCTACATTTAGGTAATTTTGTGAATCATAAGAAGGATATATGGTAGCTAAAAGGATTACATTATTGGTAGACATCCTTCCTAAGCTCCATCAAATCGTCTAAAAGTTACCATAATATAATGAAAAGAACATCACCGGTACTGAAGGGGTTACTATGATAAAGTTTCCTTTTAAAATAGTTATTGTGAATCAATGTATTGCATTATTGTGTCAATAGCGATTTATAGTACACCCACATTCTACAATCGTTTGCAGTAGCCAGAATACAATTATTATGGCTGAGATAATCAAGATAATCTGTCTTGATAACCCGGGTGTCTGGCGCCTTATTTGCAAGTCTGACCTGCTAATATGATGCTAGTACGATAATTTAAAGGAATTCTTTGAACCCCTTCATTAAGGGGAAATGGGCGTATTTATTTCCTCATTTATATATATTTTTATAATTTTTTGAGTGTCCTCCCTAGACCTCCACAAGCTTAAAAATATCATCTCCCAAGAACCTCTTTCAAGATACATTTATACAAGTTTCGATAGATAAATTTCCCGGCCGAAGGCCGATTCCTCTTAAGATACAGGCTCGCTATCGCTAGCCAGGAAAGAATACACATAATCTATTTTTGTTTTATCAATTTCACCACAACACCAAACACCTTCAATGAAATTAATGAAAGCATGTATGTGATCCATCAGGATTCGAACCCGGGTCATCACACACAGATTTTTAGACACCTTAACCCCTAACTATCGGCGCGCAACATAAGTCGAGTATAATAAATCTAGACTATCTGGCGGCGCGCGACATAGGTCGTGTGGCAATTTCAGCACGTAATTTTGCTGAGAGAGAGAGACAAGTGGTGGCAGGAGAGTAGCGAGCGTATAACTGCTCCAGACCACCGCGGCGAACCTACTGACACGAATCCCACCTCCTCCCTCCCTCTCTCACTCGCTACATACTGAATTGTATGGGGAAAGTACCGAATTACATGCTTTTTGCACTTGTGTTGCGCGGTTGTTGCAAGAAAACTAGCGGTCATAAAAGGATCATTGTGGTGTCATTGGAAAGCCCTGTTTATGCCCTTTCAGGGATAGATAGTTGTTTTACGCTCTGGGTCTTATTTAGGCATGAAAATTATTACGTAAACAGCCCTATTTTGGGTAAAAACACCCCGCTGGTGGCTACATATTATATACCGCCTAGGCCGCTCTTAAGGTGTTAACCATGACACGAAATGACACGAAAAATCTTAATATTGAAAAATAAATTGGGCAAAAGGACTTAAAATCCCAACTAATGGGCCAAACGTCATAACATCTGAAAACTATTGGTGCTAAACATGAGGAAGAAGGGGGACCAGAAAAACGGCCCATCTCTCCTTAAGTACCCGCCGACGTTTCTGAAGCCCCTAGGTAGCAATTACGGATCATGGAGATAATTACAGAAGGAACCGACAGAGCTGACCGGATGATCTATAGATTAAGGGGAGGTGTATAGGTTGTTCCCTAGACCTCCATCAAGATTAAAATTACACCCCCTAGACCCTCTTTCAAGATATATTTGTAAACTTTTAGGTAGAAAAATGCCTCGGCCGAAGTTACAGGCTCGCTATCACTCGCCAGGAGATGACAAGAAAGTCTAAGAATTGATTGAAATGGGGCGAAAGTTCTTAAAATTGCCAAACTAATGGGGTCAACGTCTAAATATATCAAAAGCAATGGGACTAAACATGAAGGAGAAAGGGGTGCAGAAAAAACTCCCTCGCGTGGAAATATCCCCTGAAGATAATCAAGTACCATGATTTGAATTTTGAGAGAGTAAAAACAAGTATTAAATCCTCAACAGGTGCAATATTCTATCCCATAATATACTAGAAGCTCCAAGCTTGAATTATGTAGTATTGTACGGCATGCTCAAAATGTGGATGTACCGTAGCATTAGGCAGTCAAGCAATTCACCACTTGCGAGTTTCAGGCTGTAAGGAAGTTGGAGCCGTAAACATTGAATTATAACAGAAATGCAATAGTAATTAAGGAAACCCCGTTCTTAACTTTAATCCTCCATTACAAACCCCAATGTACCTGAATAAATTAATTAAAGCAAATGATCTTCCCGGGATTCGATCAGGACACCACACCCAGAACATATATACTGTATGTAAGACAGCTGTATTTTAGCTGATACATTTTGTTTAATATAAATGTTAACAGCTCCAACTTCCCCGTAGTACTACATATGGACGAACGAAAAAGAAACGCCTATCGAAGGTTAGAAACCCCTTTCTCACTCGCTCTTCATATAACAGCTCTACAATCAGTGGCCACCAGGGCTGGAACAAACAAATGTAAATAATAATTTTCAGTAAAGATTAAATCATATCATAGGTGAAACCAATTTTCAAATTGGTTATATACTTATAGATAGGTTACCTACTGTATATGCGAGAATCAATTAACACAAAATACAAATGAAGATTTGGGAACGATGACGTAAATCCATTGTACAACTAGTTATTAACCTGGGAATGGGGCTGAGACTCTTAAGAGGTTTTACTGGCCGAAGGTGACAGGACTCTAAATATCCAAGGCCTAAACAAATATTTTTAAAAAGCCCCAGTGGCACTCAAAACAAAGGAATATGTGATTAAATGAGATAATTCCCCTCCATACCTCCCATCACTCCTCCACATGTGTCCAAACCCCTCACCTTCCCCCCTCTTCAATTATCACCTATTTTTCATTTTATTCCCTTGTTTATCAGTTTATTTTCAGCGCCAATATCCCGCACCCAGTTTCAAGGTCAGAGGGGAGGCATATAGAGATCGTAGCAAGAGAGAGACTTCACTTGCAATGCATTAGTGTCGATCGATAAGTGAGAGAGGGAGGGTGTGCGCCGTGCCGGCTCTCCTCTCATGACTGAACCGGTCGGCAATACTTCGTCTTTTTCACCCCCCAAATACTATTTCCGTCGGGAATGAGCCTCAATACGTTCGCCTGGCGGGCACTTTCCAATAACATAGCTTCGCAGTTTAAAGGTTAGGTATGTACCTTTTATGCAAAAATGCACCAAAAGTACCTATTGCTAGATATCAGCTATTAACGCATGAACTGCGAAGCCATGGTAGTTCAAACCCTCCTGCCAAGCGAAGCTATTTGGTTCTATTCTGACGAAAATCATCATATGTAACATATATATAATTATTACATATGCGCCTATTTTGCTTTTAATATGAACATATGAACATGGGAAAGCAATTAAACAAGTGGTAACAGCAATTGGCTGGTGAAAATCGTATATTTTAGCCCCACGGTCGTAATCTGATCTTAACCCGGGAACGGCGAGAACACTCTTAAGAGGTTTTGGTGGGCAAGGGCGAGAACCCTCTTAAGAGATAAGGCCTAAACAAACAAAAATTTAAAAGGCCCCAGTAGCACTTAAAACAAGTGAAATGGTTATTAAGTGAGATAATTCCCCTCCATACCTCCTATCACTACTCCACATCTGTCAAAATCCCCTCCTTCCCCGCCTTCAATTATCACCTATTTTCCCTGTTATATATTCCCTTATTCATTGGTATATTTTTGTGTAAACATCTCCAAACCAATCCTAGGCTATGGTCTTGTGTGTGTCTATGCGTGGGAAAGAGAGAGAGAGAGAGAGAGACAGGTCTCAGTCACTCTCCAGGCTTCGAGAGAGGAGGGTGTGGGCCTCCCCTGTCTCTCACCTCATGAATGAACGCTCGGCAATAATTCGCGATTTTCACCATCCAAACAATATTCCCACTTGTGTTATTGTTGTTACATGGTACTATCTTCATATTAAACATAAAATAGGCGCATATGAATAAGTAATAACGATATTTATCTTAAAATTACGATTATAGGCGGGAATGGAGCTTAATATTGCTGCCCAGAAGTGTGGTGTCCACTACATCCTGCGCGCGCTTGCCGGGTTAACCAGCGAGAGAGAAACACCCTAACTCTCTTGTGTCTAGCATGGTACTGAGACTCCAGGGGAGCTCTCTGACTGGCTTAGAGGGTCGGAGATACACTCCTCCACCCTACTCCCTCTCTCCCACCCGTCCTCGCACGAATATACTCAATAAATATCAGGAATAATAGGGAAAATACCGGATAGTTGAGAAGAGGGAAGGAGGGGGTTGGGACACATATGTGTAGGAGTGGCATCATGGGTTGCATGTCATCTCAACCAGTAGACCATTTCAACCAGTAGCTCTCAACCAGTGCCAAATTAACCCAGACCAACCAAACCAGTGCCAAAATATAGTACTAACCTAACCTAACCTAACCGTATTGGTTGATTTGGTACTGGTTGAGAGCTACTGGTTGAAATGGTCTACTGGTTGAGTTGACCGGTCACCTGCATCATGTAATGGAGGGGAATTATCTCACCTAATCACAAATTGCATTCTTTTGAGTGCCACTGGGGTGTTTTCTAAAGCGGCTATCCCACTGCGTGAATTTTCGATGGCGAACGCCCTGCGACTGTGTTTTTTTTTTCTATGTTCCAAAGTTCCCCATATTTGCTAGAGTATTCTCCAAATGTCACGAAAAGCGCACAGCATTCGTCGTAGCTTCGACCCTGTTCGCCCATATTCACCCAGAATCGCCGTTATTTTTTAGCATGTTAAAAAAAAAAGGCGGCGAACGAAAATGTTGGTGAATTTGGCGCACGGCATCGCCATGGCTCGCACGAGTCGCACATTTCGTACCATTCTCGTCTGATACGCCCTGGTTCGCCAATTTGCAAATTCCAATTATTGGCAATGCTGCTTTTTGAGCGAATAGGGCGATAACCCTATGACAGTAGCGCAAATGCAGCGAATGTGTCGACGAATTATTGCCAATGCCATACGAATGACATGCGATATGTGGCGAACTGAGGCAATAGGTGGGTTTATATATGTGACTGTTGATGTGTCTCTCACTATACTCTGTTTCTTTTCAACTGACGGTAAAAAAATGCATTGTTCCCATCAGGATTTCTCAGTTATTTTGAAGATTTTGTAGTGAAATGTGTTGCTAATTATATAAACTTGGACGATAATTTAATCATAAGTACAATATACATAACAGTAGGTTATGTATACTTACCTAATTAATTCTTCATAATATTTCATAATAAACTTACAAAATACGAGTTATAAGTTCAAATTAAATGTCAGTGTACCGGAACCATTATCGAAACAGGTGATGTGTGTGTTATTGTTGTGTGGCTATGTCGAGTGTGTAAGTGAGGCATAGTTATTTCAAAAGGCCATGTCTAAGCTGTATTTAAGGGAACGTTCGAATGGGGCGAACGTCTTAAAATTTCAAAAGGAATGGTGCTAAACATGAGGGAGAAAGGAGTTTATAATAAAATCCTTCAAGTGGAAATCTCCCCTTAAATCGACAAATGATAACTCGAATTAGAGGACACAAACTATCATAATAGTGAAAGTGTTAATTTAATAGTTCTATCTATCTATCTATTGCCTGACGCCGTGATCCCCGAAGGGGTGGCCACGAACGAACCGCCCCCATGCACCTCTGTCCCCAGTCAGTCGACGCCCCTCCCCCCAACCAGCACCGCCTTCGTTCATGTAGTTCCTCACTCCATCCTTCCACCTCATATTCGGTCTACCTCTCCCCCTCTGTCCCTCCACCTCGCTCTCGTACACCCTCTTAGTTCTCTCGCTTTCCATACGTTCCATATGGCCGAACCATCTCAAGTTGTTCCTTTTCACACTTTCCAGCACATCTACCTCCACACCACACCTCCTTCTTACTTCCTCATTAGTCTGTCTATCCCTCCATGTAACTCCGCACGCACTCCTTAAGTAATTCATTTCCACTGCTCTCACTCTTGGTCTGAGTCTCTCAACCAACGTCCATGCTTCACTTCCGTAAGTCAGTGTCGGGATTACCACACTGTCATGCAAGGACTTCTTCACTTCCATACTGACCACCCTATTTCTTGTTACTGCTTTTAGCGTTCCTACAACCCTCTTCCCCTGTTGTACCCTCTCCCGCACCTCTTCATCCATAGTCCCATCTTTACTCAACACACTGCCCAGATACTTAAAAGAGTTGACGATCTCCATAGCCTGACCGTTCAGCTTCACCTCACACTCTGTGACTTCACCCCTTTCGAAGACCATAACCTTGCTCTTCCCCGTATTTACCTTCAAATTCCGTTTTTCGCACACTGTTCCAAACTCATTTACCAGACCCTGCAACTCCCATTCATTATCACTCATCAGAACTGTATCATCCGCAAACAGCAGTATAGGTAGCTTCCACTCAATTCCCTCCCTTTTCAGCGATACACCAACATTCACTGCTCTTGATAGTATTTCTTTCATGACTCCATCCATATATACAGTAAACAACCACGGGGACATCACACACCCCTGTTTCAAACCAACATTCAGGTCAAAGAACTCGCTCTGCTCACTCTCCACACGTACTGCCGCCTTTGCACCCTCATACATGCTCTTCACTGCTTTCAGCAACTTGCCCTCTACTCCGTATATTCTAAGTACTTTCCACAAACCTTCTCTATCCACTCTGTCATAGGCCTTCTCCAAGTCCATAAAGGCAACATACACCTTTTGTTTCTTCTCCAGATACTTCTCCACAACACAATTCAGGGTAAAAATCTGATCTACACATCCTCTTCCCTTCCTAAAACCTCCCTGCTCGTCGCCTATCCATTTCTCCGTTCTCACTCTCACTCTCTCAATCACTACCCTACTGTATACCTTCCCTACTACGCTTAGAAGACATATTCCTCGGTGGTTACCACACACTCCTCTTTCCCCTTTGCCCTTATATAGGGGGACTATTATGCCAGTCTTCCAGTCATCGGGTGCACTCCCCTTCTCCCATGCTAGTTTGCACATTTTCCATACCCATTCTATCACTATCTCACCACCATACCTCAACATTTCCCCACACACTTTAATTTAATAGTTACTTCTACTTAACCCTTTGAAGATTAGGACTCATTTTGACAGTACATTCTGACTACCTTTAGACGGTTTTATCCAGCTTAGGAATGATCTGTGGTAACTAGAATGGTAAAGAGTATCTCAATTAACCCTCTGACCTCCATCATTTTATACACTTCCTAATCTGAATATAATAGTCTTATAATTGCAAGGAAAAATAAATCCATAGTTGTATCTTGAGTGGGAATACACCTATTCCATAGATGCACAGACACTCAGACATACCCACACAAATATATTTACATTTTTATTCGAGGGCATATGTTTTTGTAATAGACCTTATGTAAACGAGATTGTGAACTTCGAAAAAACAAAGTTAATGTTCTCTACGGGACTGTTAATTGTTCAGAATAATTTGTCAGTGTATCATTGTTGTTCTAGCAAGTATTGTTCAGATATTCCGAGATAAGGCTTGTACACATTGGTCCATAGATTCACACACACACACACATACACAAACACACAGAATGTCCAGCTTTTCCACATTTTGCCTCTTCACACACACACACACAGAATGTCCAGCTTTTCCACATTTCGCCTTTTCACACACACACACACTCTCTCACTACAGCACGCATACATGCACACAAACTCTACAACACACACACACACACACACACACACACACACACAGAATGTCCAGCTTTTCCACATTTCGCCTTTTCACACACACAAACACACACACACACACTACAACACGCATACATGCTCACACACACACACACATGGCATTCGCCACGTTCGCACAACCTTCGCGGTGTTTCGCATCACATCATCCAACATTCGTAGGACAATCGCCCTGCAATCGCTACTGTCGCCATCATCGATCGCCAAATTCGCCATGATTCGCCATGGTTCGCCATCAAATGTCGCACATATAATTCGTCATTATCGCCTTAATAGTCATCCACAATCGCACTGTGATCGTACTTCTGTCCCACTGCAATAGACATCATTCGCCTTGTTCGACTTCATTCGCTTCTGAATACGCCCTATTCGCCGCGAATTAATGGACATAGACAAAAAACACAGTCGCAGGGCGTTCGCCATCGAAAGTTTGCGCAGTGGGATAGCCGCTTAAGTTTTTTTGTATGCTCTGGATCTATTGAGGATGGTCGCAGTGCACCAGAAAAACCTCCATTGAGGACGGTCGCAGTTTTAGGGTTAAGATATAATAAAGCAAATTACATTGCTAGAACAGACTTCTGAAATTCAAATGTCGGGGCTTTATTGATTTATATATAACAAATTTATGCTAAGTTTTAGATTTAGACAGTGAATATTATAGTCTGAAATGGCTGCAGCTCACATGCAAAATTCTCTAAATCTTGAGAAGATTGCCTGGAGGTGTTATTTATGGCGATTGTCTCCTTCCTGGTTGTTTCCTGCACATTACCCACAAATATAGCTATTTACACACAAATGAATCAATTTAAATACCCAACGACCTAACACTGACATTGAAGCGGCTGTCTTCATTGATTGATTGCAAATGTTCCCTGTACTTTAGCTAACCAGCAACCCTGATGACCGAGTAAACATTTATATATATATATATATATATATATATATATATATATATATATATATATATATATATATATATATATATATATATATATTTTTGTTTTCTTTAATGTATACAAGGTTAAAGGAAGTAGCAGTTTCAGCACCCCAGGCTATGCCTATGGCACCATACAAACTCACAAGCCTGGGAACCCCCTCTGCCCCATCATCTCCCAGATCCCCACTGCCACCTACCAGATCACCAAGGCCCTGAACAACCTCCTCACCCCCTACGTGCCCTGCCAATACAACCTGAACTCAGCCAACGATTTCTTGGAAATTCTACGAGACGCCCCCCGGATTAACGACCATACCATCGCCTCCCTCGACATAGAAAGCCTGTTCACCTGTACCTCCTGCGTCCACGCATCCTGCAACGCAACAGACTATCCCAAGGATCTCTAGCAGCCAACAAAGATAACTTCACCCACCCCCAGCCAATCACAGACCAGATGCAGCGCGCGACTCACAAGTCGGCTACCCACTACCAATGGCAGGCCTCCAAACACGCAATAGCCCCGCCCCCTCCTCGCCCCCTGATCTACTCACCTGTATATACTGGAATGACTTCTGCTTCCGTGGCCGAGGACCCTCGGAGAGTGCTGAACGCAAAACCAAGGTAATTCTTTCGGGAATGGAAGCATACATTCCATTTTCTTTCTCTCAGTCTAATGCAAAAAAATCTTGGTTTACTCACGCTTGTTCTACTTCTGTCCATGACAAGGAGGAAGCGTTCAAACGGTACCGATGCCTTAAAACTCATGAATCTCATTCTTCCTATGTTTCTGCCCGGAATCAAGCCAAATCTGTTTTTCGACTTGCCAAGCACTCTGTCATCAATAATAAATGCACTGAACTATCCAACTCTAGCACTTCCCAAGCTTTCTGGCATCTAGCCAAAAAAACTCTCCAACAACTTTTCTTCCTCGTCTTTCCCTCCCCTTTTTCACTCTGATGGCACAACCATCACTTCTTCCTCTGACAAAGCTGAACTCTTTGCTCAAACTTTTGCCAGAAACTCTACCTTTGGATGATTCCAGTGCTGTTCCTCCCTCTCTTCTACGTATGCCTAATATCCTAATCTCTTCTAAAGATGTACTTTCTACCCTCTCTGGGCTTAATACTAAGAAGGTTTACGGTCCGGACGGTGTTCCTCCTGTTGTACTTAAAAACTGTGCTTCCGTGCTGACCCCCTGCCAAGGCAAACTCTTTTGTTTCTGTCTCTCCTCTAACGTCTTTCCTTCTTGCTGGAAGTTTGCTCTCATTCAACCTGTCCCAAAGAAGGGTGACCGCTCTCAACCCTCCAACTATCGTCCAATTGCTCTCATCTCTTGTATCTCTAAAGTTTATGAAACTATTCTTGCTTCCAAATTTCTTAAGCATTTCTCTTCTCATAATCTGCTCTCAGATCGCCAGTATGGCTTCCTTAAGGGTCGCTCTACTGGTGATCTTTCATATCTTACTAACTCTTAGTCATCCAACTTTTGGGACTTCGGTGAAACTTTTTCTGTTGCACTAGACATATCGAAGGCCTTCGATAGAGTCTGGCACAAATCTATAATTTCCAAACTGCCCTCCTTCGGTTTCTGTCCCTCCATCTGTGCCTTTGTCTCTAATTTCCTTTCCGGCCTTTCCATAGCTGCGGTTGTGGACGGTCATTGCTCATTTCCTCATCCTATCAACTCCGGTGTTCCTCAGGGCTCTGTCCTATCTCCTATTCTCTTTCTAATTTTCATAAATGATCTTCTCAACTGTACATCCAGTCCCATCCATTCATATGCAGACGACTCTACTTTATACCACTCAATTAGTTTTCCAGAACGCCCCCGCCAGCAGTCCCTCATAAGTAAACGTAATGAAGCCATAAAATACTTATCTACTGATCTAGCTACTATTTCCAATTTGGGTAGAGAAAACCTTGTTGCATTTAATACTTCCAAAACTCAATTTATCCATCTTACTACCCGTCAGGAACCTCCAGAGGACTATCCCTCATTCTTCAACAATACAAAAATCAACCCTTCATCTTCCCTCAATGTCCTCGGTGTCTCTTTTTCTTCGCTCTCACTTGGAAAGACCATATTACCAGTCTCGCTAAGGCAGCCTCCCAGAAACTGGGTGTGCTCAACCGCCTCAAGGGGTTCTTTACCCCTGCGCAGCTTCTTGCTCTGTACAGGGGCACAGTGCGTCCTTGTATTGAGTATTGTTCACATCTGTGGGGATGATCCTCTCACACCCCACTCCTAGACAAAGTAGAAAGAAAAGCCTTTCGTATCATTAACTCCCGTCCACTCACCAACTCTCTGCAATCTCTCTCTCTTCGCCGCAATGTTGCATCACGCTCGCTATTTTATCGCTACTAAAATAATCAGTGTTCCTCGGAGCTTTCTCAGTGTATACCACCTCCTCTACGTAGGGTACGTAGTACCCGCCTTGCAACACAATCCCACCCATACTCTATGCAACTCTCCAACCCAAGAGTGAAACGGTATTCTCAGACTTTCTTCTATTCAACTGCTGAGCTCTGGAACTCTCTCCCAGAATCAGTCTTTCCCTCTTCCTCTGACTTAAATTGCTTCAAATTCCGTTTGTTCAGGCATTTTAGCTCGAACGTCCCTTGATTTCGGCCCTGTCACTCTTTGAAATCTGGGGAGGCACTTGCTGCAGGCAGTTATGCCTTTTGTCTCCCTTATTCACACAAAAAAAAATGAAAATAAAACCGTAATTTTGAATAATGTAATCATTCCTTGAATATGCTAGTAGACTAGCGAAACGCCGAATTACCATGCACTTTGCTAACCTTATCCACCTGCTGATTGAACCCCAACGTAAATTAATCAGAAATATATTTTCTCTGAATAATAAAATGTTGAATGCTGAATCTGCTACTTCCTTTAACCTTGTTTGCATTAAAGAAAATGTATTACCTGGCTTTACTAACATATACAGTATATATATATATATATACCGGTATATATACCTATATATATATATATATATATATATATATATATATATATATATATATATATATATATATATATATATATATATATATATATATATATATATATATATATATATATATATATATATATATATATATATATACAGGTATATGTATATATTTTATTATTATTTTTCTTTTTTTTGGGGTGAGGGGGAGAGAATAGTTTATAATTATTACATTCATGTAACATTGCAATACTTGGGAACCGATTTGGAAGAAACAAAGGGAGAGTTAATGAGACCTGATGTTAAAGAGGGTACAAGCATTCTAATATAATAGCGGTAGTCTCTTTGTTTGACTTTGATATACATGAAGATAATATGTTTCTACAGAAAAACGAAACGAATTAATAAAATAAGGAGCATATAGGAATTTGCTTATCACAAATAATTGCAAATGGCAAAATTCAGCCGTACGGAGTGATGGTGTGGCGAGCACCATATATATATATATACTAGGAGGGGTACCCGGCGTTGCCCGGGTTTAAATTCTACTACCATAATCACCATCTACTACTAACCACTACTACCACAATCATCACAATACTACTACTACCATAATCACCGGCCTCGACCTCCCTATGCCTCATTAAACGGCGACCTCGATTTCGGCTGCTAAATGACCTCCGATTTTGGATCTGACCTCATCCGTACCCCCATTGTGGGGAGCTGCGAACAACTTTTGTTCCATACACCTTTTCGATCGGAGGCCTCCTTCTGCCCCAAACGGAAATTTTTTTTCGCATTTTTTTTGCTCCCGTATACTACATAAGTTCTGCCGAAAATTGTATTAAACAAAAGTGTCTCTGATTTCCACTAAACTCGCCTAAAACCATTTCCAAAGCCTGGGCTTTCCAACGGTGCCCCACACTCCCACCTGGCACCAAAACTGTGGGATGAGTTTAGTAATAAAGGTACAAAGGTCCGGTAACTGACAGACAAACATTGACCTTTATTTTTTAAGATATATATATATATATATATATATATATAGGATAAGGATGGAAAAGACGCCTGGAAACATCTTGAACTTTATTTTCGAATTTTCGGCACCTCACGGAGCCATCTTCAGGAGCAATACAGAACCTAAAAGAAGTAACTTTTATTGTGGTTTCATGTAGAATAGTATTGCTGAAACCCTTTTGTTTCGTGGACAAGTTTCTGAGTAAAGGACTTGTTTTTTGTTTTAGATTTAAACCGGGAATCTCTCTTTAGTAAATTTGCCTTCTCTGATTGGTTGGTGTTCAATCTTAGCGTATTATTGTATAATTTATATTTACCTTATTTACATAGATAGGGTACGATGGCCAATGCAGACTACTGGCCCCAAGGAGACGCACTTGAAACAAAAAAAACTTGCACAGGCATAGGATGAGTAGATAGATGCATGAATGGTGGGCCAAAATATTTTTTAACTATCACCTAATATGCTCACATAGTACCAGCTGTTTATTTTCATGTTATTGCGTGAGATGAGATGAACTAAACAAAAATATCATGTTTTCGCAAATTCCTTACGGAAAACCTAAGAATTTACTTTTTTTTAAAGCTAAATTTCTCACAGTTCCCTAATTTGATCCTCTTTTCTGTTATTGTTGGTTGATAGTGCATGAGTTGAAGTATACCCCTGCATGACCAAGAGGCTTTTACTTGAACGGCTAAAGGGGAGGGAGGGTGCGTCCCCATAGGGCCAGCAAAAAACACAAAATCCAATAGAGACGCATGTTTTCAAACTGATGCCAGAAGGTCGTACACCACAGTGGTAGAAAGCCATACTCACCTCTCTGTCTTGTATGAATATGGTTGAGTTTCCTTCAGCATTGACAGAGCTGCCTTAACTAGAACAAGGGCTACCCTGGGACCAATAGAGACGCACTGCGCAAAACCTAAGGAGACACTCGTCTGTTTAGGGTAGCTGGGTTGCGTCTCGTTGGGTCCTTGTAAATATGTGTTTATGTTGGTAACATTATTAAGCATAATAACCTTTTGGACTAAATAATTTTTGCTGGATCTAAGGAGACGCACCTCTTTCCCCATCTCAGCAAATCGGAATCGAATCAAGCATTTTTTAGCTACACAATCAAATTTTGTTGTAGCCCCCCACCCCCATCATGCCTCTCCCTACTTTCCCCCACCATTTCCCCTACCATTTCCAACACCATTTCCCCAACTTCCTTTCTTATCACTCGATAGAGTGGCAACATGAATGAGCCCAACTCTTGCCTTTGTCAGTCAGACTGAGTGTATCGTCTCACCCCCGGCCACGACATTGACACGCACACACACATGCCTGACCTATACATAGCCTACACACATAATGCACGCACATTCAAGCACTAACCTAAAAAGTTGTCATTGCTTTTGAGTTGCTCACATATCTACCAGACTACCCAGAAAGTTACAGTTTTTACCATTTTCAAGCTGAATGAAGGTACATGAACATGATGTTGGTTGGTTATTGAACGTTTATTATTTACAGAGATAAGCAGGCATAAAACAGGCGCATTAGCACCAAATATGCATGGGATAGCGAGTGGCACTAGATTTAAACCTCAAATTAGCATTAATGTTCCATGTACAACTTCCCTGCACCCTCTAAACTCTTTTGGTAATGGCCTATAATTAGCAAATTAGTATGTTAAGTTATATTATCTGTCTATTTAATAATATGAATTATATGGCCTATGTGAGTCAGTTTTGTTATCTAAGCATTGTAAACTTACAACCAAAAGTACCATGCATTCTTTCAAATACCAATGAGGTTAATACATATATAGTTTTTGTGATTTAAACACTTCTGCGTCTCCTTAGGTCCAGGTGCGTCTCTTTAGGGTTTTGTGATAAAAAGGAGACGCATGTCTTATTTGTCTTCTCACTCTTAAATAAGAACAGGTACAACATTTTTGTTGACATTCTTT
The DNA here is from genome assembly GCA_032716605.1 of Paralithodes platypus. Taxonomy (NCBI): domain Eukaryota; kingdom Metazoa; phylum Arthropoda; class Malacostraca; order Decapoda; family Lithodidae; genus Paralithodes; species Paralithodes platypus. The sequence goes on along the minus strand of CM064529.1, from coordinate 21,626,361 downwards.
AAAAATATAAACATTTTGCTATTTATCCCCCCTACTCTCAGTTTCCAATCTGTTATAGGCTGACAGAAGCAACTCGACAACAAAATAAGTACCCATTTTTGCGTCTGCATTGGCCATCGTACGCCTAAGTTCTTTTTAAATATTCATTGATAGTTTCACTATACACTTCGAGTTTTCGTTTTCTTTATATATAAAAAAAAAAAATTTTTAGAACCCGTTCTTTTGTATAAATTCTAGAGTGTATACTCTATTTTAGGTTCTGTGTTGATCCTAAAGATGGCTCCGTGAGGTGCCGAAAATTCGAAAATAAAGTTCAAGATGTTTCCAGGCGTCTTTTCCATCCTTATCCTTATCCTATGGAAATTACGGTGTCCTAGGTCACCTGCTGATGTTCTACTCACTATATATATATATATATATATGTGTTATACCAGGATTTGTACTGGGTTTGTATATTGGTTATAGTGAGTTCTATCAAGACTGGGGAATTCAGAGTTCATACAATACATGCAAAGAGTCAAATAGAGGATACATAAAACACCAAGATATAGTTTAAAGAACAGTTTTAATTATCTTACACTCTACGTACATTAATAATAGATAGAGATACTTATAATAAATGGTATAACTTTATACAACATGAGAATACTGGATTCGAGCACGATCGAGGATCTAGATGGAGCTCAGGTATACAAAATAAGTTTAGCTGTCCACCACAATAATATCTTCTCGAAATACTGAGAAGTCGGGAAATACCCGTACATAGATTTACCTTCACATATGCTCACTATAAATACATAATAGACGAGGTTTTACACTGATTTAATCTCATGATATCTAATTTCCTTAATGCACTAGAGGAAGATTAGACAGAATCAATATAGGACTCTAACTTTGTGATGCACTTTGCGCACTGGTGAGACTTTGGCAGAGTCGATAATTTATAGACTAACTTTATAACACGTGAGAAATTCTACAGAGTCAATAGGTTGGGGCTCTGACTCTAAGATACCTCGTCACTGGTATCGACCTAATTCAGATTTCTATTATATCTCCAGAATTAATACTTGGAGTAAAAGTTGAGGTAGCAGCTTGCAGTCCTCTGGGTCTCCGTTGGGCCGTCCAGGTTGGCCTGTCGTGTGAATCAGTTGTTTAGTTACAGATGGAGTAATGGGTATAATATCTTAAATGAGGTTCCTTAGTATCATGACACTGGGCAGCTCATCGGACTAACGCGAGTATGTTTTAGATACTCGACTATCCTGATCGTTTTATTACTCGGTGATGAAATTCTGTTCAGGTACTCTTGACTTGGGGTCTTTAATATAATGCCTGTGTCATGACACAGTGACAGGATATCGAGCTAACGCAAGCAGATAGTATGATTATGACCAATACTATTTTCCTTGACTACCACTGACCTTTATAAGAGGTTCAAAGAACTCGGGGCAGTGTTTAAACCTTTTGATTACTATTGCCAGCTAACATGTCAATGGACAAAAGTTAAAAGGGCTTCTTTATGCCGAGTGCCGGTTAAGGTGTCTCACAGAGCCCTGAACTACTTGGGGGACCTTAGCATGCCAAGTATCCTTTGGTAGTTTTAGAAATGCGTTTTTAATGAAAGAAGTCAATTGGGGACATGTCCATTTGAGCTATCACTTCCTTTATTAAAGGTGCATGCCTATTAATGACTTCAATGTTGCTACTGTGTCATGACAGGCAAACAACAAAGATTTCTCAATAGGTAAAATAACTCCTCAGACCTTGTGTGATATTGGGCATGCCTTTTATCGCCAACTGAATGGGAGGGTAATTTTAGGACTACAAACCACTAGTATGCTAGTGTTATTTGAAAACCTAGAATTGCTTGCCCGGTTCAGTTTTCTCCAGCATAGTGATGACAGTGGCTGAGATGTCCCGGGGTTGATGTGTGGGAGGCAAAAAGGTCACAAGTGCGGTCAGGGGTTAATCTATGGAATTAAGGGGACCCCCTTTAGAAGCTTGGAGGCAAGTACATTGACCTTTGGGTGGAACAGGGGCGTAAGTGTTTTCTCTGATGGTGGGGATAGGAGTCCTTCTCATTCTGGCTGAACACTATCTTTCTTTTTACTTGTTGTTGGGAGTCAGAAGATATCTTAATGGTTTTTCCGAGTGTATTAGACATCCTTATGTAATGGTGGCAACCCGGGTTTCTCTGGGGGTGGAGATAATGGGTGTGCTGGTGGTATTTACATAAATGCTGGCTCGGATATTCTCGTTGGAAAACTGGGGCGGAATTTGTATATATGGTAGTCATTCGTGGTTAGATGTCTTCGTAGGTGTCTCCTTGTTTGTCTTCGTAGGTGTCTTCTTGTTTTCCTTCGTCTTCTCGTCTTTATGATTAGTTGTCTTCGTAGGTGTCTTCGTGGTATTTGTGGTGATGCTGGTTCGGATATTCTTGTTGGAAAACTGGGGCTGAATTTGTACATGTATTCCTCTGTGGTTAGCTGTCTTCGCAGGTGTCTTCGTGTTTTCCTTTGCCTTCTCGTTTTTGTGGTTAGATGTCTTCGTAGGTGTCTTCTTGTCTTTCTTTGCCTTCTCGCCTTTATGTTTATTTACTTCTTCCGTCTTCTTGTTGGTACAGGGTAATTTTGGAATGCGTGGTAGGGCGAATATCCTTTGTTGTGTTGTCTTTGCTTGTTCTGGTGTTTCCATGTCAATGTTAGTTCCTCCTTTAACTGTGACCGGAAGTCGTCCTCTTTGGTGGTAGCCATCTTGTTCTTCTTGCTTGCCTTCGTTCCTCTGTTGTTTATTTCTTGTCTTTATCTCCTTCTCTGCTTCCTATTTCTTTTCCTTCTTCTCCATGTCGCTCTTTCTGTTGTTGTTCCTTGGGTCTGGAATGTAGTGTCCGGAGTTCGTCTTTCCTCTGTTCATTTTGTTAACTTCCGTTGTTCGTTTTGTTTCTGTATCTCCTCTTTCCTTTTGTCTTCCCGCTTCTTCTATCTCTGGTCCTTTGGGAGTTTTCTTTCCTCTGTTTGTGAGTAACTTTGTTAATTCCGTTATTTTATTTCCCACTTGGGCTTTGTAGGCACATCCTCGTGCCTCAAGGTGGAATGTGAAAAAGTTACCCTGGCGGTTGAATGTTGGAAGGGAATGTAGGTATTCCCACCAATCCAGGGAACGTTGATTAGGGGTTCTGCTCGGGTCGATGGAGATGTTGAGGAAGGAAGGTTTGTCTTCGATAATGGCCACTGTTATTGCTTCATCTAAATACCTGATTTTGAAGTATATCTTCTGATCTGGGGACCACTTCACTTTCTTCACGAATGGCGAGGAGTTAGGCATGGCAGTGCGTGAAGTTTGAAGGCGGCTGGCAGTGGTACTTGTTGCTCTGGTGGTGGCGGAAAGGTGAGTGATGACCTGGTTGGTGACCTGAGGGGTTTTAATGAGTCTCGCGGACACAAAAGTACCAGAAGACATACAACTGTCAAAATATGAGTGTGAAATGAATGGAATTGTATTTGTTGCGGATGAGATTCGCAGTGTTTTAGAAGTGGTTGTGGGTGTTGTGTGGTTTGTTTTGTGTGTAGGGGTATGGAAAAAGGTTGAGTTAACTTTCGCAAAAAGAATTGGTCAACATCGATTTGGTGGTTGTGACAGACGTCCTGATCTAGTGCTAAAATATTATCTGGGAGGTGGTTCTGGGCTGGTTTCAGGGGAGGAGGAAGGGGTGGAGGGGGGTTCTGGCGGCCAAGGATTGTGTGTCGTAGGTTGAGAGGGGAGGTTATGATATGGGTTGATTTGTTGGGAAGTTGACAATTTTCTTTGAGATCTTCTGGGGTTTGAGGGAATGGTGGATGGGTAAGGTGAGAGGTGAGGTGGGGCAAGGCAAGGGTTACGGGTGTGGCTGGTTGTTGGGTGAGGTTGATGAGGTTGAGGTTGGTGGGGTTGGAGATGAGTCGTGGTGACGGTTTGGTGATGACGATGCTGAGTGAGGAGAATTAGTTGTGGTTGATGGTGTTGATCGAGCTGGAGTTTGAGGTTGACATTTTGGGGTTGATGGTGATGGTTCAGGGTGGTTTCTTACAGGTAGAGGTTGGGGAAGGGTTTCGAAAGGTGGCGTGGGAGAGGGTGGTGAGGGTGTGGTGGAGTTGGGTGAGGAAGGGGATGAGGGGTGTGGGTGACGATTGTGGGCGTTTTCTTTTGGGTGAAGTTGGTGAGGATGTGGGGGGTGAGGTGGATTGGCGTTTGTGTTGGGGTTGGTTTTGGTGACTGGTGGTGGGTTTGTTAGGTGTGGTTTGTGTGGGGATTTGTGGGTGTGTGTTTTTTTTGTTTTTTTTAGAGTTTGAGTGAGGTCGGGGGCTTAATTTATAGTGAATGCGGAGATAAGGTTGGGTGGGGCGTTTGTGCTTGGTGGTTTTCGGGTGGATTTGTTGGGTAGAGGGGGTTGAATGTGGAGACAGAGAGGGTGTGGGTGGTGTATGGTGATGTTGTGGAGGTTGAGGTGTTGGTTTGTTGGTGGTGATGGTTTCATATAATGCAGGGTTTGTTTTTGTGTTGGTAGATGTGGTGGTTTCTCTCATCAACGGTGGGGTGTCAGGTTGTTGATTAGGTTGCATAGGAGGTTGGTTATTGCAGTCCCCATCAATAATCAAAGGACGGTGGATCCTTACAAATCTATTACGGTAGGTTCTAGTTTCCCCGTGGTAATCCACGATGATTTGGTAAGGATTTGGAACTTTGACTACCTTATAAAGTCCTACGTATCTGAGGACTAATTTGTTAACTACAGGTAATTTTGCTACCATTACTGTGTCACCTATTGCAAAGGGATTGTTGGGTGTGTTAGCGTTGCATGGTACGTCTTGACATCTTTGGGCAGTGTGCAGGGTGTTTTTAAGATGTTGTAGGGGGTCAGTCGTGATGATGGAGGTAGATGGTTGGGCGAGGTGTTGAAATGGCAGTAAAAGGGGGGCCACACCATATACTCTTTCATGTGGAGAGATGCCGTCTTCCCTTGGGTATGAGTTTATTCCCCACTGGATCATCTTTACCTGTGATGGCCAATCTGATGTTTGTAATGCGATCATGCGCGTTCGTAGCTGGTTGTTTATTGTGCGGTGACTGTGCTCACAAATTGAATTTCCTTGTGGCCAGCCAGTATGGTGAAGAGTGTGCTATTTTAATTCTGCATTTCTGAGCGAACGCTTTCCAAACTTGTCCTGTTAACTCTGGGGCATTATCTGAGAGTAAGGTGAGGGGTAATCCGAAATTTGTAAACATTTCGGTGGCTAATAACTCTGCGACGGTAAGTGCATTGTGATCCTTCACCGGGCAGGCAATCAGGAATTTTGAGTATGTATCAACAAAGGAGACGATATAACGCTTCCCATTGCTGGCGGGAAAGGGTCCCATCACGTCGAGGGATAGTGTTTGCCATAGTGTTTTTGCAGAGATTTTTCCTGTCGGGCGGGCCGGGGGTTTTATACCTATCCTTGCCCAAGGTGCATGGCTTGCAGGCTGCTGACACACATTTGGCTATGACTGAGGGACTTGCAGTGCAATATGAGTCTTGGAATATCTTAATCATTTTTGCTTGTCCTAAATGGATTCCGCTTCCTTCATGGAGAATGATCATGACCTCTTGTGTTTTTTGGGGCTCAAGGACTATGTGTCCAGATTCGGTGTAAAGTTGGTCTCCTACCTGGTTCAAGTGATAAAAAACGTCCTTGCGTATTCATTTAGCTTGACTTTGTTTTTCCATGATTGTAATAAATTATGGTCTGTGCTGAGGTTGAAGTGGTGGGTGTTGAGTTGATCAGGGCAGCTATTCTTTCTTTAACGGGATCTGGTACAGGGAGGCGGGAAAGGGCGTCTGTGTTAGTATGCAGTTTGCCGGGTCGATAGTGGATCTCAATATTAAACTCTTCGATAGTCTCTCTCCATCGTGAGTTGGTTTCAGCTTTACGTAGCCATTGTAGGGACTGATGGTCATTTATTAAATCAACTTTTGCTCCTAGCACAAATGAACGGAAGTGGCTTAGGGCCCATATGACCCTGAGGCATTCTCTTTTGGTGGCCGCGTAATTTTGTTAAGCGTTGTTCAGGGTGGAGCTAGCACAAGCTATGATGTTCTCGTTTCCGTCTTGTACTTGTGCCAAAACGGCCCCTATGGCATATAGGGACACGTCGGTGTACAGCCTGAAGGGTTGGCGGTAGTTGGGAAATGCTACTGTTGGGGCATTCACAAGTTTGTCTTTTAAGGTATTAAATGTTATATTTCTCTCTGGTGTCCACACAAATTCAGTGTCTTTGTGTGTGATTTGATGCAGGGGTCTGGCTATAGTTGCAAAGTTTTTTTCGAATCTTCTGTAATATGTGGCTAGGCCGAGAAAAGATCTTACACCTTTTACTTTTACCGGTCACTTCAACCAGTAGACCATTTCAACCAGTAGCTCTCAACCAGTACCAAATCAACCAATACGGTTAGGTTAGGTTAGGTTAGGTTAGTACTATATTTTGGCACTGGTTTGGTTGGTCTGGGTTAATTTGGCACTGGTTGAGAGCTACTGGTTGAAATGGTCTACTGGTTGAAGTGACATGGAACCCTTTTACGGTGGTGGGGGGTTGTTGGGTGTTTATTGTTGACAATTTGTGAGGGTCGGGAGAGATACCTTTGTCTGATATGACATGGCCTAGAAAACCCACGGTCTTTCTTGCAATCTTGCACTTCGAGGGTTTGAGTTTTAGGCCTCCTTGTTGGATGCGTTCTAATACCTGCCAGAGGCGTTGTAGGTGTTCTGGCCAGGTTTTTGCATAAACGATGATGTCATCCAGGTAGGCGAGGCAAGTTTCCCAGGTCAGTTCTCGTAGTACCGATTCCATTAGGCGGGAAAAGGTGGCGGGGCCATTACATAGTCCAAAAGGTAAAACGTTGAACTCGTACAAATGTCCTTCGCTAGTGGAAAACGTTTTTTTTTTTTTTTTTTTTTTTTTTTTTTTTTTTTAAGAGACAATGAACGGAGGAAGGAAAAACACAGATACAACAAAAACGTCCATGTGCCTAAAGGCATCCTCCATTCATAAAATGTTTGTAACAACTGGATTTAAACTTTTGTAGATTGTAAGTTTGTGGAAAGCAACTCGAGGGAAGTGAATTCCAAAGAGTAGTAGTTCTAGGGATAAATTAATTTTGATATGTAGAAGTTCTGCATTGTGGAGGAGAAAGTGTAAATTCATGGGCGCTCTCAGCTGCCCTAGTTCTATGGGGAAAGATGTGGAGAGGCGGCACAATTGAAGCAAGTTCCTCGGAACAATTGCTGTGAAAATATCTGAATATTAATATACTTGAAAATATTTGTTGGTGTTCGGCTTTTATGGGGACTTACCAGTAACCTGCTTGTAGGTCGAAGGTGCTAAACCATTTGGAGCCGTGTAGTGAATCCAACGAGTCATCTATGCGAGGTAACGGAGTTGCGTCCTTAACGGTTGCGTCATTTAAACGTCGGTAACTAAGCAACTGATTCACACGACAGGCCAACCTGGACGGCCCAACGGAGACCCAGAGGACTGCAAGCAGCTACCTCAACTTTCACTCCAAGTGTTAATTCTGGAGATATAATAGAAATCTTAATTAAGTCGATACCAGTGACGAGGTATCTTAGAGTCAGAGTCCCAACGTATTGACTCTGTCTAATTTACAACAAGTTTTCTAAAGTTAGAGTCCCAACCTAGTGACTCTGTCTAATTCCAAACAAGTGTAATGAAGTTAGAGTCCCTAAAATATCGACTATGCCCAAGTCTCACCAGTGTGCAAGGTGACTTACGCCCCTTTCCCACTGATGCGATTTCATACTATTTTCGTCGCCGAGGATGTAGTTTTGTCAATTCGCAACGAATTTGTGCGACGTCAACGATTTTGACCGTTAAAAACCGTTGACAAGTTTACACTCGGCGACGATGTCGCCGATGAATACGACGTAATCGGCGACATTATGCGACTTCATCGGCAAATTGAGCGATGGTTCGCCGATGACCTCGGCGAGAACTGTCACATTTCAATGAAATATTGCGAAATAATGCGAAGGATGAACGAATCCTCGGCGTAAGTTTTGCGACGTCTTCGGCGAATTAAGCGATACCCAACCCATCTCGTCGAAAATGTTCAAATTTATCTTGAAGGGGGTCTAGATTTTTTTGATTTAAGTTTGATGGAGGCCTAGTGAGGAAACTAAGAAATAAAGGAATGAATGACCAAACAAACGGTGCGTTTCCCCTTAAGGGGGGATGGGCGTAATATTTGCTCATTTATATATTTGTTTATGATTTATTTAGTTTCATCCCTAGACCTCCATCAAGCATATAAAGCACCCCCCAATACCCTCCTTCAATATCAATTTGTAAAATTTTCGATAGAAAAATATCCTGGCCGAAGGCCCGCTCCTCAAAAAGTACAGGCTCGCTATCGCTAGCCAGGAAAAACTTGACGCCTAAATGACACGAAAAGTCTTAATATTGACAACGAAATGGGGTGAAATGTCTTAAAATCGCCAAACTAATGGGCCGAACGTCATAAAATATGTAAACTAATGGGGTTAACCATGAGGAAGAAAGGGGAACGGAAAAACGACCCATCTCCCCATAATTCGGAGATTGGCAATGTCCTTGCCGTATGTTTACGTTACGGCTTAGCCCACCTCGCTTTTTTTGTTTTGTCTTTCTCTCCCTCTCTCCTCACTTTTTTTGTTTTCTCTTTCTCTCCCTCTCTCTTTGCCTTGCATCCGTTCGGCCCCATTCAGCTTACTGTTTTAAGACGTTTACCCCAATCCAGGTTTCAATATTTTCCTGGTGAGCGGTAGCGAGCCAACATATATATATTTTTGTTTTGAGAGCAAGTTAATTTGTACATTTTTTGATACAAAAATTTCTCCGGCGAAGCTGGATATCTTCATTCAATGCTGGCTCGCTATCGCTCGCCAGGAAGATATCGATACTTGGATGGGGATAAACATCTTAAAACAGTTGGCTGAATGGGGCCGAATGGATACAAGCCAGAGAAAGACAGAGAAGGAGAGAATGAGAAAAAAAAAACAGGTGAACCCCCTTACGAGAAGTGCATAGAAAAAAGGGTTGACAGGATCACTATAGGCCTAATCCTTTTTTTTTACCCACCTCGCTGAAGGTGCTCTTTGGCCTCGGTGAGGTGTTTTCCGAGCATTCATCTACGTCGCACAGCCCTTCGCACGCCTCTGCGAAGTATACCTGTGGCGGGTATACTCTCGGTGATGCTTTTTTTTCGTGCGACACCCTCGTCGATGTCTCGCCGATGTCGCCGAGGATCTCCGAGGGCCTCGCCGATCCCTCCGGAATGTTCGACGATGCTTGCGAGGGTTCGGACCCCTCGCAAGTCCTCGTCCCAGATTTTGAACAATCCGAACATTTGCGATGACCCGCGAGGGCCCTTGCGAGGCCTTGCGAGTCAAACGATTATCATGAGAGTGTTCAAGATTTTGTTGCGACATGTCACGTATGTGCCCATTTCTTGGTGTCTGCGATGAAAATTGTATGAAATCGCATCAGTGGGAAAGGGGCATTAGAAAGTGTAGAGTCCTATATATTGACTCTGCTAAAGTCTTAGCAGTGCGCAAGGTGCATTACAAAGATAGAGTTGTACATATTGGCTCTGTCTAATCTTCCTCTAGTGCATTAAGGAAATTAGATTTCATGATATAAACTCAGTGTAAAACCTTGTCTATTATGTATTTATAGTGATCATATGTGAAGGTAAATCTATGTACGGGTATTATCCGACTTTTTAGTGTTTCGCGAAGATATTATTGTTGTGTATTATACAAGAGGACAGCTAAACTTATTTTGTATACCTGAGCTCCACAACCAAGACTGCGAGAAAATCGCCGTATTATTGACGCACTTGGGAAAAGCCGTTTCCCTCGTTGCCACCCAGGTAACGCCAGAGCTTACCTGGGATCAGTTCAGATCCATCATGATCGATGACATCAGGACATCATTGGGTCCCTTCGTCGCACATTCCCTTAACACTCCACGAGCGGCTAGGTCGGTAACTTCTACTACCTGGCAAGCGGGTGGTTTTACCCTAAACGACCTTGTTTCCATGCTCTTTTTCATGCATAAACAAGAGCCAGAGCATAATACAATTATGTATCCCTCAAAGGGCGTTAATTGAGCTTTCCAATGACACCAGAACCATCCTTCTACGACCACTGGTTCTCTTGCAACGATCGTGCAACACAAAGGAAAAATCGCTAATATAAGGTAATTTCCTTACATAATTCCCTGTCTAGCGAGGTAATGGTTGAGGATGAGTGAGGAGGGGAGGTTAGTTGCGGCGCGGGGACCGTGCCGAGCGGTCAGAGTGAACCTATGCTCCTCCCACCGCGCGTCTCTCTCTCAGAGCCAATTATGTGCTCAAATTGCAGGCCGCCTTCAGTCGGGCCCTGCCACATAGTCCTTTCATCTCTAGACCGACTTAAGTCCGGCCCCGCTAAACAAGGGTTAATGAAGGACATCAAGTATGAATGATATATAGACCTCACTCTAGCCTCTATCAGCATACAAGTTAAGGCTGCTTACCCCTCGTTAATAGCTGAACAATAGAACCAACACATCTTGGTACACCTAGTCCAGGTGTTACCCCCTGCCGTACAACAACATTTTACGGTGCACGACCCTGTTGGATTCCAAAAAGACTTGCTCACTATCAGAAAAATCCTTGCCGCCCTTCCCAAAACCAAGACTTTCGCGGCCATGAAGAGGTTCCCCACCCATCCAACCATGAACAGAGCAAGACAACAGCAACCTTTCCATTCAAGACATAATCCAACACAAAACAAAAAATACAACTCTCGCCACCCACAACCTTTCCGGCCACAAGCCTCATTTAACCAACCGAGGAGAGTGTACCCTACAAATAAAACAGCTGGACGTTTTTCTTCACGTCCAAATAGTAATTATCAAAATCTTGATCACCCCCTATTAATCATAAATCCTTTTGATTTCCGGGCGTGCAACCCCGCTTGCCCCTTCCACGACAAATCCGGGACAAAGCCAAATCACGAAACATGACTCCTCGCATTTCCGCAGCCGAGGAGGAGTCCCAACACCTAGATGAAGAAGAAACCGAAGAAAACTATGAAACCGAAGACATCGCCCAAGTTATGGAAGACGAAGAAGAAATCCTGGAGGAACCCGAAGAGGATCATCAGGGATTTTAAAGCCTACCCCGCCCATCATGGCTTCGGCGGGGGAGTCTACCATTGAGAGACCACCCCCCATATACCATCTCGCCAAGATACAAAACGTTCCGGTGAGATTGTTGATAGATACGAGCGCAGCTCACTCATGTCTATTTAATTCCTTCTATGCCAAACACAATTTTTTTGGGGGAAACTTGCATTCGACCACCACCAACTTGATCAGCGCCGGAGACACCCCACTACAAATTAGAGGAGAGATCAAACCTCTACACGTCACCACCCCACAACCCTACGCAAATTGTCACCACTCATTAGTAGTGTTCTATCCTGAATGCCAACACTACGACGGCTATATGGGCTTAGATTTACTCCAACATCTTCAAGCTTAGCTAGACTGTTGCCAACGGTTACTGACATTAAAAAAAAAAAAAACAAAAAAATGCAACTACAAAAGACTACAACACCCCTCGCAGAAATAATCCAAAACTTCCACCCCCGCGACCAAGAATAATTGTCATTTCCAAATTCATATCAGAACATTCCCACTAAACTTCTCGTAAATTCGGAGCAAACTCCAGCAAACTCAGAAAAATCCCCTCCACTTTTCCCCACTATCATCAGCACCGCAATAATTAAGAAACAATATCAATTCCCCCTCAACACCAACAATGGATGCCTCTTCACCCTATTCCCCAAGAACATATGATTTTAACCCCAACAGAAATCACCACCGGAAGAGATCGCTGCAGAATTCAACCCGCAGTAATCTCCTCCCATCATTACCTTATCCTCATCGCAAATATTTCAGACGAGGTGCTAACCCTTCCAAAAGGCCTCGTAATAGAAGATTTGGAAACGTTCGATGAAGTGCACCCTACCCCTAAAGACATGCTCAACCAAAATAATTTACCTCACATTCCAAAAAACATTAACATCACTTCAAAAGCATCAGATGCAACAATTACTACAAGAATTCACAGACGTATTTGCTCAAACCCCCACCGAAATTGGAAAAACGCATCTAGAAGAACATCTAATACACACTACAGGGCCACCCATCCGCCAACCATCCCGCAGGAAAAATCCCCTGCAACGCCAAGAGGAAGACCGACAAGTACAAGAGATGCTTGACGCAGGGATCGCCACCCCCTCCATTAGCCCTTAGTCTTCTCCCGTCGTCTAGGAAAGTTGGTTAGTTGACTTCGTAGGTGTCTTTGTGGTATTTGTAGTGATGCTGGTTTGGATATTCTTGTTGGAAAACTGCGGCTGAATTTGTACATGTATTCCTCTGCGGTTAGCTGTCTTCGCAGGTGTCTTCGTGTTTTCCTTTGCCTTCTCGTTTTTGTGGTTAGATGTCTTCGTAGGTGTCTTCTTGTCTTTCTTTGCCTTCTCGCCTTTATGTTTATTTACTTCTTCCGTCTTCTTGTTGGTACGGGGTAATTTTGGAATGCGTGGTAGGGCGAATATCCTTTGTTGTGTTGTCTTTGCTTGTTCTGGTGTTTCCATGTCAATGTTAGTTCCTCCTTTAACTGTGACCGGAAGTCGTCGTCTTTGGTGGTAGCCATCTTGTTCTTCTTGCTTGCCATCGTTCCTCTGTTATTTATTGCTTGTCTTTATCTCCTTCTCTGCTTCTTTTTTCTTTTCCTTCTTCTCCATGTCGCTCTTTCTGTTGTTGTTCCTTGGGTCTGGAATGCAGTGTCTGGAGTTCGTCTTTCCTCTGTTCATTTTGTTAGCTTCCGTTGTTCGTTTTGTTTCTGTATCTCCTCTTTCCTTTTGTCTTCCCGCTTCTTCTATCTCTGGTCCTTTGGGAGTTTTCTTTCCTCGGTTTGTGGGTAACTTTGATAATTCCGTTATTTTAATATATATATATATATATATATATATATATATATATATATAATTATATATATATATATATATATATATATATATATATAATTATATATATAATTATATATATATACATTACTGTATATACCGGTATATTTATTTATGTGTGTGTGTGTGTGTTTGAATTTAAAGACGTTCTCCGGGGTTCAAACCCTCACCCTCAACCAATATATAACATCGACAGGGTATGTCCGGGCCTATAAATATAATCTCCATTGACTAGTACAAGATAATGTAAATAGATATAATTGCATATTATTGTTGGCATACCTGAAAAAATGGCAGGTATAAAAGTTTACATTTTCTTTTTAATATTTATTTCATTACACAATCTATGATATGAGTACGCACATGTGCAAATGTGAATATACATTTCATTACACATCCTGAGGTATTTTTAGCACAGTTGCGATATTTCATTAATTACGTAAGTGTGAAATAGGAATTACAACATTTTCTGTCACGCCGGATGGACAGGTAGTTCTTTTCTTGGAAAATATAATAATTTCCTTTATAACCAGTCACTAGTGACCGAACTATATTGACTGCTTATTTGTGATACAAAGTCATCCTTCATCTCTTGAACGATTAATTTAATACATCAGTTTTGCAATGTTTTATATCCTTTATCATATTTATGATAAACTTCTATTCGTAAACATTTTCATGATTGATACGGACACGTGGCGAACTGTGTTACCCTTAATACTATCATCAAGATCTCCGATGTCTTGTTTCAAACTTTAAAACTTCCGCTGAATTATTGCAAAGACGGACATGCCTCCTGGCTTCTTTGATCAGATATGTTTGATTTGCCCGTGACACAGTGCTTCTTCTACTATGTTGAACATTTTGTCAATACATTTTCCTATTTTCTTCTATCATGCCATGGTTTTCTTCTATCATGCCATGGTTTTCTTCTATCATGCCATGGTTTTCTTCTATCATGCCATGGTTTTCTTCTATCATGCCATGGTTTTCTCTATCAGCTATTCCTCTCACTTACCCATGTACTGTACCTTACTTGGCATTCTATACTCATCTGTTATCTGAACACGGCCAAGCCACCTCAAAGTACGGTACTTCTTTTAGTTCACTCAATAACCTAAATGGCCATATATGGCATGTTACTTAGTTCATCTACTTGTTCACACTAGCCGCCATACTCAAATCAGTCAGTTTGGGGATATCCTCCCTCACTTCCCGTCCTTATTTCACTTCTATTTACGAGTATTAGGAAGATACAAATGTTTTCTTCAGGGACTTTTTAATTATAAACCAACTGCAAATTAGTCTTTCAAGTAAATACATATTGATGATTAAATTATGAATATTGTGTACACAATATAGTTGGAGGTCACTGATACTCGTTTACAATTTAGAAATACCAATGGCGATGGTATTATTGTTTGAAGATGAAGTGAGATAAACTAAACATTGTCAGTTGGTGGGGGCATGAATAGAAGGTTTGTAGCCGTAAGATGGAGTGAGATAAACTAAACATTGTCAGTTGGTGGGGGCATGAATAGAAGGTTTGTAGCCGTAAGATGGAGTGAGATAAACTAAACATTGTCAGTTGGTGGGGGCATGAATAGAAGGTTTGTAGCCGTAAGATGGAGTGAGATAAACTAAACATTGTCAGTTGGTGGGGGCATGAATAGAAGGTTTGTAGCCGTAAGATGGAGTGAGATAAACTAAACATTGTCAGTTGGTGGGGGCATGAATAGAAGGTTTGTAGCCGTAAGATGGAGTGAGATAAACTAAACATTGTCAGTTGGTGGGGGCATGAATAGAAGGTTTGTAGCCGTAAGATGGAGTGAGATAAACTAAACATTGTCAGTTGGTGGGGGCATGAATAGAAGGTTTGTAGCCGTAAGATGGAGTGAGATAAACTAAACATTGTCAGTTGGTGGGGGCATGAATAGAAGGTTTGTAGCCATAAGATGGAGTGAGATAAACTAAACATTGTCAGTTGGTGGGGGCATGAATAGAAGGTTTGTAGCCGTAAGATGGAGTGAGATAAACTAAACATTGTCAGTTGGTGGGGGCATGAATAGAAGGTTTGTAGCCGTAAGATGGAGTGAGATAAACTAAACCATTGTAAGTTGGTGGGGACATGAATAGAGGGTTTGTAGCCATAAGATGGAGTGAGATAAACTAAACATTGTCAGTTGGTGGGGGCATGAATAGAAGGTTTGTAGCCGTAAGATGGAGTGAGATAAACTAAACATTGTCAGTTGGTGGGGGCATGAATAGAAGGTTTGTAGCCGTAAGATGGAGTGAGATAAACTAGATGGAGTGAGATAAACTAAACATTGTCAGTTGGTGGGGGCATGAATAGAAGGTTTGTAGCCGTAAGATGGAGTGAGATAAACTAAACATTGTCAGTTGGTGGGGGCATGAATAGAAGGTTTGTAGCCGTAAGATGGAGTGAGATAAACTAAACATTGTCAGTTGGTGGGGGCATGAATAGAAGGTTTGTAGCCGTAAGATGGAGATTTAATCCCTTCTATTCCGGTGCTGTTCTTTAATTTGTATTCTGGCTACTACTAGACGATGTTATTCAGTTTAACCAGAGCCTCCAGCAATTAACAGGCTTCGAACTATCTTGTTTAACCCTTTTTACTACCACAGATCCTTCTTTAACTGCTCTAAATCGTCTGAATATAGCTAAACTAGTATTACAAAGACGTTGCCGGTACAGAGGGGGTTTATCTTGTGTATGTGAGAGAAGACATTGAAGGATACCACTGGTGAGACGATCAATGGTGTCTTTGTGTGGAGATGGTCGGTGTAGAGATGGCTTCATAAGTAGACAAGGATAAATGTAAGAGTATAATGAGCCGTAATGATTAAATTATTGAATACATCTCGGCATAAACGTAATTGATGACTTATCGATAATTTTGTATGAAAGCTTACTTCTACTGGAATTGTTCTATACATGACGTAAATTTACTTTAGACTATCTCTCTCTCTCTCTCTCTCTCTCTCTCTCTCTCTCTCTCTCTCTCTCTCTCTCTCTCTCTCTCTCTCTCTCTTTGTATATATACATATATATATATATATATATATATATATATATATATTACAGTCAGACTTTGAAACGTAGTAATTTCGTGAATTGATTAAGCATTTCAGTCAATCTGTGAAATGACTGGTTACTAACTGGTTAATAACCTATCAGGTTAGGTTAGGTTAGGTTAGGTTAGGTAGGTTAGGTTAGGTTAGGTAGTTCAGGTTAGGTTAGGTAGGTAGGGCAAACCCCATAGTTGCCTTCAAGCTCCTGAAAAGCATATTGAGGTGTGTCATTGTGTGAACTTCATAAATAATAGGTGGAGATCAATATAACCTAACCTAACCTAACCTAAGTTAGGTTAATAACCAGTTAGAAACCAGTCATTTCACAGATTGACTGAAATGCTTAGTCATTTCATGAAATGCCTAGTTTCACAGTCTGACTGTAACACATATATATATATATATAACGTTTTGGCTTGTCATCGTAAGCCTAAACCTTAAGCTAAAATCAGACCTAACATTTAAATTAACTTACAAGTAGAGTTTGTTACAAAGAATTGTACTGTCCATTAACTATATATGCTTATATTAAAATAAATATAGAGGAACGAGAATATGACAAAAAGCTATCTGAATAGGTTGAGTGTTGTATACACACGATATACCTAAAACCTACATTTGGAATGTTAATAGAAAATTACATTCCTACACAGTGTTAACGAAATGGTAGAAATAATCATGTACGTAAAATGATATGAATGTAATGATTACATATTGTGTTCTAAAAATGGCTAATGAGTTAAATATGAAAATATCGTAGTAAATGAACGAGAGGGGGAGGGAAATATCCGAAGTTTTCTTTTAGTGAATTGTAAACTTAAATGTTATGATCTGTATCAGGGAGGACTTTAGGTCCTTGGTTAGTAGAGAATCAGCCAGGAATCGTGTGACACGGTCGGTGGTAGTAAAATGTATGGAGGAATTACGTTTGTCATCGTCGGCCGCAGGTCTGAATGCTCGAGGACAAACTGACCCAATTCCAATAATTGACATGACGCCTGCTCTGGTTCGCTCACATATAGTAGAGATATGTGCTCTACTGAGGACGCACTGACAAAGAAATGTGATCTAACTTATCAATAAACATATAGAGTACATTAAACTATTGGTGACATTTTGATTACGACCGTCCAATACATTGATAGCATCGTGTCACGATTTGAAGTTATCTGGAGGCCGATTACGTTCCCAATAATAATATTTTATTTGTTTGTTATTTTATTTTTTGCTTTATGTGTATGAAGGAAACAAAATGCAGGTTGCCTGTACGATTGTCTTCCCCAAAGCCAAAAGAGTGACAGAGAACCAAATTCAGGGGACGTTGGTGTCAACATGCCTGGACACTCCAAGTCCAAATCAGTTTAAGTCATAGGATGAAGGAAAGATTTATGGAGGGAGAGAGTTTCAGAGTTCACATGTTGAGTAGAAGAAAGCCTGAGAACATTTGCCAATTTTGGGATTGGAGAGCTGGACAGAATGGGAGTGGAACTGTGTTTAAAGGCGGGTCCTCGCACTTGCCGCAAGGGAGAAGTATGCACTGAGAGATTTCTGAAGAACACTGATTGTTGTAATAGCAATAGAAGAGTGAAAGAGATGCAACAATATGCTACGTGTAGAAAGAGATTGCAGGGAATTAGTAAGAGGAAGTGAATTGATGAGGTAAAATGCTTTTGATTCTACTTGTTCGAGAATTACTGTTTAGGTGGAGCCTCCCAACACATGCGAACAATACTCCGTACAGGGGCCCACTTTGCCCTGATACAGAGCAAGTGCGGGGGTGAAGAAACCACGGAGACGGTTCAGCACACCCAACATTTGGGAAGCTGTTTTAGCAAGAGTGGTAATATGATCTTTCCAAGAAACGTTGGATGAAAAAGATACCCCTCAAATATTGAGAGAAGATGAAGGGTTGATTAATTTATTGTTGAAGAACAATTGATATTCTTGCGGAA
Organism: Paralithodes platypus; assembly: GCA_032716605.1. Classification (NCBI taxonomy): domain Eukaryota; kingdom Metazoa; phylum Arthropoda; class Malacostraca; order Decapoda; family Lithodidae; genus Paralithodes; species Paralithodes platypus. The sequence goes on along the minus strand of CM064529.1, from coordinate 21,608,225 downwards.
GATTGTGATGGAGAATTCAAAGGGAGAAAATGGGTCTTGGAGGCGTATAATTGAATTTGTCAATACATAATCAAGCATGCAAATACTGTGTTCAATTACATTAATTTGTAAGCATGATACATATTACTATCATTCCAACACGAACCTCGCAATGCCACCCACATCGGTTCAAGGAAAAAAACAGAGCAAGTTACCAAATATTAACCCTCTCTGTACCAGCGACGTCTTTTTAATTTTATTCTAGCTGCATTTAGACAATTTCATGAAGCTTACGAAGGATATATGATAGCTAAATGGATTAATTGAGATAGTTGGTAGCCTTTTAATTGGTAAATGTTCCACCTAAGCTGATTAAAATCGTCTATTAATTGCCCGAAAATAATGAAAAGAACGCCTGATGTTCCCCATTGTACACCACTTAATATGGTAATGACCTTATCGGCTCTCATCTTTGTCTGATTAACAGAGGTATGATTATGTAGATGGGGGATGAAAAGGGTCAAGAATAAGCTGATTATTAACTTACTATTTCAATTTTGAACCCAGCAATCTTGCAAATTCTCAATCGGATTTTTGCGTGTATAACATAATCCGTTTTGTTCTTGTTCCATACCACATCAGGAAGATTATAGGTCCGTAGAAATAAAGACCGTTTATTTGTCTCAGTACATATTATTGAAGAGGTAACTATGCCATTCAGAGACAAAGGAAATGTTTTCATATGGTCAGTTGAAGAAAAGAGGGTTGATTATTCTGGCCTTCCTTCTCCCTCATGTTTAGCCCCATTAGTTTTCAAATTGTAAGACCCATTAGTTTGGCGATTTAAAACTGTTTACCCCATTTTTTTGTCAATACCAAGCCTTTCGTGCCATTTAGGTGTCGATTATTTTCCTGGCGAGTGATAGCGAGCCTGTAATTTAGAAGGAATCAGCCTTTGGCCAGGACATAATTCTACCGAAAAAATGTGCAAATTAACCTTGAAGGGAGTTTTTTCTTTAAGCTTGATGGAGGTCTGGGGAGAAAACTAAATAGAATGATAAAGATAAATAACTAAACAAGTGAATATGTCAATCCCCCCTTAAAACTATAAACTATAAATTCCAGACGCTCTTCTACTATATATAAGTAGCGCCAACGAACTTGACAATAATCTGGACCTCTTAACTTCTTATAACTCAACATAAATTAAAGCAATCGTGCTGACATTTCTATCATCTGGGAAGAGTCCACCAGGAAATAGGTGTGGACATTTACAGCCAGGTTGCTCAAGGTCCTTTTGAGTTACGAAGAGGTCAGGGATCGAGATAATTGTCAAGTTCGTTGGCGCTACCTATTGTATACTGTACAATTGTGTGGTAGGTAATTTTGATTATGTCGAGATTGATGATTACATTCAACATCGCAGCCAGTGTCGTATTAATAATGATGTTTTGTTTTGTATTATTATTCATGTATTGTTTATTGTGTCCAAAAACAGCTCTCATACAATTTGATGGATTTCTACATAACTTGGTAGGTAGGCCTACATGCAGTCATTAGGGGATCGCCTTTAAGAGCATAGTATAATTATATGTATTTGATTGCATTTAGGTTAAGGTACTTAGGTGCATACTATCACCATTTGATTGCATTTAGGTTAAGGTTCTTAGGTGCATACTATCACCAATTTTAGTTAATATTCATTGGATATACACACAAATTTCTTCTCTTATACTAAAATGTAAAAGTCTAACTTTTCATTAGAGTCTTCATAGTATGAATCCTCTACAATGTTATATTATACTTCCAGTGTCATTCTGTCACTCGCTACAATGTGTTAAAGTCGCACGAAGATATAGTAGTATACACGTATAAGGCAAGTGAAGTAAAGGCAGTAAGGAGTCAAGACATCTGAGATGCTACACATTTTCAGTGTGCGTCAAAACTGAGAAAGGAAGGATAAGAAGATAGAATTGACGAATATTAAAAATCAAATCGGACATAATGAGAAGGTGATGAAGCTTATTTTGCCTTTTCATATATATAACATGTAATGTCGTCATCCCAGAAACGATTATAAGTAGTTTTTTTGGAAAGATTGTCTTGTAGGTAAAGTCGGTGATTTTGGAACTAATTATTGAGTACTGGTAGAGTAAAGCGTTGCCCGTTGCAGCAGGGGAGGAAGTCAGTGTCCTTCATCTGTACTCTCCCAGCAGCGCCAACGTTGCAGGCGGATCTCATTGGCGATTCATTCCCCCTTTTAGTCGCCTTGTACGACACAACAACACGCAGTAGGATATGTTGTCCATATCCTTTTACTCCATTAAATATGGAGGAACCCCTTACCTCCAGGTGTAAACTGAACAGTTATCACTTGTTGATATATATTTGTCAGTCTCAAGACAAATACTGATGGTATCCCGTGCCTCCTCATAAATACGGAGGTTTATTGCCAGTCAACTGACAGTGTTAGGCACTGGTTACATCATACATTTATGTTACTAGGTAATGGGTGTTAACAGAACAGAAGGTGTTGTGCACTGAGTGTGTATATGCCCCATAGGCCATATACTAAATACGTAACCAGTTCCCTAGACCCAGAACTATTGTATTTCAACCCAACCAGCACCAGCATCATCGATTACGTCCATCACTGTTAATTGAGTACCTAGACGCTATACACTTTTAGAACAATTTAGATGGATGACTGTAGATAGCATCATGACTCTGCTCTAATGTTGTTTTCTCTTATGGCCGCTAATGTGATTCCTGATTATCTTGTGAGATTAAGCTATTGTTTATATAACGAGTCTGAAGGTGGATGACAATTAGAACACAAAATGTAATGCCCCCACCCCCAGAACAAAACAAATATAATAAATGCCAAAAAATGTGATGGCGGATAAAAGTAAATTGGATATGGAAGTTGAAATGGCGGGGTTAGAAGGAGCCAAATTAGAACCCCCACCATATCTGCCCCCCCCCCTCCCCCCCCCCCCCCTATCATGAAGAACCACAACAATCAAGATCCAGGATAGCCACAATAAGAGAAAGGAGAATAACCAAGACAAAGTCCTTATCGAGAACAGAAAAAGAAATGCTGCTGTGCCCCCTATCACAACAAAACCCACTACTTGTGCTCACAGGATACGAGCCGCTCCCTAGTGATAATCCTGTAAGACCGGGCGTCCAACACGGCCCGCTCCCCTACACAGGTGAATATCTCCAACTAGAACCTGACTTAAATTACGATGAGGAATACTTTATGCAAATACCCCATCAACCTCCACAGTTTCCTTGTAATTGTTTCGACCAGAATAACCGACGAAGACAGCCAACAACAACAGAAGAAGATGAACCAACGGTAACGAAAGCATTTTATAATATATCGCAAATAGATCAAATTCAGAAGAACTGTAATATAATTATTATTCACTCGTACAAGCTTTCTAAAATCTAAGTTTAATATTAATAAATAAAGAATAATATTTCCTATGTATCACTATGTATATTATATTTCTAAGGCCATTATTAACTACACAATAATTCAGAAACCAGAATTCGCATGCCTCTAATCTTCCGAAACGCACTAACCAAGGACCAATTTAAAAACTGAATATTACCTACTTGAAATAAATTATTGTTAGGCAAAATTGACAACACTTCCGGGTAGCTTTCGAGCTAACTAATTGTGTATATCAATTCCGAGAATACTTCCGTAGAGGCTAGCCAAAATCCCCTTTGAAAGTATCTGGGTGCGGTGACCAAGAAATAGTGTGTAGGAGAACTAGAAAGTGACCATTCTAGTTTGTGTGTGAGAACGGCGTCCCCCTGCCGTAGCCTTGAGGTATGGGTGGCCAGTTTCGAACCTGCCGCTGAAATGTGCTTGCGGTGAAATAAACAACCCAGACCACTGTATGACCTGTAAGAAAGGAGGATTCATCTGTATCCGGCATGATGAAGTACGAGACATCACTGCACAAATGCTGGACGAGGTGTGCCATGATGTCAGAATCGAACCGGAACTTCTGCCTATGGACGGACAGCGCTTGGCCCACAATACTGCAAATACTTCAAATGAAGCAAGAGTGGACGTAAGTGCTCGAGGTTTTTGGACGAGGGGACAACGGGCTTTTTTCGACATCAGAATCTTCAACCCAAGAGCACAAACATATCGTGAGCGAGGACACAAGGCGGCATACTTGAGAAATGAAAGTGAGAAAAAACATGCTTATGAAGAAAGAATTTTGAACAGGGATCAAGGAAGCTTTACTCCTCTGGTCTTCTCATCGTCGGGAGGTATGGGACCTTCTGCAAGTGTCTTCTATGCCAGATTAGCTGAACAAATATCGGAGAAAAAGCGCCAGCATAGAAGCCAAGTCATAACTTGGATGAGATGCCGGCTCTCTTTCTCTCTTCTCAGGTCTGCACTCCTATGTCTCAGGGGTACAAGGTCCTCCCCGCTACAGAGGACAAGAGTGAGAGACTTGGACTTTGAAATGGTCGTGGCGGAGGGACGAATTGGGGAACAACTAGGTTGATTGTAGGGAGGTACTGGTACAATAAGATAAACTACAATGTAGCTAGAATAAGATAGATTGTACACCACTTTGTAACTGTCACCTTAATAAATAACGGCGTCCCCCTGTGGTGTCTACAGCCACAGACTACAGACTTACGAGTGATACGTCGACCAGATCTCTCACGGATCCTACTTCTCCTCACCCCAAATTAAGTGTTTCTGTGTTACTGTGTTTTGGAAGTGTTGTAAAGGTTATAAAAGATATGCTAGTGTTCAAGTTAACGTAATTTTAGAGGCCCATTTCGGACACTCCTTTCCATAACCTTTCCCTCGTGTTGAACGAACAAAACACACTCTAATTAAGGTTTGCTATATCTATAACCCTCTGGATATAACTCATGTATAATCCATACCAATGTTATATGTATATTATATCTAAGATTTATACCATACACTACACGTAATTACCAGTGAACACTCCCAGATCGTATTCGTTTGTGTTATTATTTGCTGGGTACGAAAGTTCATATTTAAGTGTCTACAGAGAGTGTATTCATTCAATTAATTACAATCTGATATCTTACGTCACTAAGTCCATTTATACTTTATTTAGAGTAAAATCTCATCCTCCATTTACCTCCCGTATAATTAAATCTGTATGACGAGTTCTTTGGCATTCATTCTGGTTTCTCTTAATTTACGCTCAGTTCCGTGAAGTTATATTTCATTCTTATATTCGTTCAGCCACGTTATACGGCTAATACTATTTTTAGTATAATTTTTGGGAATTTCCATTCAATCTTACTGTGTTCCTAGCCCCATTTTGGCTAATTTTATTTAACTACCAGTTCTGTGAATTCATTTTATTATAATATTCGTTCCGTCACTTATTTCGGCGAGTCTTATTTTATTTCCAGTTCCGTGAATATTAATTCATAATTACTGTGTTACTCGCCCCATTTGGCTAATTTTATTCACTACACGTTCTGCGAATCTAAGTTCCTTGATTACTCTTCTATTTAGCCACGATTCCGGCTAAGTTTTATTTATCGTATACTTGGTGTATATTTATTCACCATTTTGAGTTTATAGTTTGAACTTAACTTATAGTTTCTTTTACCTAGGACTAACGTCAAATTTACGCATATATATCCTAGACTTAATTTTGCAGATTCATGGTGTTTATTTATACGCCATCTCAGTAGACTTGACTTGGTATCTTTTGTATGTTTTGTTACGGACTAGGGCTCAAACCCACAACACCATGAATAAATGATTAACTCTAATGAAAAGGCAACACAACTTATCACCGTGGTATTATAAGAATGGAAGTTAACCACCCAAAACTAGACTGCAAGGTTAATATTATCCTCCAGCGAAACCCTACTATTATATTACCCTATTGCTATACAACAAGTCAATCAGAATCATATAATTGATATTATTAAGTTTACGTTAATTAAATGTCAGTAGAAAAATTTATGCTTTTGTAAATCCTTTAGGATTTATATGTAAGGAACCACAAACATATCTAAGGTATTTAAATCTTTAAGTTTATTTGAAAGTGAAAGATAGTAGGCTACATGAAAATAAATAAGGTAGGTATGGATGAAAAGATAATTTAAAAGTATGGATATTATTTACATATAAATTACACTTTATACATCTATCCTTACATTCACACAATACAACATAATCGTACAATACAAAATAATAATACTTATCTATAGAGAGATAGTTATACAAGGCAGGACACACTCAGGATAACCCATGGTGAGGTCTTGGCGAAGCAGAGGTGTGAGGAGAACTGACGTTTCTCAAATCCTATATTATAATATTCTATGGAGTCCTTGCATGGTCAGTAAAGTTATCGTACTGGACTAAAATACAACTACTCGCTCTCCAATCAAACAACTTAACTCAACTAATATTTATATAGAATACTTCATTAAAATATATAAATGAAGAGTAAAACATTAAATCACGAATTATATAAAGACTAATCATACGTCTGCCAGAGAGATGCTTAAATAAGGTAACGTGTGCACTTGGCGCCACAATCTGCCGGCTTTTATGGCCTGCGGCAAACTATGTCTGGCAAGTAGGCTACAGTACACTCTGAACACAAAGTATGTTCCCCGAAGTTAGTTTACTTCCTAAAGGCCTTCCTATGTACAAATAAATAGTCACATATACCCATTAATAATTAGTTAACTCTATCCCACCAGCAATTAGTTTTAATTAAGGCAATACATAACAGTTTACCTACCTGACCCGCACCTTGCATTAACTCAGCCTCACTCCGCCACCTCTACCTGAGGTCGCGATATCCTTTGTCAACTTTTATTTATTAGTACCTCTCTGTGTACATTTATCTCTCATACATATTGTCATCCCGGATCGCTTCGGAGATCGGCCTAACATTCTTGACTTATTTCTGACTTCTAACCCTTCCTCTTATACTGTCAATCTTTTCTCTCCTTTGGGCTCCTCCGACCATAAACTTATCTCCGTCACCTGTCCTATCTCTTCAGTACAGCCATCCGATCCTCCCAGCCGGCGGCGCTTGTGGCACTTTGGCGCTGCCGACTGGGAGGCTCTCCGGCAGTACTTATTTGATTTCCCATGGAATGACTTCTGCTTCTGTGGCCGAGGACCCTCGTAGAGTGCTGAACGCATTACCGAGGTAATCCTCTCGGGCATGGAGGCGTACATTCTATTTTCTTTCTCTCAGTCTAATGCAAAACAAATCTTGGTTTACTCACGCTTGTTCTACTGCTGTCCACAACAAAGAGGAAGCATTCAAACGGTACCGACGCCTTAAAACTCAAGAATCTCATTCTTCCTATGTTTCTGCCCGGAATCAAGCCAAATCTGTTCTTCGACTTGCCAAGCACTCTTTCATCAATAATAAATGCACTGAACTATCCAACTCTAGTTCTTCCCAAGCTTTCTGGCATCTAGCCAAAAGCCTCTCCAACAACTACTCTTCCTCGTCTTTCCCTCCCCTTTTCCACTCTGATGGCACAACCATCACTTCTTCCTCTGACAAAGATGAACTCTTAGCTCAAACTTTTGCCAGAAACTCTACTCTGGATGATTCCGGTGCTATTCCTCCCTCTCCGCCCCCCTCTCTCCTACTTATGCCTAATATCCTAATCTCTTCTAAAGATGTACTTTCTACCCTCTCTGGGCCTAATACTACGAAGGCGTATGGTCCGGACAGTGTTCCTCCTGGTGTACTTAAAAACTGTGCTTCCGTGCTGACCCCCTGCCTAGGCAAACACTTTCGTCTCTGTCTCTCCTCTAACGTCTTTCCTTCTTGCTGGAAGTTTGCTCTCATTCAACCTGTCCCAAAGAAGGGTGACCGCTCTCAACCCTCCAACTATCGTCCAATTGTTCTCCTTGTATCTCTAAAGTTTTTTAAATTATTCATACTTCCAAATTCCTTAAGCATTTTTCTTCTCATAATCTTCTCTTCAGATCGCCAGTATGGTTTCCTCAAGGGTCGCTCTACTGGTGATCTTCTTCCATACCTTACTAACTCGTGGTCATCCTCCTTTCTGGAGTTTGGTGAGACCTTTTCTATTGCGCTCGACATATTGAAGGCCTTCGATAGAGTCTGGCACAAATCTCTAATTTCTATACTACCTTCCTTCGGTTTCTATCCCTCCATCTGTGCCTTTGTCTCTAATATTGTTTCTGGCCGTTCCATAGCTGCTGTCAGGAATTTAGATAAAGAGGTTAAATTACATATCACTGGTACATGAAATATCCCAACAAATAGGTATAATATAATTACCAACGAGGTATTCGATGGGTGTAATCCAGTCCCCCACACGCGGCTAATTCAATTGCATGACATGTAGGAATGTTCACATAATACAATATCGATACAATGAACTTAGCTTAGAGGACTGGTGATGTAGGACTGTTGTTATAAATTAGTATTTGTAGCACATGGTGAACTGTGGGTTGAGTCAGAGCCGGGGGGGGGGATGTTGGCTGTATGGTGTTGATTGAGAGACTCAAGGGCCGGCGTCCGATCGCTTCGCAAAATTACATATGGCTGCCGGCTCATAATAATTATAACCCATAACTTGGTTTCATAATACATCTAGAGCTGATGTAGATATTTATACATTACAGTTAATATTTAACCTAACTTAAGAATAAACTACAATACACAAAGAACCAGCCGAAATCGTACAAGCGATACGATACCGCCAAATTCAAATGTCCTATTGGACCAAAACCTGTCGGGATCATTACCCTATTCCCGACATATTGCCCGCCACCAAAAATGATATACAGGAGCTATATACAGAGAAAAAAAAAAAAAAGGACATCGAAGTCAAAGATCACCTTGTTTGATCTTTGATCTCCAAAGATCCACGGAACTCATAGCCGCCCTCCTTTTGGGACGAGCGCCACCTGAAGCCTGAGGAGGATCATCCTTCTCATCATCAGCTGCCCCACCTTGAGGAGCACTGTCACCAGCACTCTCCCGCGGAGGGGTATCAGTAGAGACGCCAGGATCATCCGGCAGTTCTACATCCTGCTCCAAGGGATATAACCTTACGACTGGGCGAGTAGTAACCCCAGTCGAAGTTCGTATTCTAGCAACCCTTATAAGACCATCAATGCCCTGGAACAAATCGATAATCCTCCCAAGCTTCCAAAATAACCTAGGACGCTCATCATGAATCAGGACGATATCCCCGATACAAGGCCATCGTTGATTCGTACCTTTGATCTTATGAGAGTGACGCTCGCGAAGAGACAGCAAATATTCTTGGGTCCACCGTTTCCATAGATCGTCGTACACCTTGTTTACATACTGGAAGCGACGACGTGTGGCGTCAGCATTGCCGAACGTAGGGTCTTGCAGATCTTCGTTATTTACGGACGATCTAGGAAAGGTATTAAGGGTTCGTCCACGTGTTAGCATAGAAGGCGAAATGGGTAAGAGGTCATCAACATCTGCGAAGGTATAGGTCAAGGGCCTGTCGTTGACTGACATCTCAATTTCTACTAAGATGGTTTGCAACTCCCGTCTGGTCACCAGTGCCCTTCCTAATACCTTCTTCATGGCAGATTTGACGATACCGATTGTTCTCTCCCAAATCGCCCCGAACCATGGTGCACGTGCTGGTATAAATCTCCACTGACAACCCTTTCCAGTGAGGGTAGCCACTACCTGCGGGTCATCCATTAAACTCTGGAGATATTTAGAGGCCCCGACAAAACAAGTCGCATTATCGCTTATAATAATTTGAGGGAAACCATTGCGGCCTGCAAAGCGTCTTAGAGTATGCAAAAACCCCTCACTGGATAGGTCGTCAATCAATTCAATATGAATCGCTCTGGTTACCGCACATGTGAATAGGACGGCATATACCTTTATGATATTACCGGGCGATTCTCTAACATGAATCGCTCCGGTGTAGTCTACCCCGGTTACCTGAAATGGTTCAGTCCTTTGTACCCTGAACTCAGGCAAGGGAGGTAGATCAACTGGGGAGTAAGGCTTACCCTGTAATCTTTTACAAATGGTACAGCTATTGTGGATCCCTTTAATTGCTTGTCGCATCTTAGGGATCCACCAACGTTGTCGCATATACGCCAGAACATAATTTACGCCAAAATGTAGGCAGGTCCTATGGCATTGGCGAATCAACAGTTTGGTAATCAAATGAGAGGAGCTAAGGAGGACAGGATATTTCGCAGAATCAATAATGTCCGCCTTTTGTATCCTGCCTCTACACTTAATTATGCCTCCTTCCATATATAATCCTAGCTGCCTCATTAAGTTTGAGGGTTTGGCCTTTGACTCCTTCCTCAGGATTTGATGTTCAGTAGGATAAGATTCCCTTTGTACTAAACATATTAGTTTTGCTTCTGCTGATCTCATTTCATGGAGTCTGATATGCTTCGAATCTTCACTAAGGAAAGACCCGTGAGCCCGACTTCTCATGTTGTTAATGAAACGGTATATCCATGCAAATACCCGTATTACATGATCATAGCTGCCGTAACGTTACCACTCTACCAACTTGTTATCCTGATGTGTAGTACTCACATTCGAACTACTTAACACATCATCTTGGGGCCGACTTGAAGGATCAGATATGCATTCCCTGAAATCCTGAGGCTATTCAGTAGGAGATTTAAGCCATGGAGGTCCATCCACCAAATAGAGGACGACATAAACTGTTGCGCCGAGATCCCCCTGGAAATTACGTCACTGGGGTTATCCCTGGTGCTCACATAGCGAAATGTAGCTGTAGGAACTAAGTTATGAATCTCATCAGTGCGATTAGAAACATAAACAGGTAACACTTTCTGGCTGTGTACCCATGAAAGTGCTATTTGACTGTCGCTCCAGACATAGACGTTATTAATCTGTAGTACGTCTGTATAAGCATCCAGTGTAAACTTTATTAGACGAGCAGACAGAAGCAATGCAGTAAGTTCTAATTTAGGAACTGTAATCTTCTTTATAGGGGCTACTTTGGCCTTCGCTATAGCCAGCGTCGCTTCACCACCATTGCATATGTATATGGCAGTACCGTACGCACTATTACTAGCATCAGAAAAGGCATGTAGATCCACCTGTTGACCACTAATAACCTGACGATTAAGTTGGACCTTGCAACATGTGGAAAGGTCCGACCGAATCAACCGCCAAGTATCTTGTAACTCAGTCGGGAGGGGCGTGTCCCAATCTAGTTTTAGCCGCCACAGTTGCTGTAAAAACATACGAGCAGTGACAGGCAGCAAAAAACCTAGGGGATCAAACAACCTCGCTGACAAACTTAAGCAGTTTCGCTTGTTCATAAGCTCACTGCCGCATGGGGTGTGACAGAAGGATATACAATCTGTGGTAGTGTCCCATTTGTGGCCTAAAAACTTCACCTCACTATTCTCAGTAGCTACACCATCAGAAGCAAATTGACCTTTCAAAAGATCACTATTAGTGGCCCATTCTCTCAAGTATAGATGAGCCTTGGCAAATATATCGTGGATCTCCCAGCATCTGTCGAGCAATATATCTTCATCGTCTCCAGTGCCTTGAAGATTGTCCACATAGATCCCCTGCTTGATCTCATTCTTGAAGTCAGGATCTAGTCCAGCCTCCTCAAGATGACGCAAGATAGTAGCGTTGAGAAGGAACTGGGAACAGGTCGCCCCGAATAAGACGACTCTGAACCTGTAGACCAGATACTCTGAATCTAGATCCATTGGGTCCCGTGGCCATAAAAATCTTGTCGAGTCCCTGTCTTCACGATGGAGTTGAAGCATCAGGAAGGCCTTCTCAATATCGGCGACCCATGCAAACTTATGACATCTGAAGCGCAACATAATTTGTGCGAGATCAGAGACCAGGGACGGACCCGTGTACAGACAATCATTCAGGCTATAGGAGCGATCACTGGATTTAGCAGAGCAGTCATACACAATACAAACAGGAGTGGTGGAACTGTCCTTTTTTATCCCATGGTGAGCAAGGTAATGGATGTTATCCCCATACTCATTGAGATCCACTCTCTCCACAAATCCACGTTGTACCTGCTCATTTAAAACTGCCGCATAAGTCTCGCAATAATTTGGATCTTTGACAAACTGCTTCTGAAGGCCACGTAACCTACCAAGTGCTAGATGGAAATTAGTAGGTAATTTACTCTTGTTATCATTCCAAGGGAGCCTTACCACATACTGACCTCTGCCAGAGTCATACGTTACAGTCTCTTCATACGAGCTTAACGCTAGCTTGGACTCACGATCAAGTTCATGTGGGTCAATTCCAATATTGTCCAAGTCCCATAGCTTATCTATATCAGTACATGTATTATCAGGCACCTTTGGCCTAATATATTTATCTATGGGGCTTACTGCTACCTTGAGGACCGTAACCACCTCCACCTGTGTGTCTTGAGAGGAAGTGGCATAGGATCCAGAAATGGCATACTCTTGGATCGTGGGGAGCATTATAAGCTTATCTACCCGCCGATATCCAGGGTGAACCAGGTCGTAGTAATAATCAGCTCCGACCAGTAGCATAATACCATTGTAAGCAGAGAGTTGATCATCAGCCAGTTTATAACCCTTGCTTCTGAGATATTTCAAATGTGGTTGAATCTCTGATGCTATATAGAAACTGGGTAGTGTGTCGACCACAACAGCCTTGATGGGACATACCTTTTTTCTATAAACATAGGAAATCTCCACTATATCATAGTCACTGGTATCTATTTCACCAGTGAAACCATGGAGACGCAAATTCTCTTGACCCTTGCTGGTACACTTGAGCTGGGGTAATGATGACCGCAGAACGAATGACCTCTGTGAGCACTGGTCAAGTAAGGTGCGTGTCATTATAGTATTATTATTACTCCCCACTACTGGCAGCATCATAGTAGGAAGCAATTGACATTCTCGAGAAGCAATGGACATGGCAGATACTTTATCACCCTCGCTCTTACTTTTCTCATGTGACTCTTTGGGGGTTCTCCCCTTTTCTTTGCCATCGTGCCGATCAGACTGGGTGCAAAGGGAAAACCAACGTTTCCCCTTGCAATACTTACAAGGTTTGATGTAGGAATTGGTGCAAGTACTGTTGAAGTGGTCTCTTGCCAGACAGCTGGTACATAACTTAAGCGATTTAGCCTTGCTAATCTTCTGTGTAGCCTTAGGATACTTAGGACACTGATACCACAGATGACCGTGGACACTGCACAACTTACAACCTAATGATATTGGCCTTTTCTGTTTAGGAGAAGTCTGTACCGGGAAAGCTGCAGTAGATGGCGACATCTCCACTTGTCGGTAGTGTCCAGTACTCTCCATATTGAAGACTTCAGTCTGGTACACCTGCACCAACGCTTCCAAGTTTAGTGGAGAGTCGCTTAGTTGTCGTCTTAAGATTTCCCTTAGGGGAGAGGGTATCTTATTCAAGATATTCACACTAAATATCTCCTCCTTGGTGACGGCCATTGTCTCCATAGATCGGAGGAGGCTCTCAAAAGAGGCATAGTACTCCTTTAGGGCCGTCACATCATAGGACGGAGGATCCAGCGTGAAGAACTTAGTAATTAACGCGGTCTTGATGACTTCCACTCTCCCGTAAGTTCTCTTCAGCAACTCCACTGCAGACTCGTAGCTGGTAGCTTCTAGCTTGTACCCATCGACTAACTTAAATGCCTCCCCTTTCAATTGACCACGGAGATATGTGAACCTTTGGATGGATGTGAGTGTTTTATTATGATGGACGGAACACTAAAAAATATCCCAAAATCCAGTCCAAATAGCCGAATCCCCGGAAAAAGTAGGCAAAGTAAGCTTCGGCAGGTTAAAACCAGTCGCCTTTGGTGTACCGGTATCCTTAACAGAGGTTGATTCTTGGGTGGAAGATAGTCTGGCTAAGGCTGTATTAACATCCTCAAAGTACTCAAGATCTGCCGACATTTCTTCTTCCACATCGTCAGTAACTGTCAATAAACCATATACCTGCTGAGCATAACTATCATAAGTAGCTAGCGATTTAGTAACAGTAGCGAATTTACCCTTTATTTGATCAGCCGTGGCACTTATTAAAAATTCATCAAGATCTCTTAAACATCTATTTAAACTTCCCTTCATCCCTCCCTTAAGAATCTTAAGTTTCTTCAAATCTGTCATCGTTAAGGTCTAATTTTAAGCAACTTAAACTACAATGAGGTCAGACTACAAACCGTTTATCGCTTAGGAATCAACAGCGGCAAACCCCCATTACTTAAGAAATGTACTAAAAAAGAATTACATAATACTTACATTCCCCTTAATATAAACTAACGAAAGGAAATTATCTGACTAGACAACAACATAAAGTACACTGGGGCTATCTATGAGGAGACCGACTACTGCGACGCAAGATAGTCCCTTACCATCTTAATGACCTGGGCTAACAAACGATCGCGGCCTTCATTGATGAGGTGGACGCCGTCCTCGGACATATACTGGCTCCCGAAACTATATGGGGAGAATCGACCACCAAGGTGCTTATGTTTCCTCTTGAGGAGAGCATTGACGGAGTTCTTCACCTTGTGGTATTCACCTGCCGGTATACCCCGAGGAGACTCCCTCTGCTCTAACCCCAATACAAGGCAGCGACCATTCGTGGATGCCTCAATCTCAAAGGTCAACTCCTTGATCTTAGCCGCTAGCTCCTGCGGGACTACCCCAGAGACGATGTCGTTACCGCCCAACACTAATACAGTGATCTCGGGCCTTAGGCTCAAAAGACCATCCCAGGCTGGTTGGGACCTGATATTATCGAGAGTGGCTCCTGGGGCACTAAACACCCTCACTACAAAACCCGGGTCGTAAAACTCTCGGCGGGAAACCCCTAGGCGATCAACATAACTGTGGCCTAATATACCCACCACTTTCCCCGGGCTCTGATTGTATGAGAAGGTTGGTGTAAAATTCACCCCAATGCCACTTCCTGACGCAGCTGTGGGATGGTTCCTTTGAGCCATGATGTATTGACAAAAGAGTTAAATACTAAATCCATTAAAAGAAAGGGTAAGGTGAAGCACTAATTATTGAAAGCCCCTTATAGGTAAGCCTAGTTGGTTAAGCGACAATCATGAGGTCTGACTATTAACTGTCAATCGCTTAGGAATTAACAAAGACCGACTCTCATGACCGCCACTGTAAGCAACTAGGCCTAGGCTTTTATGAAATTGAAATATAAAAGGTCACATGAGAACCCTCCCCACCAGCAAAATTAATAATGAGTCCCACAATGACAAAACACAACGAACACCACAAGCACACCACCAAAGCGAAATGAACAGCAACCGCAGACACCTGCAGGCCTAGACTGCTTAGCCTAGCCTAGCCAGGAGCGCAAAATGGTGCCCGACGAAACTACCCCTACCCCAATCTCCAGCCCAGCTAACCTACCAAAAAACGCCAAGGATCACACGCCCAAAAAAACCCGGAAACAAGCCCCAAAAAGATAGTGACGGTGCCTAAATGGTAAAAAACACGAGGGAAGAAGCTGGGTCTAAACTAGGGAAGTGGCAGTCGGCCAACAACGCGCGAGGCGGCAGCCATTTGTAAGCCCATAAGCATCAAGGAAGCAAACAAAACGGTACTACGGGAAGGAAACCTTAGGGCACGAAGGACCATTATTTGTCGGGAATTTAGATAAAGAGGTTAAATTACATATCACTGGTACATGAAATATCCCAACAAATAGTTATAATATAATTACCAACGAGGTATTCGATGGGTGTAATCCAGTCCCCCACACACGGCTAATTCAATTGCATGACATGTAGGAATGTTCACATAATACAATATCGATACAATGAACTTAGCTTAGAGGACTGGTGATGTAGGACTGTTGTTATAAATTAGTATTTGTAGCACATGGTGAACTGTGGGTTGAGTCAGAGCCGGGGGGGGGGGGGGGGGGGGGGAGATGTTGGCTGTATGGTGTTGATTGAGAGACTCAAGGGCCGGCGTCCGATCGCTTCGCAAAATTACATATGGCTGCCGGCTCATAATAATTATAACCCATAACTTGGTTTCATAATACATCTAGAGCTGATGTAGATATTTATACATTACAGTTAATATTTAACCTAACTTAAGAATAAACTACAATACACAAAGAACCAGCCGAAATCGTACAAGCGATACGATACCGCCAAATTCAAATGTCCTATTGGACCAAAACCTGTCGGGATCATTACCCTATTCCCGACAGCTGCGGTTGTGGATGGCCATTGTTCACTTCCTCATTCTGTCAACTCTGGTGTTCCTCAGGGTTCTGTCCTATCTCCAATTCTCTTTCTAATTTTCATAAATGATCTTCTCAACTGTACCTCCGGTCCTGTCCGTTCATATGAAGACGACTCTACCTTACACTATTCAATTAGTTTTCCAGAACGCCCCAGTAAGCAATCCCTAACAACAACAAAAACATAATGAAGCCATACAACACTTATCCTCTGATTCAACTACCATTTCCAATTGGAGCAGATAAAACCTTGTTGCTTTAAATGCTTCCCAAACCCAATTTATCTAGCTATCTACCTGTCGTGAACTCCAAGAGGACTATCCCTTATACTTTATCAATACAAAAATCTACCCTTCATCTTCTCTGAGTATTCTTGGTGTCTCGTTTTCTTCTGATCTCTCTTGGAAGGGCAATATTACCACTCTTGCTAGGACGGCCTCCCAGCAGCTTGGTGTGCTCAACCACTCCGGGGATTGTTTATCCCTGTGCAGCTTATTGCTCTGTACAGGGGCACAGTGCATCCTTGTATTGAGTATTGTTCACATGTGTGGGGAGGATCCTCTTACACAACAATTCTAGGCAAAGTAGAAAAGTAAGCCTTTCGTATCATTAACTCTCGTCCACTCACCAACTCTCTGCAATATCTCTCTCTTTGCCGCAATGTTGCATCTCTTGCGCTGTTCTATCACTACTACAATAATCAGTGTTCCTGAAAGGTCACTCAGTGTACACCACCTCCTCTATGTAGGGTACATAGTACCCGTCTTGCAACACAATCCCACCCACACTCTGTGCAACTCTTCAACGATACTCCCAATCTGTTTTCTATTCAACAGCTGAGCTCTGGAACTCTCTCTCTGAATCAGTCTTTCCCTCCTCCTAAAACTTAAATTGCTTCAAACTCGTGTGTCCAGACATTTTGGATTGCACATTCCTTGATTTTGGCCCTGTCACTCTTTCAACTCTCGGGGAGGCACTCGTCACAGGCAGTTTTGCCTTTTGTCTCCCTCATCCACATAGAAAAAAACAAATAACTGCTACATGCGTCGCTCAGCTCTCGCCCCGTCCCGGGTGTATGAAGTGAATAGAAACATCGGGTGTAATGTTTGTTGTTGTTGTTGTTGTTGTTGTGAGTGCGACAAAGTTATTGTTGCATCAAATGGTACCATTTACCAGAGTACAATCACCGGTTACCATGCTTGCTGATTGTTATTTAACAATAAATATAGTATAATAGCCATAGAGCAATAACTGTACCCTTGCGGGGACCCTCTCAGGCCCTCACGGACCTTAAAAGTTGAAATGTCATTACTTCTACCGATCATTCGACCCAACGGGTTCAGTTCTCGCTCAAATGGTATTGTATTTGTCATATAAATAACAAGCTGTCATGCTTAGAGCAGTCGCAGAACTGATTCAGATCGCTTCCAACATTACCTGACGTTGAGTTGAATTGCCGGAAAAAGTACGAGATTTACGCATTTAAGGGGGATGGCTTGCTTTTGTTGGCCCCCCTTTACCCTCATGTTTTAGCATATTAGTTTTGAGAATTTAAGACGTTCACCCCTTTAGTTTGACGATACTAAGACCTTTCGCCCAATTTGTTTTCAGTATTAAGACCGTTCGTGCCATTTAGGTGTCGATATTTTCCTGGCGAGCGTTAACGAGCCTGTAGATTTGAAAGGGGGTCTGGGGGATGTTGTTTTTAAGCTTGATGGAGGTCTATCGAGGAAACTCAAAACTGAATTAATAGATATATAATATTATATAGACCAAAAAACAAGCACTACTCCCTTAACAAACCGCGACGGTATTATGGTCCTTCTTGATCATGTCAGTGCCCGGATTCCTAATGGTGACTATGATGTCCTTCCCTGGTGTCGGGGGAAGTGCGGGCGGGATGGAAGCGACTCGGGCGTACTCTGGTGGTGTGGTGCTTGGGACTTCTTTCCTCGGGGGTGTGATGGCAAGGGTGGTAATGTTGGTACTTGGTGGTGTTGTGTTTCCAACCTCTTTCCTCGTTATTTCAGTCTTAATATTGACAAAGAAATGAGGCGAAAAGTCCTAAAATCGCCAAACTAATGAGCCAAGAGTCTTAAAATCTGGACACTAATGGGGCTATAGATGAGGGAGAACGGGGTCCAGAAAAATAACATACCTCCCCTTAACCTTCTTGCTCTAATTATTGTATTTGTTTACATAAGTTTGCACTTTCCTAATAACAGCTTTTCTGTATATTCAGTACACCATTTTTTATTTTCTCCTGACGTACCCGCTCTTTATGGTTGATATGTACCGAGCCGCGGCCCCTGCATACTTCCAATCTTAATTAAATCGTGCAACGAAGTCAAACCATTTCGATTTTGTCCTACTACTGCAACTACGGGTACGATCCTCTGATATTTCAAACCGTTATTCTCTGACAACACACTTAGATTTGTTAACCCTTACAGTACCGGGGATGTCTTTTTATTTTTATTCAGCTGCATTTAGACGATTTGATGAAGCTTAGGAAGAATATGTTGTAGCTAAATGGATTAAATGAGAGAGTCCGTAATCTTTTGGGGGTAGACATCCATCTAATAGTTGCCAGAATATAATGAAAAGGATGTCACCGGTACTGAATGGGTTGGAATTTTAATTAATGTTTATATTGTAACATACCGGTACCCATATTGTTTTATAATATGTTACCAGATTCAATTCAACCTTGCATTATCGTAACATTGTGATGCATTTGTATTTTTACCGAGTTCTCTTTGATTTTCATCTTGCATAATCATATTACATTTGTATTACATTATTCGCTATGGAATCGATATTTCCTTTTTCAAAGTAGTCATTTATTTGTTTAATGTATTAAATACTTAAGGGGGGGGGGGGGGGGACGTTTTTGTATTGCTTTTCTAACCTATTTATTTTTTAGTTTCCTCGCTAGACTTCTATCAAGCTTAAGACAACAAACCCAAGACAGAAAAACCCAATATTACAGAAAAATATGTCAATATTTCGGTAGGCCGGTTCCTCCTGCAATTTCAGGCTCGCTGTCGCTTGGCAGGAATTAATCGACACCTAAATGGAGCGAAAGGTCTTAATATTGGCAAAAATATGGGGCGTAAGGTTTTAATATCGCTATACTAATGGACCGAACGTATTAAAATCTCGAAACTATTGATGCTAAACATAGGGAGTAGGGGGTCCAGAAAAACCCTATGCCTCCCCTTAAGCCCTTCTGTACCGGCGACGCCTATATATTTTAATCGTGCTTTATTTAGAGGATTTTGTGCAGTTTAAGAAGGATATGTGGTAGTTAAAGGGGTTAAGTGAGATAGTTCGAAGCCTATCTATTGCTGGAGGCTCTTTTGAAACTGAAAAACATCGTCAACTAGTAGTAGTTATCCTTCTCTCCTATGTCATACAATATATGCACGGTATGCATTAATAAACATCGTCAACTAATAGTAGTTATCCTTCTCTCCTATGTCATACAATATATGTACGGTATGCATTAATAAACATCGTCAACTAGTAGTAGTTATCCTTCTCTCCTATGTCATACAATATATGGACGGTATGCATTAATAAACATCGTCAACTAGTAGTAGTTATCCTTCTCTCCTATGTCATACAATATATGTACGGTATGCATTAATAAACATCGTCAACTAGTAGTGGAACGAAAGTCATTGATTGATTATGTATGTGTGGATGAACGAATGAAGAAATCTGTGATGGATGCTAGGGTGTATAGGGGTATTGGAGGGGGTCTGTCTGATCATTATGTAGTGGTAGCCAAGGTTAGGATACAAAAGAAGTGGGTGAGGAGAGCGGGAGGGAGGCGAGAGGAGGGTGGAATGGTGAGGAGGGTGGAGAGGTTGCAGGAGGAGGAAGTCAGGGAGGAGTACAGGAGAGCAGTGGAAAGACGACTAGGTGGGTTCGACCTGGAAGTTATGTAGGAAGTGGAGGAGATGAGCAAGGTGTTTAAGGATGAGATCTGTGCAGCATGTGAGGAGGTGTGTGGAGTGAGGAGAAGAGGGAGGGGAGTGAAAGGTACAGCATGGTGGACAGAAGAGGTAAGAATAGCTGTGGAAGAAAAGAAGAAAGCATATAGAGAGTGGTTGGGTAGTAGAGGGAATGAAGATTCCGAGAGACAGAAACGAGCGAGGTACGTGGAGAGTAAGAGGGTGGTGAAGAGAGTAGTGAAGGAAAGTAAGAGAAGAGTAGATGAGGAATTTGGAAGGAATCTGAGTGTAAAATGGAGGGAGAGTAAGAAACTGTTCGGGAAAGAAGTCAAGAAAGTTAGGGAAGGTAGCAAGGGAAACAGTAAGGGTGTGAAAGATAAGAATGGGAGAATGCTAGCCGAGAAGCAAGAGAGAGTCGAAAGATGGAGGGAGTACTTCAGTGAGTTGCTAAATGAAAGGAATGAAGAGCCAGCAAACATAGCTGGATATGGTATGGGAGGGAGAAGAAGAGAAGTAGTGGAGGAGGAGGTGGGGATCAGGAGGTCAGAAGTGTGGGAAGCCATGAAAAGAGTGAAGTTGGGGAAAGCACCAGGAACAGATGGAGTGTGTGGGGAAATGTTGAGGTATGGTGGTGAGATAGTGATAGAATGGGTATGGAAAATGTGCAAACTAGCATGGGAGAAGGGGAGTGCACCCGATGACTGGAAGACTGGCATAATAGTCCCCCTATATAAGGGCAAAGGGGAAAGAGGAGTGTGTGGTAACTGCCGAGGAATATGTCTTCTAAGCGTAGTAGGGAAGGTATACAGTAGGGTAGTGATTGAGAGAGTGAGAGTGAGAACGGAGAAATGGATAGGCGTCGAGCAGGGAGGTTTTAGGAAGGGAAGAGGATGTGTAGATCAGATTTTTACCCTGAATTGTGTTGTGGAGAAGTATCTGGAGAAGAAACAAAAGGTGTATGTTGCCATTATGGACTTGGAGAAGGCCTATGACAGAGTGGATAGAGAAGGTTTGTGGAAAGTACTTAGAATATACGGAGTAGAGGGCAAGTTGCTGAAAGCAGTGAAGAGCATGTATGAGGGTGCAAAGGCGGCAGTACGTGTGGAGAGTGAGCAGAGTGAGTTATTTGACCTGAATGTTGGTTTGAAACAGGGGTGTGTGATGTCCCCGTGGTTGTTTACTGTATATATGGATGGAGTTATGAAAGAAATACAATCAAGAGCAGTGGATGTTGGTGTATCGCTGAAAAGGGAGGGAATTGAGTGGAAGCTACCTATACTGCTGTTTGCGGATGATACAGTTCTGATGAGTGATAATGAATGGGAGTTGCAGGGTCTGGTAAATGAGTTTGGAACAGTGTGCGAAAAACGGAATTTGAAGGTAAATACGGGGAAGAGCAAGGTTATGGTCTTCGAAAGGGGTGAAGTCACAGAGTGTGAGGTGAAGCTGAACGGTCAGGCTATGGAGATCGTCAACTCTTTTAAGTATCTGGGCAGTGTGTTGAGTAAAGATGGGACTATGGATGAAGAGGTGCGGGAGAGGGTACAACAGGGGAAGAGGGTTGTAGGAACGCTAAAAGCAGTAACAAGAAATAGGGTGGTCAGTATGGAAGTGAAGAAGTCCTTGCATGACAGTGTGGTAATCCCGACACTGACTTACGGAAGCGAAGCATGGACGTTGGTTGAGAGACTCAGACCAAGAGTGAGAGCAGTGGAAATGAATTACCTAAGGAGTGCGTGCGGAGTTACATGGAGGGATAGACAGACTAATGAGGAAGTAAGAAGGAGGTGTGGTGTGGAGGTAGATGTGCTGGAAAGTGTGAAAAGGAACAACTTGAGATGGTTCGGCCATATGGAACGTATGGAAAGCGAGAGAATGACTAAGAGGGTGTACGAGAGCGAGGTGGAGGGACAGAGGGGGAGAGGTAGACCGAATATGAGGTGGAAGGATGGAGTGAGGAACTACATGAATGAAGGCGGTGCTGGTTGGGGGGAGGGGCGTCGACTGACTGGGGACAGAGGTGCATGGGGGCGGTTCGTTCGTGGCCACCCCTTCGGGGATCACGGCGTCAGGCAATAGATAGATAGATAGAACTAGTAGTAGTTATCCTTCTCTCCTATGTCATACAATATATGTACGGTATGCATTAATAAACATCGTCAACTAGTAGTAGTTATCCTTCTCTCCTATGTCATACAATATATGTACGGTATGCGTTAATAAACATCGTCAACTAGTAGTAGTTATCCTTCTCTCCT
This sequence comes from Paralithodes platypus, assembly GCA_032716605.1. NCBI lineage: Eukaryota > Metazoa > Arthropoda > Malacostraca > Decapoda > Lithodidae > Paralithodes > Paralithodes platypus. The sequence continues at coordinate 21,585,710 of CM064529.1, read as the reverse complement.
ATGTCATACAATATATGTACGGTATGCATTAATAAACATCGTCAACTAGTAGTAGTTATCCTTCTCTCCTATGTCATACAATATATGTACGGTATGCATTAATAAACATCGTCAACTAGTAGTAGTTATCCTTCTCTCCTATGTCATACAATATATGTACGGTATGCATTAATAAACATCGTCAACTAGTAGTAGTTATCCTTCTCTCCTATGTCATACAATATATGTACGGTATGCATTATTAAACATCGTCAACTAGTAGTAGTTATCCTTCTCTCCTATGTCATACAATATATGTACGGTATGCATTAATAAACATCGTCAACTAGTAGTAGTTATCCTTCTCTCCTATGTCATACAATATATGTACGGTATGCATTAATAAACATCGTCAACTAGTAGTAGTTATCCTTCTCTCCTATGTCATACAATATATGTACGGTATGCATTAATAAACATCGTCAACTAGTAGTAGTTATCCTTCTCTCCTATGACATACAATATATGTACGGTATGCATTATTAAACATCGTCAACTAGTAGTAGTTATCCTTCTCTCCTATGTCATACAATATATGTACGGTATGCATTAATAAACATCGTCAACTAGTAGTAGTTATCCTTCTCTCCTATGTCATACAATATATGTACGGTATGCATTATTAAACATCGTCAACTAGTAGTAGTTATCCTTCTCTCCTATGTCATACAATATATGTACGGTATGCATTAATAAACATCGTCAACTAGTAGTAGTTATCCTTCTCTCCTATGTCATACAATATATGTACGGTATGCATTATTAAACATCGTCAACTAGTAGTAGTTATCCTTCTCTCCTACAGTATGTCGTACAATATATGTACGGTATGCATTAATGTCCTTGTGCTGGTGAGCTCAAACTAAGCCAATTAGTTTCTCGTCGATATAGTTAGCTTAATATATTCCTCTACTATATAGTCACATTGTTTATCTCTTTACCTGCGTGGTTAATTGTCCCTCAGCATATTGGTGTACGCATATAGGCTGAAATAACTTCTTGTAAATTATTCTTACCTTCTCTGGTTTACAGGCCTGTCGAACACTTCTCTCGCTGTTTCATGTGCCAGATATTCAAGCTTCCTCGTTTATTTATGATCAATTATTCGCCTGTCCTACAAAACCTGTTATTGTTCTTCCCTTAATAAAGATATAACAAGTTATCATGACGTGGTCGAGCTGAGTCGTGTAGTGAGAGTGGCAGGATGATTAATCATATCTTGAATGTGTAGCCTATCGCTCTATAATCATATATTTTTGTGTTTATTACATATTGATTTATTATCTCTATCTATCCACCTATTGCCAGACGGAGTGGCCACGAATGAATCTCCCCATGCACCTATAAACAAATAAGAACAAAGTTGAATCGAATACTACAGTGTGCATAAAGGATCAGTTAATTGAAAAAGTGCAGAGCACACATTCCTCGGTGTAGTTATAGACTCTAAATTATCATGGTCAGAACATGTGAAATATATTAAAAATAAAATGTCTAAAGGCATTGGTATAATATGTAAGGCTAGAAAAACACTGAGCCCTGGGACCATGGTTACCCTTTACAACAGCTTTATTTATCCCTATATTACATACGGTATAGAAGCATGGGGTGCAACAAGTTATTGTCACTTGAGAACAGTCGTTACTACTCAGAAGAGGGCTGTAAGAGTTATCTGTTCAGCATCTCATAGACAACATACAGAACCACTGTTTAAATCTTTAAAATTATTCAAATTTAGTTATATCTATGAATATGCAATTGCCACATTGATGTTTAAGGTTAAAAGAGGTCTTGTTCCTTCAATAATGAGTCATATGTTTTCTGCCAACCTTGATGTACATCATTATGTAACTAGACAACGAAATAAATTACATGTACCAGTCTGTAGAACTACACTAATGAATACACCGTTTCGTCACAAAGGCGTTAGAATCTGGAATGACTTGTTAGATAAGATAGATATTCAGTGTAGCCTTACTTCTTATAAAAGACGACTGAAGCATCATTTCCTGGGTTAGGTAAACATTGTAATGCTGTGTTCGTGTTCATTATTCATGATTACTACCATGAATCTCATTTATATTTGTTTGTACTATAATTCTATGCACAACTGCACATTCTCCTTTTCTCTGTTCAAATGAATAATGCATTATAGTTGCTAGAAGACATATATGCCTTATGGCATCAAATCCTCTTTTGTTGTCAACAATAATTATAGACAGTATTGATGTTATCAACATATGTAACAATTTACAACAATAAAATGTTTTGAATTGAATTGAATTGAATTGAATTGAATGTCCCCAGTCAGTCGACGCCCCTCCTTCCATCCAGCACCGCTTTCACGCATATACTTCTTAACTCCATCCTTCCACCTCTCTCTTGGTCTATATTTCCCTCTCTGTCCTTGCACTTCAATCTTGTACACTCTCTTAATTATTAATTCTCTCGCTTCCCATTTGTTCCAGATGGCCAAACCATGTCAAGGTGTTCCTATTCACACTTTCCAGCACATCTACATTAACACCACACCACTATCGTACTTCCTCTATCTATCCTCCTGTCTATCCTTCCATGTAACTCTGCTTGCACTTTTCAAGTAATTCATTTCCACCCCTTTCGCTCTTGGTTTGTGTCTCTCCAACAACGTCCATGCTTCACTCCTGTACGTCAATGTCGGGATTACCACACTATCATGCAAGTATTTCTGTACTTCCATGTAGACCACTCTATTTATTGTTACAGCTTTCAGCGTTCCTACAACCCTCTTCCCCTGTTGCACCCTCTCCCACACTTCTTCATCCATATTCCCATCTTTACTCAACACACTGCCCAAATACTTAAATGAGCTGACATTCTCCATAACTTGACTGCTCAACCTCTCCTCACACTCTGTAACTGCACCCCTTTCAAAGACCATAACATTACTCTTCCCCGCATTTACCTTCAGATTCCGGTTTTCACACACTGTTCCAAACATATTTACCAGACCATGCAACTCCCTCTCACAGAACTGTATTGTCAGCAAACAGCAGTACAGGCAACTTCCACTAATTTCCTTCCCTTATCAGCAGTACACCAAGATCCACTGCTTTTCCTTGTATTTCTTTCATGACTCCATCCATATATATATTGAACAACCATAGGGACATCAAACAGCTATGCTTTAATCCAATATTCAGATCAAAGAACTCACTCTGTTTATTCTCCACACATACTGCCGCTTTTGCACCCTCATACATGCTCTTCACTGCTTTCAGTAACTTGCCAGATACTACGCATATTCTCAATACATTCCACAGACCTTCTCTATCAACTCCGTCGTAGGCCTTCTCCAAGTCAATAATGGCAGCATACAAGTTTTGTCCTTTCTCCAGATATTTCTCCAACACTTTTCATGGCATAAATCTGGTCTACACACCTTATTCCCTTCCAAAACTCGCCCTGCTACTCGCCTACATATTTCTCCGTTCTCGCTCTCACTCTCTCGATCACTACCCTACTGTATATCTTCCCTTCTATGCTTATGAGATAAATCAACCGGTGATTACCACACACTCCTCTATCCCCTTTACCCTTATACAGGGAGACTATTATGTCTGTCTTCCAGTCATCAGGTGCACTTCCCTTCTCCCATGCTAGTTTACACAATTGTTCATACCCATTCAATCTTTATCTCACCACCATATCTCAGCGTTTCCCCCCACATTCCATCTATTTCTGATGTTTTTTCCATCTTAACTATTTTCCAGGCTTCACACATTTCTGACCTGATCCCCACCTCCTCCTCCCCTACTTCTCTTCTTCTCCTTTTTATAGCCCATCCAACTATATTGCTGGCATTTAATTTCTTACTTTCAACAATTCGTTGAAGTGCTCTCTCCATCTATCGACTCTCTCTTGTTTCTTGGCTAACACTCGCCCATTCTTATCTTTCTCACCCTTACTACTTCCATTGCTACCCTCCCTAACTTTCTTGACCTCTTTCCAGAACAGTTTCTTACACTCCTTCCACTTTACACTTAAATCCCTTCCAAATTCCTCATCTACTCTTCTCTTACTCTTTTCACCAACTCTTTTCACCACTATCTTGTTCTCCAAGTACCTATCCCTTTTCTGTCTCTCCAGATCTTTATTCTCTCTACTACCTAACCAGTCTCTATACTTTTTCTTCTTATCTTCAACTGCTAGTTTCACCTCTTCAGTCCACCATGCTGTTCCCTTCACTCCCCTCCCTCTCCTCCTAACTCCACATACCTCCTTACATGCTGCACACATATCTTCCTTGAACACTTTGCTCACCTCTTCCACTTGTTACTTACAAACTAACACACACCTTATTTCACTCTTTCATTCTCATTCACACCAGCACACACACTTATTCCACATTCCCATTTGTTCACACATCTATCCTTTCATGTGGTCTCAGTCATTTCGCAATATATCCAGCCTGGTATTCGCAAATACTTTAGCATATACTTTGGTGCTTATAACGTATTGGCTTGATCTAAATATCGTTATTTATGACTATAGCCAGATATATCATTGTTAAAAGGTAGACAAAAGATGGCAGATATAATTTGTGACGCAAATACAAAATTAATGAACCAAGCAGTTGAAAGAGTTAAGACAGACGATGTGTGGTATCCTGGTCAGGCCAGGACTATTGTTTTATGCAACCTAGATAGACAATATATACTAATGGGGGCACAGCTTTCTATGTCTTCACATAAATGCTTTGATATCAGTGTTGGTATCTCGATTGCATAATATACCCTACGATAGGAGCGAGGATAATATTAATGAGGTAGTGGTGATTAACAGGAGGCAGTGATGATGTGGCTGATAAAATAGTTGTGATAGCTTAGTTGGATGCGGGGTTATGGTGTGTCATATACCGGTAATGTACGGTACTAATGTAGCCTAAAACGATTAAGTGATGTAGGTAAATCATGGATATGTTATGGGTACATTACATACGTGATTGGCTCTGTTGAAGTAGATGGCCATATGGTGATATTGTAAATATTTAAAGGTTGTTTGTGTATATACTTGGTTTAAAGGGGTAAGGGTGTATTTATTTGCTCATGTATGTATCTTTGTATATTGTTTACATTTTTTTCCCTTGACCTCCATCAACCTTACCCCCCCCCCCCCCCATCCTAAATGACATGACAAATAAATGGGCGAAAGGTCTTAAAATTGGCAAATTAATGGGCCGAACGTCTTACAATCTGAAACTAATGTGGCTAAACATGAGGAAGAAGGGGGACCAGACAAATTTTCCCATCTCCCCCAATGTATTGTTATAGTAATCTAAGACGTCTTAGTGAAAATTTGTTTGTTTATGATTATCCGGTGGTATTGTCAAGCTATGGAGATGGGGAATACAATTGTTGATCATTGGTAACAACAAACTAATAGTTTTATCAAAGACTATTAACACCTTACGAGCGGCCTATGCGGTTTATTTATGTGTACCGCCCAGCGGGGTGTTTTTAGCCAAAATAGGGCTGTTTACGTGATCATTTTATGCCTAAATAAGACCCAGAACGTAAAACAAGTATCTATCCCTGAAAGGGCATAAACAGAGCTTTCGAATGACACCATAACGATCCTTGTATGATGGATAGTTTTCTTGCAATAACCGTGCAACGCGAGTGCAAAAAGCAGGTAATTCGGTACTTTCGGTACATAATTGAGTATGTAGCGAGTGAGAGAGGGAGGAGGGAGCTGAGATTTGTGTCAGTAGGTTCGCCGCGGTGGTCTGGAGCAGTCATACGCTCGCTAGTCTCCTGCCACCACTTGTCTCTCTCTCTCAGCCACATTACGTGCTGAAATTGCCACTCGAGTTATGTCGAGCGCCGCCACATAGTCCAGCTTTATTTAACTCGACTTAAGTGGTGAGCCGCTTTTTAAGGGTTAAGCATGTTGAAGTTTGCATAAATGTTCAACAATGAATGGTGTCAGTGACGGTGACTAATTAGTTTTCGTGGATGGTTAATGATTGTATGGTGTTCTGCTGGTTTATTGATTGATGATGGTGGCAGTGGTGGTGGTTGATAGTGATGGTACTGGTAACTCAAGGAAGGTTTTGGAAAAAGAGTAATGTATTATAACTCATCCTTACCCGTGAACATAATATATTAACCTTTGACGAAACTGGACTGACTCCTTGATTCGTCCTTTACAGATCTATGTGTGCCTCTGGTGTGCAACATTTTGTGTGTTGACAACTCTAGGTTTATATTCCCGGACATAATCAGTCTCGTTACACTCTATGTTTAGCTGGTAGTAAATAGAGACCTGGAGTCCCATCTGAGCTAGATGAACTAGTTTTACTGATATTATAATTATATAAATGTTCCCTTGGTAAAAAGAGGAGTTAATATAACCACTCTGCAAGAATACGAAGATGACCATTGCGGGTGGCAACGCACAGGCTAATGTTAAGCGTTAACATTAGTTTGTACACCCAATCACTGGGTCTTTTTATACAGGGTAACATGAAAACATATTTCATTGTTAACCCACTGAGCCCCAGCTAGTTTATAATAAATGTACCACCCAGGACCAGCAGGTTTTGAAATGTTTGTTTTCCAGAAAACACCACGAATGGGTTAGAAATGAAGGAAAAACCACAACAAAAAACGATCCCCTAGGTCAAAAAGGGGTCCTACGGTGTGCCCAAAAGTCGGATTTACAGGAGGGAAAATTGAAGGCAAAAACACCCAAAAACAGGTTTGTGCGCGCTCACGCGCACGCGGTTGGACTTTGAGAGTTTTCAACCATCGGCATGGTTGCGTGGGATACTTACACAGTTCCCATACAAATCTGAGCCCTCTAGGTGCCACAAGACCGGAGTAATTAACAGTGAGGCAACGTTGTCATCGCTGGGGTTTAGCGTTACAAACATTGCCGACGACAACGTGTCGTCGCTGGGGTTCAGTGGGTTAATATTTCATAGCTAACTTTTTCTGTGATAAAGTTTGAAGTCAAGGTCTATCTATCTATCTATCTATTGCCTGACGCCGTGATCCCCGAAGGGGTGGCCACGAACGAACCGCCCCCATGCACCTCTGTCCCCAGTCAGTCGACGCCCCTCCCCCCAACCAGCACCGCCTTCGTTCATGTACTTCCTCACTCAAGTCACTGAAGTCAAGGTAAATGTGATAATTATGTATATATATCTATCTATCTATCTATCTATATATATATATATATATATATATATATATATATATAATATATATATATATATATATATATATATATACGGTATATATATATATATATATATATATATATATATATATATATATATATATATATTATATATACTGTATATTGTGACGTTAACCACTCCGTTAGAACCGCATGGCTTGTCCTAAAGTGACTCGCTAGGATCGCCAGGGCAGTGGATGTGGCTACAGTTGATGTATTGTTGTGTGCTTTATTTCATATGAAAGCTTGTGTCATGGGCAGTCCAGAAAGGCTCTTTGTTTTCACCCATGTCAAGGCTTTATATATTTAATTGCAAAGTATATGTTTTATCATTAAATAGTAATGATAGGATTTGAGAGAGAGGGAGGGAGAGAGTAGAACAGAGTGTGGGGAGGCGCGCAGTGTGTTTTGCTATACTCGATGATGTCATAGCTGGCTGGTCTCTTGGGATTGGTTGGAGGAGTTTTTTACCATGCTTGGTGACGTCATGTTTGGCTGGCTTCTGTGGCATTGGCTGGAGGACATGTTACCGCTTTTCCTACGCAGTTCGAGCTAGTGCTAGTATATATACAACTTTCTCGCCACTCTCTCCCTCAGATCTGGTTTCTAGAACGCATCCCTCTTATCCCTTTGATCCCTGTCCCCCTCCATGCACCTGAGAACCTTTTCCTCTGCCTATCTCTCTCATTTTCCATATCTTTCACCACCTTTTATTAATATTATACCCCCTCTGGTTAACTCTGCTTAATCAGCTTAATGCTGGCCAGTTGAATTGTGCGTTAAGGTCTTATATAACCCATGTATGTTAGTTGTTAAGATAAGTTGATCACGAAGCATTGGTTGGCATTCATATTGTTCAGTACCGCTTCCTATAATTATTAGTGTTCTGCTAGATTAGATAATGCTAGACTAGGAGTCTGATACTATAAGGTATTGTTTCCGATGAGTGCTGGCTTTAGTTAAAAGCTGCATGACATACCTGAGAACTGGAGTTGATTGGGTAAATTCTAGTCTGTGTGCCATTGAGAGTTGAGCATGCACGAATGAGGGCTTTTTGCCTATACCATTCTGCACTGTTCTAGGCTGGGTCGTTTGTCTTTGAGGTACGCCAGGAGAACGCTTGATACTTCGGTATTAAGGTTTCTCAAGAGAGCTACCCTTTCACTATAACGTAATATTTGACGCACAGACTTGAGATTTGCACTAGGCTATGCGGCATTCCACGTGCACCAGTATCTCGTATCATTGACTCTAGCTAGACTTTATCAGTCATAGTAGACATTAAGTATATTAAACCAATTACTCGTATTATGCATACCAGTTTATGATTACACAAGCATTTCGCAGCCTAGTTTGATGTATTGAGACACAAATGACTTAGGCTCTTTTTGTTGATAGGAATACTGCATTGTCGTGGCGATTATTATTATTGTTGTAGCGTTTAGGATATTCTTGGCTCCGACTGCATTATATATCCTGCCTTTTTGTGTGCATAGCCTGCACGAGCATTGTTCCGCTGCCTGCCTTTTTGGGTTCCATTTCCGATTCGAGCATCTTGATAGCATCTAACATTTAAAGAAGATTCCTTGTTGGTGTTGAAGGACTTTAGTGCACTTTCTTTCATGCAGGAGTGCCTGACATTTATTGATTAAAGTAACGTAAGCTGTAACTTCTCTTACCACCTTACTTTGCATACCATAACCAAGCACCTTCGGTTATAGGTAGTAATAGGCTGTTTTCACATAACATTAAGCCTAGAGTAGACGCATATTTATTGAGAGTTTGATAACCTATTATTGCATATAGAACTCTGGAGAGTATTTGTGTTCTTTGTTCACTGGGAATATACATCAGAGATTGGATCTAGCACTTTCCGTTGTAGCATTTATGCCATTACTAGTCCAATGAATAAGAGCCCTGATATATTTGAACCTCAGTCGTAACAAATGGCGACCTTACCTAGGATTTGGTGAACCTACATTTATTAGCAGGGAACATAATTTTGTTGTTTTGGGGAATATTTTGCGGGGATCAGCATGAATAATTTTTGTTTGCAACATAGTATAGCCCTTGAGTATTTCCGAGAATTTTTGTGTGTATATTGAGGTATAAGAGTTTTGGGTGCTTCTTTTCTGAATATTGAGGTGGGAAATTTTTATGAGCATCATGTCTTATACCGGATCAGAGGAGAATGGAGACACAGTACGTAATGTCGAAACTGAGGAACAGCAGCATGATGAAAGGGTTAATCAGGTGAACTGTGAGGAGGATGCTAGGATATTTTTGCAATGGCCTGGTACTGCCGAGCGGTTGGAGGGTATGGATCGGTACGGTCTTCAATGCCTGGCCACAGCTATCGGTCTTGCGGGTACTAGCAGCATGACCAGGGATAACTTGATAACGTGTGTACTGGGCAGGGTGACTGGTGAGCGAGATGGGTTGAGTGCTGAGAGCCCTTTGGCCATGCTTCCCCTACACTCGACTCCCAGCCATCCCAGTAGTTTGCCGACCCCGAGTACGCTTCCACAGTCGGGTGGTGACTGGCAGGGTGGGTTGCCCCTGGGGGGACCACCGGTAATTTCAAACATTGTAGCACCTTCACCTCCTCAAGGGTTATCTCCAGAATTATTGTTTCAGCTCGAATTAGCTAAGCTTCAGCATCAGCAGCAAATAGAATTAGCCAAGATAGAAGAGAGAAAAACTATCAGTCAGCAGCACATAGAGCTAGCAAGAATCCAAGCTGATTTAGAGTCGACTAGGTACTGTGCCGACATGGACGTAGAGAAGTCGCGAGTAGAGACAACGGGACAGCGACTTGGGGCTGGTAACCGTGCTCATGATCAATCTCTCTCGCACTTATTGAAACTGGTTCCGATGTTTGATGAGAGTGGTGTAACAGAATTTTTCGCACGGTTTGAGAAGAAGTGCCAGGAACACCAGTGGCCAGAGAATAAAAGGGCAGCACTTGTATCCTCTAGATTAATAGGCAAGGGTCTTAAAGCCTACGATGCGTTACCTTTGGAGTCATGTATTGTGTATGAGGATCTCCAGGAGGCTGTCCTGAGGGCTTACGAACTGCAACCAGAAACGTACTGTTTGAAGTTCCGGGGTGTAACTAAGGGAAGAGATAGCAACTTTTTGGAACACGCCCCGGGACTTGTCCGATGCTATGGGGAACTGGCTCCGATCTGAGAGGGTAGCAACATTTGATGGACTTAAGCAGTTAATGATGTTGGAGCAGTTCTTTAAGAGCACGGGCGGTGATCTAACTTTGAACTTAACCCTTATTTAGCGGCGAGCAACATAAGTCGAGTTAAATAAAGCTGGACTATGTGGCGGCGCTCGACATAACTCGAGTGGCAATTTCAGCACGTAATGTGGCTGAGAGAGAGAGACAAGTGGTGGCAGGAGACTAGCGAGCGTATGACTGCTCCAGACCACCGCGGCGAACCTACTGACACAAATCTCAGCTCCCTCCTCCCTCTCTCACTCGCTACATACTCAATTATGTACTGAAAGTACCGAATTACCTGCTTTTTGCACTCGCGTTGCACGGTTATTGCAAGAAAACTATCCATCATACAAGGATCGTTATGGTGTCATTCGAAAGCTCTGTTTATGCCCTTTCAGGGATAGGTACTTGTTTTACGTTCTGGGTCTTATTTAGGCATGAAAATGATCACGTAAACAGCCCTATTTTGGCTAAAAACACCCCGCTGTGCGGTACACATAAATAAACCGCATAGGCCGCTCGTAAGGTGTTAAAGGAGAAAAACCCAAGAACTCTAGTCGAAGCAGCAGAAATGGCTGATCGACGGCTGTCGTTGATTCGGGGTTGCGGGTCCTCACAGAAGTACGATGCAAGTGCTAGGGACCGTTATCCTCCCCCTCCCCGTAGCAATAACACATTTAAACAAAAGAGCCATGAAACTAAAACTGAATCCAAACCTTACACCACACCGTATCAGACAAGTCAGGGGCCTTTTACATCACAGTATAAGCCGAAACCGAAATTTATGTGCTTTAAGTGCCACCAGGAGGGTCATAAGGCAAATGAGTGCCCTAGTCGACCTCCCCCGGCAGCCGTGTCTTTTGCTCATGGCATTGGAGTGTTCAAGAGGACATCGGAGTTTGTTAGAGGCAATTCTTCCGAGGTAAATACACTGCCAGTGCAGAAGGATCCGGAAGGCTTATTCCCTGTCCGTGATGCCTTTAGTGACCACAGGGGACTCGGTTGTGTGGAGTGGGGGGGTAGAAGACATGAGGTGAGAATTTTGCGTGACACTGGGGCATCGCAAACATTGTTGAGGAATTTCACTGGTAAACCTGTAAATACGGCGTGGGTGGTTGTGATTCAGGGGGTTAATGCAACAAGGTCATACCCGCTTGTAAGAATGAAGATGGAAGTTGATGGTGTGACTCGTGACCTGGATGTAGGAATTGTGGAGAAGTAACCTGTTGGGGGCGTCGACCTCCTTCTCGGCAACGACTTTGCGGGGCCTACTTCTGAGGCTCCACCCTTAGTCGTTGCCGAGAAGCCGGCCGATGTGAGTAGGGAGGAGCAGGAGTGGGTTGAGAAGTGTCCGGTGCAACCTATGGCGTGTGTTGTCACTAGATCTCTTGCATCCAGGGAGTCACATTCTGGTCAACAGTCTTTAGACAAGCGGAGGAAAGGTACCGAGAAGGGGTTGAAAGTTGATGCGGTTGAGAGTTTAGTATCAACGGACATTCTCGGGGACTCATTATTAGGACCGATTTTCGAGTCTGGAGAAGACCCATTAACTGTTACTAAGAAGGCAGAGGATGGGCTTAAAAAGACGAAGAGACAGCAACGATACACAGAGAGAGAGCAACGGGAGGCTAAATTCAATGTAGGAGGGGGGCATGAGTTGTTTCGCAAACACTTAGATAAGCTTGCTCCTTCGGACATTCGTAAATTGCAATTAAGAGACCCGGAGGTTCTTGAATGTGGTACCGGTGCTGTCGAGTTGAAGGAGGACAGTGATGCACAGTCGGGAGATTTTTACAAGTATCCCCTGACCATCATGGAGGTAGCAACAAGGTACCCTGACGCGTACCCTATGAGAAATGGGTCAGCGAAGACGGTGGTCCGAAACATGCTAGTGTATTTTTCCCGGTATGGTTGCCCGCAGGTAATTCAGTCAGACCAAGGATCCAACTTCACTTCTAGCCTCTTTGTTCAAGCAATGCCGCAGCATGGCATTGTTACGGTTGTGTCATATGCGTATCATCCGGAGAGCCAGGGTGTGTTAGAGCGGTGGCACTCAGCCTTGGAATCTGTGCTTCATTGTCGTTGCTTTGAGAGTGGGAATGGTTGGGATCTTGGCCTGCCATGTGTTTTATTTTCTGCACGGGAGGTACCTGGGGAAAGTTTGGGATTCAGCCCTAATGAGCTCGTCTTTGGACACTGTGTCATAGGGCCTCTCCATATGCTTGAAGAAATATGGGAGGACGCAGAAAAACCTTGTTCTATGCTCAAGTATGTCCTCGACAGTCGAGAACGGATGTTGCGCAGTCTGGAGTTGGCTGGCCGTAATTCGACTAGCTCTCAGGCCCTCATGAAGGACAGGTACGACCTCAAGGTTAAACTCAGGGAGTTTCACGTGGGTCAGGAGGTGTTGATTCTACTGCCCCTGGTAGGTCATCCCTTATCCGCGAAGTACACTGGTCCTTATAGGGTGGTTGAGAGGCTATCGGACCTGGATTGCTTGGTGGCCGCTCCAGACAGACGTATGCGCAATCAGTTATGTCACGTTAATCTCATGAAGGAGTATGTGAGGCACCCCCCTGAGCCTCTCACTGTGCCTGTGATGACGTTTAGCAGTCAAGGTAGAGAAGGAGAATGGGACAGTCAAGCTCAGGTGGAGGATAACTGGAAGGATAAGAAATTCAAATGGGCGCCTGAGTGTGAGAAGGCGTTTGGAGTAGTAAAACACCTGTTGTGCACTCACCCGATCCTCAGGGCCCCTGACTTTAGCCTACCGTTCCAACTAGCAACGGATGCTAGTGGTGTGGGGGCTGGTGCCGTCCTTGTGGAAAAGGACGATGATGGGCTGGAGCATCCTGTTAGTTTCTGCTCAGAGAAGTTCAATTCAGCCCAGGGGAGCTGCTCTGTTGTCGAGAAGGAGCTGCTGGCAGTTGTGCTTGCACTGAGGCATTTAGAGGTCTATATTCCAGCCTATGGTCCGGTCGTTGTAGTTTACACAGATCATCACCCTCTCAAGTTCTTGGACCAGTTTCACAATCGGAATATGAGGCTGACCGGGTGGTCGCTGGTGTTACGGGAGTATAGCCTGGACATATGCCATATTGCCGGTTGTGACAACGTGGTTGCAGATTGTCTTTCAAGGGTAGATGATCCTGGGTAGATTGACACACGGGTAGCCTCCTGCTTTAGTTAGAATAGTATTTTGCGCTTGGTGCTTGTTGGCTCGCGGTTGTAGCCCAGCGTATTGGGTCGTAAAGCAGGAGTTGAGCGTTTGGTATAGAAGAAAAAACTAGGCTTGCCCCTATAGTGCAGCCGAAATAAACAAACTAAAAACATAAAAATCAAATAAAATCTCTTTCTTTGATAGTTGAATTTTTTCAGTATGTTATAGCAGTAATTCTGAGTTGCACTCCTCTCAGAATGCTGGGCTAGAGAAGCTCGCTCTTGAGGAGCATAACTACATTTGATTTAACCTATTGTGTTGGGGAGGGTTATATTTTTGTAAAATGTTTTGTTGAGAACTGTGCCAGATATTTTACTGCCGCTGGGTGATGGGAAGTAGAGATATAGCATGGGTTCTAACAATCAGATTTTTGTGAGCCTTGGGGCCTCTGATAAAAATCTTGGGGGGGGTGTGACGTTAACCACTCCGTTAGAACCGCATGGCGTGTCCTACAGTGACTCGCTAGGATCGCCAGGGCAGTGGATGTGGCTACAGTTGATGTATTGTTGTGTGCTTTATTTCATATGAAAGCTCGTGTCATGGGCAGTCCAGAAAGGCTCTTTGTTTTCACCCATGTCAAGGCTTTATATATTTAATTGCAAAGTATATGTTTTATCATTAAGTAGTAATGATAGGATTTGAGAGAGAGAGAGGGAGAGAGTAGAACAGAGTGTGGGGAGGCGTGCAGTGTTTTTTGCTATACTCGATGACGTCATAGCTGGCTGGTCTCTTGGGATTGGTTGGAGGAGTTTTTTACCATGCTTGGTGACGTCATGTTTGGCTGGCTTCTGTGGCATTGGCTGGAGGACTTGTTACCTCTTTTCCTACGCGGTTCGAGCTAGTGCTAGTATATATACAACTTTCTCGCCACTCTCTCCCTCAGATCTGGTTTCTAGAACGCATCCCTCTTATCCCTTTGATACCTGTTCCCCTCTCTGCACCTGAGAACCATTTCCTCTGCCTATCTCTCTCATTTTCCATATCTTTCACCACCTTTTATTAATATTATACCCCCTCTGGTTAACTCTGCATAATCAGCTTCATGCTGGCCAGTTGTATTGTGCGTTAAGGTCTTATATAACCCATGTATGTTAGTTGTTAACCCGTACAGCCCCAGCGACGCGTCTGACGCGTCGGCGATGTATGTAACGCACAGCCCCAGAGACGCGTCTGGCGCGTCACCCTAATTGCGCCGACCGTAACCTCAGGTGTAGCCACTCAAGAGGGCTCAGATTTGTATGGGAACTGTGTACGTATCCCACGCAACCGTGCCGATGGTTGGAAACTCTCAAAGTCCATGTGCGTGCACGTGAGCGCGCAATAACCTGTTTTTTTGGGGTAATTGCCTTCAATTTTTTACTTTTGTAAAATACGTTTTCGGGGGCTCTGTAGGACCATTCTTTAAGCTTTTTGAGCGTTTTTTCGTGGTTTTTCCTTCATTCCTAACCCATTCGCTATTGTTTCTGGAATAAAAAAAAAAGAATTGAAAACCGGCCGGGTTCTGGTGAACAAACATTACAAAACTAGCTGGGGCTCCACGGGTTAAGATAAGTTGATCACGAAGCATTGGTTGGCATTCATATTGTTCAGTACCGCTTCCTATAATTATTAGTGTTCTGCTAGATTAGATAATGCTAGACTAGGAGTCTGATACTATAAGGTATTGTTTCCGATGAGTGCTGGCTTTAGTTAAAAGCTGCACGACATACCTGAGAACTGGAGTTGATTGGGTAAATTCTAGTCTGTGTGCCATTGAGAGTAGAGCATGCACGAATGAGGGCTTTTTGCCTATACCATTCTGCACTGTTCTAGGCTCGGTCATTTGTCTTTGAGGTACGCCAGGAGAACGCTTGATACTTCGGTATTAAGGTTTCTCAAGAGAGCTACCCTTTCACTATAACGTAATATTTGACAAACAGACTTGAAATTTGCACTAGGCTATGCGGCATGCCATGCGCATCAGTATCTCGTATCATTGACTCTAGCTAGACTTTATCAGTCATAGTAGACATTAAGTATATTAAACCAATTACTCTTATTATGCATACCCATTTATGATTACACAAGCATTTCACAGCCTAGTTTGATGTATTGAGACACAAACGACTTAGGCTCTTTTTGTTGATAGGAATACTGCATTGTCTTGGCGATTATTATTATTGTTGTAGCGTTTAGGATATTCTTGGCTCCGACTGCATTATATATCCTGCCTTTACGCATTGTTACGCTGCCTGCCTTTTTGGGTTCCATTTCCGATTCGAGCATCTTGATAGCATCTAACATTTAAAGAAGATTCCTTGTTGGTGTTGAAGGACTTTAGTGCACTTTCTTTCATGCAGGAGTGCCTGATATTTTTTGATTAAAGTAACGTAAGCTGTAACTTCTCTTACCACCTTACTTTGCATACCATAACCAAGCACCTTCGGTTATAGGTAGTAATAGGCTGTTTTCACATAACATTAAGCCTAGAGTAGACGCACATTTATTGAGAGTTTGATAACCTATTATTGCATATAGAACTCTGGAGAGTATTTGTGTTCTTTGTTCACTGGGAATATACATCAGAGGTTGGATCTAGCGCTTTCCGTTGTAGCATTTATGCCATTACTAGTCCAATGAATAAGAGCCCTGATATATTTGAACCTCAGTCGTAACAATATATATATATATATATATATATATATATATATATATATATATATATATAGAGGAGGTGTGGCAGAGTGGTCACTGGACTGGTAATCCAATGGACCCGGGTTCGAATCCCAGTATGTCAATGGGAAGATATTATTGGGATGGAATTTGTGCTGTACCTAGTTTCAGTGCATTACCACAGCAGACCGAAATGCCAAAACAAATACCCTAATTTTTCCCTGATTAAATAGCATTGTATGAATATTCCCATATTCAAAATATGCTACAAGAGGGCAATGCCTATTGATTTAATTGCTCAATAGGTGGCGTTCTGAGCGTGAGGGTCCAAGTCTGGGGAATGAGACTGTGAAGCACGGTGGCGGAGCAGCTTCAGAGATGGGATTGCTTCGATATGGGGTGCTTCGCATGTCTCACTCCCTAGATTGGAACAAGACCTCACGGGCCTCACCGTGTTCAGCGGTTGATTGTGCAGGCTCTCAGCCTATGCCCGAGAGGGAGTAGTTAGAATATAGAAGAAAACAAATATATATATATGTATATATATATATACAGTATATATATATATATTCAGGGTCATCATAAATTTTGCTCACCTTTTGCACAATCTCCCAGAACACCTGAGAATTGCTGTTCGTTCTATTGAAAGCCTTAATAAAAAAATAATTAATGCTGATACATGTATTTCCTTCAACCTCGCCTGCCTTAAAGAAAATTTATTACCTGGCTACACCAACATATATATATATATATACGGTATATATATATATATATATATATATGTATATATATATATATATATATATATATATATATATATATATATATATATATATATATATATATATATATATGTGTTACAAATGTTTATAACCAGGTTAAGTTATGATTAGGAAGACGTACAAATGTACGAGCCTATATTTATGATAAGGTTTAACCCACTGAACCCCAGCTAGTTGATAATAAATGTACCACCCAGGACCGGCAGGTTTTGAAAAAAAAAAAATCCAGAAAACACCAGGAATGATTTAGAAATTAAGGAAAACCCACAAAAAAACGATCCCCTAGGTCATTAAGGGGTCCTACGGGGCGCCCGAAAGTCAAAACAGCCAAAAACAGGTTTTTGCGCGCTCACGCGCACGCGGTTGGACTTTGAGAGTTTTCAACCATCGTCATTGTTGTGTGGGATACTTACACAGTTACCATACAAATCTGAGCCCTCTAGGTGCCATAGGACCAGAGTAATTAACAGTGACGCATACGTATGCGTCGCTGGGGTTTAGCGTTACAAACATTGCCGACACACTGTTTGCGTCGCTGGGGTTCTGTGGGTTAACCATTTTACTACAAGCAAGCCAAATGAAGGTGTCTATCTTACTGGGTTATATATATAGGTTATTTGTAGTATTGATGTTGTAAGTTGATCTCAGTTCTCCATCCTGCATAGATTAAGATAGATACTGTAGGTATTTCGCCACCACCATCCCACTTATACCTTATACATGCTATATATAGGTAAAGGGGAAATTAAAGGTTCTCTGTATCCAAACCACTGTATTATTAAGAAACAACTGAATGATGTATACAGCTGTACACTTAAGATCCACACCAGACATGTCAAAACTATTTTGCAGAATCTCTCGGTAGATAAGGCTCCTGGTCCAGATGAAATTCCTCCAATAGTACTTAAGAATTGCTCCTTGGTGCTCGCTCCTGTATTGGCAAAAAATTTCCGTCTGTGTACTCATACCTCATGCTTCCCAGTACCCTGGAAAGAAGCAAACATCCATCCAGTTCCTAAAAAAGGTGCCTCTTCAGATCCATCAAACTACAGACCAATAGCTATAACTTCCACTCTTGGTAAAGTCTTTGAAATTATATTAAATAATCACATAATTAAGCATCTTGAGAATAATAAATTAATCAGTGATAGGCAATATGGTTTTAAGACGATGTCGATCAACTGCAGACATGCTTTGCCTTCTTACGCATCAAATCAACCAAGCTACAGACCAACATGGTGAAACACATACAATAGCACTGGCTATATCAAAGGCATTTGATAGAGTCTGGCATCAATCCTTATTGTCGAAGATGTCACACTACGGCCTTGCATCATTAGTTCCACTAATTTCTTCTTATCTTCATAACAGAAAAATATGTGTAATGGTAGATGGCCTTTATTTTCAATTTCACTCAATAAATGCTGGTGTTCCCCAGGGATCAGTTTTGGCCCCAATTCTGTTCCTCATTCATATCAATGATCTCATATCTACCACTCATAATCCAATACATTCCTACGCAGATGACTCAACACTCCACAGTTCCTTCACATTTACCAATTCTGTCACCCAACCCGATCTTATAAATTCAAAAATAAACACTGCAATTTCTCTGAACCAGGACCTTTCTAGAATTAATGGATGGGGACAAAAGAATCTAGTTTCCTTTAATGCACAGAAAACCAAGTACATTCAATTTTCTAACCGACAGAATCTCACTGACTCCCATATATTTTTTAATGATGTAAATATTCCCACTTCCCCTAGTATTGACATTCTCGGTGTAACATTAACTACTAACTTGAGCTGGACACATTATGTTAGAAGCATTGCTAAGAATGCCTCTAAAAAACTGGGACTCCTGTACAGAGTTCGAGAATTCTTCACTGACGAGCAGTTGGCCGTGATATATAAAAGTCATGTGCGTTCTCAGATGGATTACTGTTCACCTCTGTGGGGTGGAAGTGGAGTGGTTGCATTGAGGCAGTTGGACAAAATTCAAAATAAGCTATTAGATTAATCAATAACCCTGCAATCACACAGGACCTTCCTACATTATCCATACGAAGAAACGTTGCATCCCTTGCATTATTCTACAGATATTTTCACAGCAATTGTTCCGAGGAACTTGCTTCAATTGTGCCGCCTCTCCACATCTTTCCCCGTAGAACTAGGGCAGCTGAGAGCGCCCATGAATTTACACTTTCTCCTCCACAATGCAGAACTTCTGCTTATCAGAATTCATTTATCCCCAGAGCTACTACTCTTTGGAATTCACTTCCCTCGAATTGCTTTCCACAAACTTACAATCTACAAATGTTTAAATCCAGTTGTTACAAACATTTTATGAATGGAGGATGCCTTTAGGCACATGGACCTTTTTGTTTTATCTGTGTTTTTCCTTCCTCCGTTCATCGTCTCTTAAAAAAAAAAAAAAAAAAAAAAAAATATAAGGAAGATAATTCGTTATTTTGAGAGGGAATCTCTGCTAGACCTCCAGATGTGTCTGAGGCCTGTGTCTACCTAACTCAAATCTTCCATCATACCTCTTACCTCTCTTGGTCACCTCCAAGCACCTCTCCAACACGTGATCTTAACTGGTCATACGATCAGTGCATGGGCGACATCAAAGTGCAAGAGTATGCTTTCAATGTGTGGGAAGGATTCTGAGTCATGAAAATCTAGAAGGGAGGAATGACCTCCAAGATGTACAGGAAGTTACAATGAATAACTCCCTTTAAACACCTTAAAATTATATGAGAGTTGTAATAAATGATTCATAGTAAATAGTACAATAGTGAGATGTAATATACTGTATATATATATATATATATACTGTATATATATGTATATATACATATATTAAAGGAGTTATTATGTCCGCCAATCAGGAGACAGGATTAGCTCAGGTGGCGAAGCAAGGTTTACCCTAAAAATCTTGTCACAGGAAAGACCCTGACACCCCCCCATGCTCAACCAATCAACGGCCTCCTGTGACGCAACAGCAAGAGCAACTTGCATGTCCCTTTAAATGCTCGCCGCATAACTCACTCCCAGTTCACACACGTATATATTATCCTGGTCGCAGTTATTTATTACAATGGTGCCACCCTCTCACTCCCGTCAGCCACAACAGAACATCTCTAACAAGCTTCCAGGAGTATATTACGGAGGTGAAATAAAGCAGGAGGGGAAGTCGGATTTTCAAAGTGAGCGAACTGGTGTAATTCCTCCCGAGCGCGCGGCTCTGCCAATCACAGGGCCCTGTTCCGCGAGGCAGAGGTATAAAGGGAGGTGGGCGGGGCACTGCTCTCACTTTTACCACTGTCTCTCCTACTTAACCAATAAAAACTTCCCTTCTTTCACCCTCACCCACCTTTTCTATATTCATTTCAATTCAATTCCACAGGACTCACTCAGCCAGAGGCACCTGCCTAGATCACATTTGGTAGCTCTTAGCAAATACAACCCTTTCACTCACCTTGGCACCCATTAGGAGATAAATAAGCCTGTTCCTATAGTCCAGCAACCGAGCACTGCTGAACGCAAGACGAACCGGGACCTAGTACATCACCCACCTTCGGCTCAGATACACCTCCAGTATCCTGATGGCTGCCGATATATCGCAAATCTTCACACAATAAGCCAAGCGATTCAAGATGGTCCACGGGAGGTAGATGGTACTGAAGAGATGGAAATGGTGTATTGGCCCACTTTGAAGTGGTGAAGCAAATCAAGAGATATTGCAGAATATTTTTAAAGGACCCTTAAGAGCCCGAACAGACATACCAAAAAAGTAAATGCTAAGACTGAGCCAGTGTGTTCTAACAATAAAATATAAGTGTTTTTATAGAACACCTAAAGCGAGACTGATAAGACAAATTATGAAACAAAGAGATGATATGTTAAGATATGTTAAGCTGTTATTGTTAGTAAAGGCACTCAGCCAACCAGCTAGCAATAGTACATGATCTTAAAGGATATTAAGTAAAGATATATTAAGTATTAAGGGGGAGTTCTTCGGGATAATGCTTTAAGGGGCAATATTGATAACGCCCAGGTAATTGAGATAAGGGGGTTTGTTGGGGGAGATTGTAGGCACCAATCGAGCAGGGCCAGACCCAGGAAAGATTATAGGCATTTGATAAGGAGTCGCTGGAATTCCTGTTTCATTTGCTTGGCCTCTCTTACTGATTTTCTTTGTGCCTCACTTACACTGAGAGTAATCCAGCTAGCTCTCACAAACACTTCCTCCTCCTATCGACTTCACTATACTAAACATGCACACCACGCTTCATTCTTCCACATCAAAATAAAAAAAAAATAAAATCATGATGAACATACGCCCAGTCTCAGAGTCCCCAGGGCGGGACCATAAATGCCCCCACGCCCGCCCGACTTTCCCCTGACGACCCCTCTGAATGCTCTGGACCATGGCCTGTCACTCTTACTATTAACTTTTGCAACATTCGCAGCCATTCCTCTAATTTTCATTCTGTTGAATACCATCTCTCCTTCTACAAACCTGATCTTCTTTTCCTCACCGAAATGCAAGTGTCTGAAGCAACTGCCAGCAGCCCCTTCTCTGTATCCTCCTACTTTCTCTATCCTAGTTTCAAAGCCAAAGACGGATGGTGTGCATATGTGCACAACAAACTCACTTGCTCTCGTGTTCCCAATTTCGACTCCTCTGAATTCTCAACTTTATGGCTCAAACTATCGTATCATTCTCATACTAAATATTCATGAGCTGTCTATCTTTCCCCTAACTCTACCAACTTTCCCAAATTCTCCGACTATCTAAACTCTAAAGTGGAACACATTCTATCCATTTCTCCTTTCTCAGAAATCTCCATCTTAGGAAATTTCAACGTTCACCACTGCCAATGTCTCTCCTCTCACACTACTGACCCACCTGGTGAACAAGCCTACGTCTTTTCTATCCTATATGACCTAGAACAGTTGGTTCAGCAACCCACCCGTAACCCGGATCGCTCCGGAGATCGGCCCAACATTCTTGACTTGTTTCTAACTTCTAACCCTTCTTCTTATACTGTCGATCTTTCTCTCCTTTGGGCTCCTCCGACCATAAACTTATCTCTGTCACCTGTCCTATCTCTCCAGTACGGCCACCAAATCCTCCTAGCCAGCTGCGCTTGTGGCACTTTGGCGCTGCCGACTGGGAGGCTCTCCGGCAGTATTTCTTTTGATTTCCCATGGAATGATTTTTGCTTCCGTGGCCAGGGACCCTCGGAGAGTGCTGAACTCATTACCAAGGTAATCCTATCGGACATGGAGGCATACATTCCATCTTCTTTCTCTCAGACTAATGCAAACAAATCTTGGTTTACTCATGCTTGTTCTACTGCTGTCCACAACAAGGAGGAAGCATTCAAATGGTACCGACGCCTTAAAACTCAAGAATCTCATTCTTCCTATGTTTCTGCCCGGAATCAAGCCAAATCTGTTCTTCGACTTGCCAAACACTCTTTCATCAATAATAAATGCACTGAACTATCCAACTCTAGTTCTTCCCAAGCTTTCTGGCATCTAGCCAAAAACCTCTCCAACAATTTATCTTCCTCGCCTTTTCCTCCCCTTTTCCACTCTGATGGCACAACCATCACTTCTTCCTCTGACAAAGCTGAACTATTTGCTCAAACTTTCGCTAGAAACTCCACCTTGGGTGATTCCGGTGCTATTCCTCCCTCTCTTCTACTTATGCCTAATATCCTAATCTCTTCTAAAGAGGTACTTTCTACCCTCTCTGGGCTTGATACTAAGAAGGCGTACATTCCGAAAGGTGTTCCTCCTGTTGTACTCAAAAACTGTGCTTCCGTGCTGACTCCCTGCCTAGGTAAACTCTTTCGTCTCTGTCTCTCTAACGTCTTCCCTTCATGCTGGAAGTTTGCTCTCATTCAACCTGTCCCAAAGAAGGGTGACCACTCTCAACCTTCCAACTATCGTCAAATTGCTCTCATCTCTTGTATCTCTAAAGTTTTTGTAACTATTCTTACCTCCAAATTTCTTAAGCATTTATCTTCTCATAATCTACTATCAGGTTGCCAGTATGGCTTCCTTAAGAGTTGCTCTACTGGTGATCTTTTTCCATATCATACTAACTCTTGGTCATCCTCCTTTCGGGACTTCGGTGAGAACTTTTTTTATGCGTTAGACATATCAAAGGCTTCAATAGAGTCTGGCACAAATCTCTAATTAGTAAACTACCCTCCTTCGGTTTCCATCCCTCCATCTGTGGCTTTGTCTCTAATTTCCTTTCCGGTTGTTCCATACCTGCGTGCGGTTGTGGTCGGCCATCGTTCACTTCTTCAACCTATCAACTCCGGTGGTCCTCAGGGTTATGTCCTATCTCCTATTCTATTTCTAATTTTCATAAATGATCTTCTCAACTGTACCTCCAGTCCTATCCATTCATATGCAGACAACTCTACCTAACACTATTCAATTGGGTTCCCAGAATGACCCAGCCAGCAAACCCTCAAAAGCAAACGTAATGAAGCCATAGAACAATTATCTTCTGATCTAACTACCATCTCCAATTGGGGCAGAGAAAACCTTGTTACCTTTAATGCTTCCAAAACCCAGTTTCTCCATTTATCTATACCCGCTGTGAACTCCCAGCGGACTTTCCCTTATTTTTGAACACTACAAAAATCAACCCTTCATCTTCTCTCAGTATTCTTGGTGTCTCTTTTTCGTCTGCTCTCTCTTGGAAGGACCATATTACCAGTCTTGCCAAGGCGGCCTCCCAGAAGCTAGGTGTGCTCAACCGCCTCAAGGGGTTCTTTACCCCTGCTCAGCTTCTTGCTCTGTACAGGGGCACAGTGCATCCTTGTATTGAGTATTGTTCACATATGTGGGGAGGATCCTCTCACACAGCACTTCTAGACAAAGTAGAAAGGAAAGCCTTTCGTATCATTAACTCCCGTCCACTCACCGACTCTGCAATATATCTCTCTTCGCTGCAATGTTGCATCTCTCTCGCTATTTATCGCTACTACAATAATCAGTGTTCCTCAGAGCTCTCCCAGTGCATACCACCTCCTCTACGTAGGGTACCTAGTACCTTTCTTGCAACACAATCACACCCCTACTCTGTACAACTCTCCAACTCAAGAGTGAAACGTTACTCCCAATCATTCTTCTATTCAACAACTAAACTCTGGAACTCTCTCCCTGAATCCATCTTTCCCTCATCCTTTGACTTAAATTGTTTCAAACTCTGTGTGTCCAGACATTTTGGCTCGAACGTTCCTTGATTTTGGTCCCGCCACACTTTTAACTCTGGGGGAGGCATTCGTCACAAGCAGTTTTGCCTTTTGTCTCCCTCATCCACATAGGAAAAAAAAAAAAAAAAAAAAAAGCAGTTTGCAGGGGTTAAGCATTTGCAAAATAGGTTAGACCTAGCTGAAGGAATAGTTAGAGAAGAGCTTCAGCCCATTCCCATGTAATACTCTTTT
The DNA here is from genome assembly GCA_032716605.1 of Paralithodes platypus. Taxonomy (NCBI): domain Eukaryota; kingdom Metazoa; phylum Arthropoda; class Malacostraca; order Decapoda; family Lithodidae; genus Paralithodes; species Paralithodes platypus. The sequence continues at coordinate 21,561,080 of CM064529.1, read as the reverse complement.
TGTTATAAGGAAACAACCAGTATTAATTAGATATTCACCTCGTCGACAGCATGCTTTCGATTGCGTGTAAATATCTAGCCAACTAGTTTTAACCCTTAATTAGCGGCGAGCAACATAAGTCGAGTTAAATAAAGCTGGACTATGTGGCGGCGCTCGACATAGGTCGAGTGGCAATTTCAGCACGTAATGTGGCTGAGAGAGAGAGACAAGTGGTGGCAGGAGACTAGCGAGCGTATGACTGCTCCAGACCACCGCGGCGAACCTACTGACACAAATCTCAGCTCCCTCCTCCCTCTCTCACTCGCTACATACTCAATTATGTACTGAAAGTACCGAATTACCTGCTTTTTGCACTCGCGTTGCACGGTTATTGCAAGAAAACTATCCATCATACAAGGATCGTTATGGTGTCATTCGAAAGCTCTGTTTATGCCCTTTCTGGGATAGGTACTTGTTTTACGTTCTGGGTCTTATTTAGGCATGAAAATGATCACGTAAACAGCCCTATTTTGGCTAAAAACACCCCGCTGTGCGGTACACATAAATAAACCGCATAGGCCGCTCGTAAGGTGTTAAGGATGTCATTGGTTGAATAATAGTTTGTAACATTGTTAAATTGACCTGCAGGATATAGCGTTCTGATATTGTTAAGGTGACATAAATACCTGTTTATTTTGTAATTGTGTTCAATATTGAAAAGGGGATTTAACCCACTGAGCCCCAGCGACGCAGCGTTTGCGTCAGCAATGTATGTAACGCTAAACCCCAGCGATGCAACAGTTGCGTCAGTGTTACTCTGGTCCCAATTACTTCGGTCCTATGGCACCTAGAGGGCTCAGATTTGTATGGGAGCTGTGGAAGTATCCCACGCTACCATACAAATTGTTGAAAACTCTCAAAGTCCAACTGCGTGCGCGTGAGCGTGCAAAAACCTGAATTTTGGGTGTTATTGCCTTCAATTTTTTACTCTTGTAAAATCCGTTTTCGGGGGCTCCGTAGGACCAATGTTTGACCTTTTTGATAGTTTTTTTTTTTTTTTTTTTTTCCTTCATTCCTAACCCATTCGCTATTGTTTCTGGAAACAAAAAAATCAAAACCGGCTGGTCCCTGGTGGTACATTTATTAATAACTAGCTGGGGCTCAGTGGGTTAAGAACGCGGAACTAATAATTGTTTATTAGTGTGGTCATGGTGATGTAAATACCTATGGGTTCAATATTCGTCTATAATATGATTTAGGTGATATGATTCCATGTAAAGGAATAAGTGTTTTTGATATTGTTATGGTGTGGTGAGAACATGTGGGTAATATCCTCGGTCCTAATATTGTTAAGATGATTAAAGGACATATCGAGGGATAGTTATTATATAGTTTTCTCAACCATTGTGCATATAGTGATGTGCCTTTTGCTCGAAATCGAAGTGAGTCAAGACTCTGAACAGCGATTGTCCAAATAGATAGTAATGGGAATGTAACCATTCTAAAGTGCAAGCTATAGTGGGTCGTCGTAGGTACTCAAATATTAGTTTGAACTCATCTTGACCCTAACAGAGAATCATTTGCAATGGGGATTACAGCTACCATGGGAGTATATTAAATAAAGACAGAAACCTCTAAACAACTGTCGAAATATTCCCTCCCTAGTAGAACAGTGAATTTAAGTTTACGTACAACATAATATATATATATATATATATATATATATATATATATACTGTATATATACAGTGTATATATATATATATATATATATATATATATATATATATATATATATATTGTTACGTTACAAGCGGGGTTCGATTGAGATTGAGAAATGAAGAGATACGTAGGAGAGTGGGGCAGCAGGAACATTTGTCAGCCAGAGTGGACAGAAGGGTGCTGAGCTGGTATGGTCATGTTGAACGAATGGGAGAATACAAAGAGAATATGTGAGTCAGGTACAAGGGGAGATAGAAGGGCAGGAAGACCCCCATTGAGATGGAGAGACTGTGTAAGAAAGGCTTTGGATGATAGAGGAATGACTATAGATCAGGCAGGGGAAGTGGTGGTGGACAGGAGTGAATGGAGAATGCTTGTGAATAGTTGAGTGAACACGTGGTCATTTGGAGTAAGGGGTCGGGCGCAAGTTGGACTAGATAATAGTCCATCAGGCGCCTGGCCCGGGGAGACGATTAATATGAAGGGTGTGCCTGGAAGTGTGGTGGGAGGGCTTGTCGCTTTGGCTCCGCTGCATGTCTGCCTGCCGAGATCGGAACCTCTCCTGGTGGTCAGGGGCCGGGGGAGTGCTGGAGCGACCTTTGTAACCCTTGTCTCTGGGTATTCTCCTGGGTGACCTGGATGTGTGAGAGTTTGTGTTTTTTATCTGTGTTTATTTTTTGTTTTATGTTGTTTTTGTGTTTTCCCTGTTCTTGCTCTGTCTTGAGTCGGCTACCCCCAAAATGGGGATTGGGCCTGAGCATATAGATAGATAGATAGACAAGCGGGGTTCGAACCCATACCATAAAGAAACATTCCACTAAAAACCACAAAATGAGGACTTATTATTTAGCCTCACAAAATGCGGAAAATATGACTATCAGTTTCAGTCAAGAAGAAGTGGCATGTTAAATTTCCACAAAAACTAGCAACTCTCTTTGTAGTCACTAAAACCTTGGTAGGTGAAAAGATGTGGCAGGTTCATAAAATTTCAGTTGATATCAAATGGCTGTATTAGCCTAAAAAACCCAAAGTTATTCCTTTCTCATCACTCGTTCAGAATTAGTTATCTTTAGTTACTCTGACTTAGATTTATTCCAACAATCAAAAGAATAATATATTAGCATAAAGGTAAAATGTAAAGATTATGTAAAATAAAATTATAATTTATTTACATGATTAATTATACACAAAAGTTACTTCTAGTGAAAATAGAGTGAGAAACATTGAAGTGAAATAATGAAGACACTCTTAAGAAAAATAATACATAGTTATATAAATACCCTCCAAGAGAGCAATCAATAAACATAGACAAAAATCCTAGGCGATACTTGTTCAACTCATGGTGATTCTTTTACAAACAAACTCAGGGCAGGTCAGCTTATGATGATGCTGGAGAATACACTACCTGCCGTTACGTTACGAGCGGCTTATATACCCTTCGCTCACCTGGCTCTGATACCAACCTCTCTAACTGCATTAATCTCAACTCCTTATATACTTGCTGAATTAAAGTATTACTTTTACCAAGAACTCTATGATATATCTTGTAAACATTACTTATGATTAGAACAGCCAAATACATTATTACCTAGTTATAATCAATATCATTCGTACGTCAGGCAACGAAGAAGAGAAAGGGAGTTGGAGGAAAGGGGGGGAGATTGAGTAGGAGTACAGGTGTACGGGATAGGGGGGAGAATGGATTGTGGAGAAAATGGGGGTAGGCTGCAAGAAGCCTCCCAATACCACTCCACTCGTGCTTGTACACTCAGGGACAATAATATTTTCTTATATATGAAACTAAGCTGTCTACAGGTCAAATTAATTATACCGGGCTCATAACATTGCATACGATGTTCAATCATAAATAATTAAAGATCGTACCCACCATAACAAGCACAATACCTCAATTACAACCAGTGACACTTGAATGAAATAGATATCCCTAACAATATATAGTATATATATATATATACAGTATTTTTTTTGTTCTATGTGAGTGAGGGAGGCAAAAGGCAGAACTGCCTATAGCGAGTGCCTCCCCCATAGTTGAAAGAATGACAGGGCCAAAATTAAGGGACGTTCAAGCTAAAATGCCTGGACACACAGAGTTTGAAGCAAATTAAGTCATAGGAAGAGGGAAAGCCTGATTCTGGGAGAGACTTCCAGAGCTCAGCTGTTGAATAGAAGAAAGTCTGAGAGTAACATTTCACTCTTGGGTTGGAGAGTTGCACAGATTAGGGGTGGGATTGTGTTGCAAGACGGGTTCCACGTGCCCTACGTAAAGGAGGTGGTATACACTGGGAAAGCTCTGAGGAACACTGATTATTATAGTAGCGATAGAATAGCGAGAGATATGCAACATTGCGGCGAAGAGCGAGAGATTGCAGAGAGTTGGTGAGTGGACGGGAGTTAATGATACGAAAGGCCTTCCTTTCAAATTTGTCTAGGAGAGCGGTGTGAGAGGAACCTTCCAACACATGTGAACAATACTCAATACAAGGACGCACTGTGCCCCTGTACAGAGCAAGAAGCTGTGCAGGGGTAAAGAACCCCCTAAGGCGGTTGAGCACACACAGCTTCTGGGAGGCTGCCTTAGCAAGTCTGGTAATATGGTCCTTCTAACTGAGAGCAGAAGAAAAAGAGACACCAAGAATATTGAGAGAAGATGAAGGATTTATTTTTGTATTGTTGAAGAATAAGGGATAGTCTGCAGGGAGTTCCTGATGGGTAGATAGATGGAGAAATTGGGTTTTGGAAGCATTAAAGGTAACAAGGTTTTCTCTGCCCCAATTGGAGATAGTAGTTAGATCAGAATTTAAGTGTTCTCGGGCTTCATTACGTTTGTCGTTGAGGAATTGCTGGCTTGGGCGTTCTGAAAAACTAATGGAGTAGTGTAAGGTTGAGTCGTCTGCGTATGAATGGATGGGAATTGAGGTACAGTTGAGAAGATCATTTATAAAAATTAGAGAGAGAATAGGAGATAGGACAGAGCCCGGAGGAACACCGGAGTTTATAGGGTGAGGAAGTGAGAGATGGCCGTCCACAACCGCAGCTGTGGTAAACTATCAATGGAAGTTAAATATTACTAAGCTATAATGAATCAAATAAATCAATCTAAATGAAAACAACTCCACATCTAAAATGAATTCAATCTGAAACAAGCTAATTTATATCCAAAGGTCTCACATAATAAATTATATATAGGGTAAGGTTATTAGGGTTAATATTAGCCAGGAATTAACTCACCAATAGTTCCACGTGGCAATGAGGCAAGGGAGAACGTTTTACCCAATATGGCGGTGGACAATGGGGAACGAGACTTCGGTCCCGAGACACGAGTCAAGTTAAAGAAAGAATAAATGATTACATGGGAATGGACATGAATATTATGCTTATCTGTCAGTCAGTCATGGCGTCGATGAGAGCGTCGTGATGGTGTAGCTGTGTGTATTGCTGTATGTGTATTGTGATTAGAGGCACAAAAGCACGATCAACTAAGGGCAGAAAATTAGATGTTAACTGGTTGGTGTTCGTGAAAGCTCTGGTGTTCCTCGAAGGCACACTTTGCTGCCTTGGCAAAATGCCAGGAGCCCAAATTATCGTACCGCATCTAGGTTGCTCTATACGATAAATTATATTAATATATACGATAAATTCATATATACTACATAAGACCATGGCAATATTGCTTAATAGCATATTAGGCCTTTTATAACTTAACTTATTTACAATCTTATAATATACGATCTACTCGTCCTACGTCGTGCTGTAGGAGCGATCGTGACGTCACAGAGACATACGAGATCACAAAAGAGTCATATTCTATCGTATTTATACGATACACTCCCCCCACAAAAAAAGACCAGAACCCCACCTTAAACCTAAAGTTGCCCAGTGGCTATCTTCTGACGCCACTAGTCGACGGCGCCAGCAGCAGCGCGTCTGGGACGCGTCCCGGTCCGAGAATGATCACCATCAGTAAGAGGTGAGTCGTTCCTTTGAGAATCCTCGGACCCAGCAAAAACAGGTGGAGCATCAGATTGCAATGCGGAATCGAGCTCCAAAGCGTAGAAACGAGGGATAGGATGAACAGTAGTTCCAGTGGCTGTCTTCAATAGCGCCACCCGCTCTACAGAGTCTGCCCCCTTGTATACCTCCAACACGCGGCCCAATTTCCAGTATAAACGAGGACTATCTTCTTTAATTAAAACAACTTTACCAACTGTAGGTGCCGTTGGTCTACCAGAGGGAGTAACACTCCTTTCCCTCAATGCTAGCAGATATTCACTAATCCACCGTTTCCTATTATCCTGGATATATACTGGTATCTCTTAGACACCGATACCTCAGAGTACAACGAGGGATCCTCTAACTCTACTATGGACTGAAAATCAGATGGAAACGCAGTCAATGGTTTTCCATATAGCAAGTGAGCTGGCGTTAATGGTAGTGGTTCTTGCAGGTCGGTGTACACATATGTAAGCGGGCGATCATTCACGACTGACTCTATCTCTGTGAGGACTGTCGTCAACTCACTCTTCTTTAATAGAGCACGTCCTACAACCGCTCTGAGTCCTGACTTTACTATGCCGACACATCGTTCCCACATTCCACCAAACCAAGGTGCCTTAACTGGAATGAACCTCCATTCGCACTTCTTCTCTCCCAAAAACGTGATGATAATACGATCACTACTCATATCCTTTAGATATTTTGATGCTTGGACATAAGTGGGAGCATTGTCGCTAAGAATGAGTTGAGGGAATGAACGACGGCCACAAAACCGTCTAAACGCCAGCATAAATTCTTCGCTAGACATATTATCACATAGTTCTAGGTGTACCGCTCGAGACGTCGCACAGGTAAACAATAATATATAAACCTTCTCATGCTCCCTCGTCTTCAATGCCCCTGTGTAATCTAATCCTACCGCTTGGAAAGGTTCTACGTGCTTTACACGGCATTCAGGTAGAGGTGGAGCTGGTCCAGTTGCATATGGTTTACCCTTTAGTCTCTGGCATATTACACACTTTCTTACTACGCGTCGAGCTACTTGTCGAACTCTGGGTATCCACCATGTGAGACGTAAATTTGATATAATATGACATACCCCGTAGTGTTTTACTTCCCTATGTGCACGTATGATCAATAGATCAGTAACGTGATGTCTTGTTGGCATAAGTATAGGGCGGTTTGTGCCGTCTGGTACACCCGACCACTTCAGGCGACCCTCACACCTGATGAGGCCATTGTCTAGGTGCATCCTTAGTTGACGCACTATATTAGGCATTAATGTCTTATTCGAGCTTTTCAAGGATTCTAATTCATTGGAAAAGGTTTCTACTTGAACCCATTTGATCAAAGTTACTTCAGCTGCTTTAAATTCACGAGCATCAATGTTGTGACCCCTGTTGCAGAGTTGGCCCGTTACTTTAAGCTTGAGATTGGATACATATCGCAATACCCAAGCTACAACTCTGACTAGTTTATTATAGTAACCGAATCTTCCCCACTTTATGATAGATCCCGGTGGCTCATTTGGTTGGGCTGTAACTGCCACTGGAAACAGTGGCAGAAGTCCCTCACCAACAGCATGCCATATCGTCCATTCACTTTCATGGAGCAGCCACTTTGGACCATGCAACCACAATTCGGACTTCATTAACTGGCTAGCCGTTATACCCCTAGTTATGAGATCACTAGGGTTTTCTTTTGTATTTACATAATGATAAGCAACGTCTGGCAAAAGGGTTCTAATTTCATCTACCCTATTCCGCACATAAACTGGCAGAGACTTCTTGCTATGTATCCAGTTGAGTGCGACCTGACTATCGTACCATACGTGAACGATTTCAATATTTAATTCGCTCTCGTATGCTGCGCGTACATGTTGCACCAGACGTGCTAATAGCAGCATGGCAGTCAATTCCATTTTAGGGATAGTTACCTTTCTAACCGGGGCTACCTTGGCCCGGGCTGTAACTAAATGTGCCCCAAATGAAGTAACAACATATATGGCTACCCCGTATGCCGTGGCGCTAGCATCGCAAAACGTGTGTAACGTAACGTCACCGAACGCCGCCACTTTACGAGGTATAGGTTTAGTACATAGGATGGCATATTCATTCAACAACAATGTCCCTTGGTCATTCAGGTCCTCGGGCAAACTGTCATCCCATCCTATTTTACGTCTCCAAACTTCCTGCATTAGAATCCTAGCTCTTATGGTAACGGGTAATGCTAGACCCAAAGGATCAACAAATTGCGCAACTTTGCTCAACAGACTTCTTTTGGTGTGCGCTCCTGTCTGCTGAGCAAAAGACCTTGTTTGAAAAGTTAGTATGTCATGTTTAGGTTGCCAGATCGTCCCCAAATTTCTGGACTTTTCCTGGTTAAGAGATGCCGTACCGTCCACCTGTATCAAACTCTGAAGATCTTCACTATTAGTAACCCACTCGCGGAGAAATAGATGTGCATCCGCAAACAATCTGCATGCTTGCCAGTATGTATATAACAAATCTTCCTGACTATCGCTAGAACCCTGCAAATTGTCAATATATAATCCGCGAGATAGTTTACTTGTGTCCTCATGTTGTCAGCTAGATGTTTTCTGATTGTGGCATTTAACAAAAACTGTGAGCACGTGGCCCCAAAGAGTACAACCCGAAAACGGTATATTATGATTGGACTTTCAGAGTCGCTAATGTCGCTGAACCAAAGAAAGTGGGTATCATCTCTATCTTCCCCCTTTAGATTGACCATCAAGAATGCTTTCTCGATGTCACTGGTATAGGCATACTTCCCCAGCCTAAACCGCAATAGATGTTGGGACAGGTCCGACACCATGGACGGACCTGTCAACAGGCAGTCATTTAGACTGGGTTGTTGACCTTGGTGGGCAGAACAGTCATACACCACCCGTATTGGTGTGGTGACGCTGTCTTTCCTTACCCCATGATGGGCCAGATAGTGAACCCTACCCTTCTTAAACGGTTCCTTGACATCGACTCTCTCAATAAAGCCCTTATCTTCATAACTCCGAAATACATCGTCATACGCCTGGCGCGTGCTCGGTTCGTTAGACAATTTGCGCTGTAATGCGCACAAGCGACCTAATGCCAAACCATAGTTGGTAGGCAGGCTTATCTCACTGTTCTTCCAGGGTAAACTAACTTTATATTGCTTGTCTGAGGCACAGTAGCACACAGACTCGTCAAACCTTTGTAGCGCAACTTCCGAGTCATAATCAGTCTCCATAGGATTAATGCCTATGTGATCCAATCTCCACAGTCGTTCCAGGTCGAACTCGGCAGCCATCTTAGGGTCACTAGGTTGGGAATCCTCCCTTCCCAACTCCTCTGCCGCGGTTACATTGACTCTATATATCGAGACCGTGTCGACCAGGACCTTTGACTGTGTAGTATGCACCTTTCCGCTCATGCAATATCCAAATTTAGTGGGGATTAAAATTACACCACACATCTTTTTAAATCCAGGGTATACTACTTCATAATAATGATCCACACCAAGTAGAACATGCACCTCACTCTGATTTCCCATGGGATCTGACAAGTTAACCCCTTTGCTACGTAATGCGTGTTCCACCTTCTTCACACCTACAGATACATATTCTGGTAGGGTGTCTACTACGATACAAGTCATAAAGTACCGGTTTTTACGGTAGAAATATGAAATCTCTGCTATCTCGTAGTCTTGCATATCAGTAACCCCTGTGAAGCCCTGTAATCGAAGAGTCTCAGCCCCTACGATTCGGTGCTTCAGTTCCACCAGTACGGACCTCTTTATAAAGGAACGTTGAGACCCTTGATCTAGAAGTACCCGACAAACTTTGTTATTGTCATTACCTTCCATGGGAATCTGTATTGTGGGCAATATAGTGGTGTCTTGCGTGCTACCTAGTGTCACAGTTGTAGTACCCTCTGTTTTGATGTCTTTGACTTTATCTGCTGTAGGACACAACTTATCAAAGTGATGTCCTTTGCAGTGGCGACAGGCCTTAAATATGTAGAAGCACATTGTCCCTGCTTACCATGTTCCCCACTTAGACAACCCACACATAGCTTCAATCTTTTCGCCTGTGCTAGTTTTGTCTCATTTGTTGGGTATTTTACGCAGAAACTCCATTTATGTTTGTTGTTACATAGCTTACATAGAATCTGAGCAGGTTTCTTATATGCACCCTCTTTCTTTGCTTTAGTCCCCACTGTCATGCTTACTGTTCCCCTCTTCTCCTCATTCTCACTCCCTCCCGACTCATACATCCTCCCTTTGTTCAACTGTAGATTTTTGATTTCCTTACTGAACTGAGTTTTGAACTCCCCCAGCTCAAATGATCTTACCTTATCAAGTATTGCCATAGGAAGCTTCTGACGCAAGATAATGACTATCATTTCCTGAATGGTAAGCCTTAGGGTGTCTAGCGATCGAGTATGGCACTCCATATTTGCCCTGAAGTTTGTCAACTCCTCAACCTTATACTGTGGTTCTGCGAGCCTTAACAAGGCAATGACATGGGCCATCTTCAACTGCTCTTTATCCCCGTATGTGGACTCTAATAAGTGTACTGCCTCAAGATAACTACCACCCACTACCGCAAAACCCTCTATCAAATGTAAGGCCTCTCCTTCCATTTGTCCCTTCAGATAGTGAAACTTGCGGACATTATCCAAAGTAGATTCATGAACCGTAGACCGAAATACGTCCCAAAAAGCTAACCACTCAGTCAACTTGCCCCCAAATGTAGGAAGATTGAGCTTTGGGTGTATGTTTTGGGTCAGCCCTTCTATTGGCCTCATTATCGCCTCCCTTCTTACTTGCGACAGCACGCTGTAATATGTACTTCGCTCTAAAGACAGGTTCGTCATAGAGGGCGCGATTATCACACTCTGTATCGATCTCTTCCTCCTCTGTCATGTCAGCTACAATCACCTCACTCAGAGCCATAATATGACCGTGGGTAGCTTGGACGTTTTCTAATCTAGCCTCCAATTCCTCTAGTTCAGCAGTAGTGATGAAAGTGTTGACGTCCACAATTAGCCTACTTAATACTCCCCGAAGTCCCGCCCTCTGATTTTTAGGGGCCTTGATCAGCACCCCACTAGACGGTGTCTCTATATTGTCTTTATTCATTTTGCATGTGAGCCTATAGGCTATGTATCTAAATGTTAAGTTACAAAAACAACGGCAAAAATAATAGTCTAGTTAAGAGACACCGACCGGCGGACTTCTGCGTTATGGAGAAAAAATAGTACACTAAATAGCAATAACTACTAATGGATCATATTGAACAAGAAAAAAATGTTAGGTCAGGTCATATGTCACAGGAAGTCTGAAATGGAAAAGAAAATTATTGGGGAAAGATGATGGGTGGGATGCAGGATTTAGGCAGGCGCAATGATGTGACCCGGCATTCCGGCTCTAACCACCGCTTGGCTAGCCTTGCCAGTTTATCATAGAGTTGTTCCTGCATCCTGTTATATGTCCCCTTGTTCATTGCCTTAAAATCCCTTACTGGTATCTAATTCCCGGGTCTGGGCACCAATGTGGTAAACTATCAATGGAAGTTAAATATTACTAAGCTATAATGAATCAAATAAATCAATCTAAATGAAAACTACTCCATATCTAAATTGAATTCAATCTGAAACAAGCTAATTTATATCCAAAGGTCTCACATAATAAGTGTATATATAGGGTAAGGTTATAAGGGTTAATATTAGCCAGGAATTAACTCACCAATAGTTCCACGTGGCAATGAGGCAAGGGAGAACATTTTACCCAATATGGCGGTGGACAATGGGGAACGAGACTTCGGTTCCGAGACACGAGTCAAGTTAAAGAAAGAATAAATGATTACATGGGTATGGACATGAATATTATGCTTATCTGTCAGTCAGTCATGGCGTTGATGAGAGCGTCGTGATGGTGTAGCTGTGTGTATTGCTGTATATGTATTGTGATTAGAGGCACGAAAGCACGATCAACTAAGGGCGGAAAATTAGATGTTTACTGGTTGGTGTTCGTGAAGGCTCTGGTGTTCCTCGAAGGCACACCTTGCTTCCTTGGCAAAACGCCAGGAGCCCAAATTATCGTACCGCATATAGGTTGCTCTATACGATAAATTATATTAATATATACGATAAATTCATATATACTACATAAGACCATTGCAATATTGCTTAATAGCATATTAGGCCTTTTATAACTTAACTATTTACAATCTTATAATATACGATCTACTCGTCCTACGTCGTGCTGTAGGAGTGATCGTGACGTCACAGAGACATACGAGATCACAAAAGAGTCATATTCTATCATATTTATACGATAGCAGCTATGGAACGGCCGGAGAGGAAATTAGAGACAAAGGCACAGATGGAGGGATAGAAACCGAAGGAGGGTAGTTTAGAAATTAAAGATTTGTGCCAGACTCTATCGAAGGATTTCGATATGTCTAGTGCAATAGAAAAAGTTTCACCGAAGTCCCGAAAGGAGGATGACCAAGAGTTAGTAAGATATGAAAGAAGATCACCAGTAGAGCGACCCTTAAGGAAGCCATACTGGCGATCTGAGAGCAGATTATGAGAAGAGAAATGCATAAGAAATTTGGAAGCAAAAAGATTTTCAAAAACTTTAGAAATACAAGAGATAAGAGCAACTGGACGATAGTTGGAGGGTTGAGAGCGGTCACCCTTCTTTGGGACAGGTTGAATGAGAGCAAACTTCCAGCATGAAGGGAAGACGTTAGAGGATAGACAGAGACGAAAGAGTTTGCCTAGGCAGGGAGTCAGCACGGAAGCACAGTTCTTGAGTACAACAGGAGGAACACCGTCCGGACAGTACGCCTTCTTAGTATTAAGCTCAGAGAGGATAGAAAGTACATCTTTAGAAGAGATTAGGATATTAGGCATAAGTAAGAGAGAGGAGGGTGGAGAGGGAGGAATAGCACCAGAATCATCCAAGGTGGAGTTTCTAGGAAAGTTTGAGCGAAGAGTTTAGCTTTGTCAGAGGAAGAAGTGATGGTTGTGACATCAGAGTGGGAAAGACGAGGAAGAGAAATTGTTGGAGAGGTTTTTGGCTAGATGCCAGAAAGCTTGGGAAGACCTTGAGTTCGATAGTTCAGTGCATTTATTATTGATGAAAGAGTGCTTGGTAAGTCGAAGAACAGATTTGGCTTTATTCCAAGAATGAGAGTCTTGAGTTTTAAGGCATCGGTACCGTATGAATGCTTCCTCCTTATTGCGGACAGCAATAGAACAGGCGTGAGTAAACCAAGATTTTTTCGCATTAGTCTGAGAGAAAGAGAATGGTATGTATACTTCCATGCCCGATATGATTACCTTGGTAATGCATTCAGCACTCTCCGAGGGTCCCCGGCCACGGAAGCAGAAATCATTCCATGGGAAATCAAAGAAGTACTGCCGGAAAGCCTCCCAGTCGGCAGCGCCAAAGTGCCACAAGCGCCGCCGGCTAGGAGGATCGGGTGGCCGTACTGGAGAGATAGGACAGATGACAGAAATAAGTTTATGGTCGGAGGAGCCCAAAGGAGAGAAAAGATTGACAGTATAAGAAGAAGGGTTAGAAGTTAGAAACAAGTCAAGAATGTTGGGCCGATCTCCGAGGCGATCCGGGATACACGTGGGTTGCTGAACTAACTGCTCTTGTTCATTTAGGATAGAAAAGACGTAGGCTTGTTCACCAGGTGGGTCAGTAGTGTGAGAGGAGAGCCATTGGCGGTGGTGAACGTTGAAATCTCCTAAGATGGAGATTTCTGAGAAAGGAGAAATGGATAGAATGTGTTCCACTGTAGAGTTTAGATAGTCAAAGCATTTGGGAAAGTTGGTAGAGTTAGGGGAAAGATAGACAGCACAGAAATATTTAGTAAGAGAATAACAGGAAAGTTTGAGCCATAAAGTTGAGAATTCAGAGGAGTCGAAATCGGGAACACGAGATCAAGTGAGTTTGTTGTGCACATATGCACAACATCCGCCTTTGGCTTTGAAACTAGGATAGAGAAAGAAGGAGGATACAGAGAAGGGGCTGCTGGATGTTGCTACATATTTTTATATATATATATATATATATATATATATATATATATATATATATATATATATATATATATATATAATATTTATTTATTTATTTTATTTTTTATTTTTGTCTATGTGAATAAGGGAGACAAAAGGCATAACTGCCTACAACGAGTGCCTCCCCCAAGAGTGACAGAGCCGAAATCATGGGACGTTCGAGCTAAAATGCCTGGACACACGGAGTTTGAAGCAATTTACGTCATAGAAAGAGGAAAAGACTGATTCTGGGAGAGAGTTCCAGAGCTCAGCAGTTGAATAGAAGAAAGTCTGAGAATAGCATTTCACTCTTGGGTTGGATAGTTGCTGTATATATATATATATATATTATATATTAGTGTAGCCAGGGAGGATATTTTCTTTCAGGCAGGTGAGATTAAAATAATAGGCACAGTTTGCATTATTGAGTTTTTATTGATACTCTCAATTTTTCGTACAGTTTTTCTAGTATTTTCAGGAAGTTGGAAAAGGAGGTTTGCAAAGGGTTCCGACGTTTCAATGGGCGCAGCCATCATTATCAAGGAGAAGTGAAGTTAGAAGGTGATAAGTCGAGAATATATAGGCGATACAAGATCAAGAGCCCTCTCTTGATCTTGTAGCGCCTATATATTCTCGACTTATCACCTTCTAACTTCACTGCTCCTTGATAATGATGGCTGCGCCCATTGAAACGTCGGAACCCTTTGCAAACCTCCTTTTCCAACTTCCTGAAAATACTAGAAAAACTGTACGAAAAATTAAGAGTATCAATAAAAACTCAATAATGCAAACTGTGCCTATTATTTTAATCTCACCTGCCTGAAAGAAAACATATATATATATATATATATATATATATATATATATATGCCTGTATATATATATACAGTATATATAATTAAATATATATATATATATATATATTACTCCCAGTCGGACTCGAACCACCGACAATATGGACGAGTGTCCATGCTTTAATTCACTACACCATGACGTGATGGAGGATACTTAACCTTTTCCTATTTACATTAAGGAGAAGGGAAATCCTACTTGGGGAAAGTATTGAATTTCAAAACAGCCTAAGTTAAAGTCCTGATTCAATTACACATATAACAATTATTTTAATCATCATCAATTCATTAAATCTGACGCCCCGCTTATAGAGGAAGCGCCCCAAAAGGGATGGCCATGGTAGAAACTGCCTCCAAGCTCCAAGACATGCCCCGACTGACCCACTCCACAGTGCCATTTCCACTAAGAGGAAAGTTCCACCAATGTTTTGCTATTTTATTTACCCCAGTGGGGCCCTGGCTGGAAGCATACCAAGCACAGGAATATTCTGAAGATAGGAACCAGTGGTCCAGTTCTTCAGAGGCTGATTGCACCACCAAAGTGGCGGGCGGTGGGGTCGCCGCATCCCCACGCAATTATTTTTACAATTATTTTAAATACATGCAAATACCTTATCTAACCAATCCTTGGATTTGCATTGTTTTTCTCCTCCTTGTGATCTTTACTGAATATTTGTTAGTGCCTGCTTCCTATATTAGTTGTTGTTGTTGTTGTTGTTGTATGTTATAAAAATCGCCACCTGTAAGTGGCACCGATTAGCATGTCGCCCATCGGGAATTTGTGTAGGGTTTTTTCCCCTAGATAGGTTGCCCGCCAAGGCTATCGAGTCCCATCCACCCGGAAACACCCCTTTCAGATACCAGGGGGACAGCTATCACCAGAGACACCCCTATTACAGGGGGACCACGCCCCTTTCACATACCAGGGGGACAGCTATCACCAGAGACACCCCTATTACAGGGGGACCACACCCCTTTCAGATACCAAGGGGACAGCTATCACCAGAGACACCCCTATTACAGGGGGACCACGCCCCTTTCAGATACCAGGGGGACAGCTATCACCAGAGACACCCCTATTACAGGGGGACCACACCCCTTTCAGATACCAGGGGGACAGCTATCACCAGAGACACCCCTATTACAGGGGGACCACACCCCTTTCAGATACCAGGGGGACAGCTATCACCAGAGACACCTCTGCTACCTATTTTTTGTTATTATCTGATCGCTAATTTCAATTTTTATTTTACTTAGTAGATGTAATTGTCATTGTTGTCGAGATCTTGCAATATATTTATAATTTCTAGCCGAAACTCCATCTTATTGTTTTTATAGGCATATCTTCTTGCGGAGATACTCGGTTATATTTTAGCTGATGGTACATTGAATTCCTTAGCAACTTATTTCTCGAGACATTATGAAAATATATGAAACCACTATGCCTCGTATAATTGGTAAATGTTAATAACTAGCAACATATTTCGCTATAATATCTTCCTAATTGGTCAATAATCAAGATACGACCATAGCAATTTACCGTCAGCTGAAAAAACATAATGTAGTTTGGTTTTACAAGTGAACTTTTTTATACAGCCTAACATTATATGATCACTCTCTATACAGTATTCATTTAAGTACAGTTACATTGTTAACAATGTCGATTTTGTGTCCTACACTGAAGTTTATCTCTTTCTTGTTGTAGACAGATTATGATTGATTAATTATTATGTTTTCATGTATTTATTGATTAAAGGTTGCATGCAAATGGCTTGCTTGACTATTGGAGGTAATACGTCCATTTACTGTTTTGACCTGAAGCACACTCTTCTGCCACTTCTCAGATACCAGGACACCCACTCCTCCATAAGCAACTGGTAATTATGTTACGTGGAGTGTAAACTTATCTCAGCATTGTGGGTAATACAGAATTAGAAGAATCATCGATATAGGGGTTTTGTTGGCAGTGATGGGTAGTTTCCCTAGTCTCCCATTCTAACCCCAACCCAATGTTCCAAGGTGTTAAGGCAGGAAAATGCCCTGCCTTACACCACACATGTCAAACTACCACTGCCATGCTCAGGAGTTGACAAGGTGTGGAATACCATCAAACATCCATAGAAGAGTTATGAAGCTTGGGAGGGATATAGAGTAGATAAAAGGATAAATCCAGATAGTCTGTTGCCTTATAATTGGTCGCCGCCCTTCCTAAACTTTATATAATCATATGAATAATTGCTGGAATATAATGAAAAGGACGTCACCGGTACTGAACGTCTTGAGTTACTGTGAATGGGAAAGTCATAACACACCCATGAATGAACAGCATTTTCATTCCCTGTCTTATCCTAACTCCCCATTTCTTTAAAACTAGGCTAGCTTAACCCTTAATTAGCGGCTCACCACATAAGTCGAGTTAAATAAAGCTGGACTATGTGGCGGCGCTCGACATAACTCGAGTGGCAATTTCAGCACGTAATGTTGCTGAGAGAGAGACAAGTGGTGGCAGGAGAGTAGCGAGCGTATGACTGCTCCAGACCACCGCGGCGAACATACTGACACGAATCCCAGCTCCCTCCTCCCTCTCTCACTCGCTATATAAGGAATTGTATCGGGAAAGTGGCTAATTACATGCTTTTTGCACTCGCGTTGCACGGTTATTGCAAGAAAACTAGCCATCATAAAAGGATCGTTATGGTGTCATTCGAAAGCTCTGTTTATGCCCTTTCAGGGATAGGTACTTGTTTTACGTTCTGGGTCTTATTTAGGCATGAAAATGATCACGTAAACAGCCCTATTTTGGCTAAAAACACCCCGCTGGGCGGTATATATAAATAAACCGCATAGGCCGCTCGTAAGGTGTTAAGAACTACCAAAATGGACACACTCTTAAAACCTTACACTCCTTAATGGTCACAACTAAAAAGGCCACACTCCTAAATGGCCACACTTCTTAAAGTTCACAAACAAAATGGCTACACTCATTAATGGTCAGTCTCTTAAACATCCATGGATAAATCCAAACCGGCCACACTCTAAAATGCCTACACTCCTTAACGGTCACAACCAGAATTGCCACTCTTAAAAGGCCATACACCTTATCGGTCACAACCAAAACGGCTACACTCCTTACCGTCCACACTCTAAAACAGTCACACTCTTTAACGACGACAACCAAAGTGGCCACTTTTCTTAATGACCAAAATGGCCACACTCATAAACAGCCACAGTTAAAATGGCCACATATTTCATATTCACTCTTAATCGTTAACTTGCCCTAACTATCTACACCTACGCCATAAAATATATACACGAATGTGTCACCTCCATATAATTATACATTATTTATGTTATGTACTCTACTTAAATTTAATTGCTTTTCAATAAGTAGTAATGATCAAATTATACTACTGTTCTATATACATGATCATATTTTCACATCTAGGCCATAATATAGCTATTCCTAGCCCAATAATACATCTACATGAGTGAATCACCTTCATGTCAGCTAATGTCTAAGACGTCTCCTGGATAATCAAACAATATCTAGGTTACTTTAGGTAAAAAGTGCTCAAAACATATAATAAAGTACAGTGCATTGTTGTATTTAGTAATGCTGAAGTAATAACCTAATTATGTAAGGACAATGCCACAAAGACTAAAACAAAAGTCAGAATTATATAATAATCACAACATTCCTGGCCACACTTATACATGGCCACAACCATAAAACAGCCACACTCATCAACGGCCACAACCAAAAGAGCTACACTCATAAATGTCCACAGCCAAAATGGCTACAATCTGTTCCTTCTGTAGTTTCTCCATGCCCGATAAGTTAAATGATCTTTTGATATCTGTGACACAGCTCTTGTATCCAACACAATACCCTGCGCGCAAAACCGCTCGAAGCCCGGACAACGTTGCTTGCAACTTTAATTATTATTATTATTATAATCCTTGTCCATACATACCCGGCCGTATCTCGATTCCCACATTTATCACTCGTCAGTTTGTTCACCATTTTTGGCTTCGTCTCGTATATTTTTGTACAGTAAGATCACTTTTAAATAAACCCCTGACCTCTCTGTTTTACCTAATTTATCGTGTATGTACTTAAAATATATAGTAAGAATATTCAGGTATGTAAAAATAGTTGTATGCACAGTTCATTCATTTATTAAATTAAAATTGCACTCGGCTATTATCAATCGATCAGCTGTCTCCCAGGGCCTCCCTACCCTCCCATCCCCTTCATTGCCGAAACACGTGACTTCCTCCTTTCCTCAACTCCATCTTCATCACAGCCACCTCCATTTCTTCTCTATTGGTCCTAGTATACTGTCTGATGGCGTAATGGGTTTCCAAATGTAAGGATCTTCTTCTAAAAAAATGTAAGGATATATTTCTTCCTGCTTTTTTGTATGGCTTTCCCTAAAAGAGAGGAAGACGATACAAAGGCGTGGCTGGGCAGACCCCCATAAGAAAAAAAAGAAGAAGACATAGATGAATCGATTCCCAAATACAATTGTATTTTTTCCAGCTATATGGATTATTTAGGTTATTTCCAATGTTCTCTACTTTCATTTACTAATATATGAATCTTTATGTGATAGGTAAGACATCCCTTCGTTTTCCATGGGGCTATTATCGGGAAACATATTACAGAAACTGACACCTCCACAACTAGACAAAGAAAATTAGTTTGACTGTGGGTGTTATTGTGAAAATATAGGTACTCTATTTCCCCCGGTGACGTTGGGAAATTCACCCCTCGAAAACACAAAATTGCATATATTTATATATATATAGAACCCAGCCACTTAATATTTTACATAGGAGTATGTTGTACATTGACAATGACGATTCTGGGGATACTTGAGTAATGATATTGCATGAGCTATGCCCTCTAAGATTTTTAGCCCATTAGTTTGGTGATTTTAAGACCTTTCACCCCATTTTGTTGTTGTCAATATTAAGGCCTTTTGTGCCATTTAGATGTCTATTTTTTCCTGGTGAACGATAGCGATCCTGTAATGTAGGAGGAACCGGGCTTTGGTTGGGAAATCCTTATTCCAAAAAATTTACAAATCTATCTGGAACGGGGATCTTGGGGAAGTTTTGTTTAAGCTTGTGGAATGGGCTTCCCCGAGACGTTATAGACTGCAGCACCGTTGATTCATTTAAATTCCGCATAGACAAATATCTCGCATCAAACCCGCGTCTGACTGCGTTTGTAAATGAATAACTTTATTTTATCCTCCCCTCAGTTACTAACCCATATGTCCCCTACTAACTTCCTAGTCCTGCCACGTTAGTGGCAGGGCAGTAGTTCCCTTTCCAATGTTCCCTTACCCACTCTAAACCACTGTTTGGACACTTGATCCTCAGTGTTTTGGAAGACAAGCAGCCTAGAAGGGTCACTAGACCTGTTGTTGCTTGATTTCCTTTGTACTCCTTTGTACTCCTTGTTACCCTTGTTAAAGGGTGCATTGGCTTTTGACTCCTACATTCACATGGAATAAAGTATATATATATATATATTCTTTAATGCATACAAGGTTAAAGGAGGTAGCAGTTTCGGCATCCATAATTTTATTATTCAGAGATTCTATATTTCTATTTAATCTTCGTTGGGGTTCGGACAGCAGGTGGATAAGGTTAGCAAAGTGCATGGTAATACGACGTTTCGCTAGTCTTCTAGCATCTTCAAGGAATGATTACATTATGAAAATTTACAGGTATATATACAGTACAGTTGAGTAGATCAGGGGGCAAGGAGGGGGTGGGGCTACTGTGTGTTTGGAGGCCTGCCATTGGTAGTGGGTAGCCTTCTAGCGAGTCGCGCGCCATATCTTGTCCGTGGTTGTCTAGAGGTGGGCAAAGTTATCGTTGATTGGCTGCTGGAACTCCTCGGGGTAGTCAGTTATGCGCCGGGTTGCATAGGCACAGGAGGTGCTGGAGGGAGGTAGGGAGCGGGGGCCGTGGTAGGGTAGTAGCGTTTGGCGGAAGGTAATATTTGTAGGTCAATTGTTTGGTTGTTTATACTGGGTTATAAGGCTTGAATATAAAGAGCTTCAAGTGTAGGGAGTCTTCTGGGGTAATTTTCTTTGTCAATTATGGAGGTGGTTTATTTAAATCGTTACGGGTAAGGGGGGGATGGTTGGGGGAGAGGTAATGGTCTTTGATAGCTCCTTCCTGAAGGTGGAGAGTTAGTCGACGGGATAGACGAGTCTGAGTCATACCAACATAGGAATGGGGCCCACAGTCCTCATTATTACAGGTGTGCTGGTAGATCACATGGTCGTCATTCATAGGGCTCTTAGTCTTGGTGGAACTAGGTCTGTTATGGAGAACAAGGTTGGAGGTTTTGGGAGATTTATAGTAAATTATTAATTTAATTTTGGTGTCAGGGTTGGTGGGTAGGACATGTTTATTGATTATTTCTTTCATGACGGATTCGTCGGTTTTATGATCAGAGGACATTAACCCGGCAAGTGCTGAAAGACTAATAAGAGTTTTACCGTTGCGCTGCTGAAAGTCTAATATAATCCAGGTTTTGAGAGCGTACCAAAACAGCGGGCTTACAGCCAGGCGGATACAAATTGGTGTGGCTGTAGTACAACTTGGCAACTCTCGATACCACCCCGCCACACGCTCGGCCCGCACTCACTCAAGCGGTACACAAGCACTTGTCATGGAGCCTAGACGTCCCTCACGCTCTCGCCCTGATGACACAACCAGCCCTCCTTCTGGTGGTGTCAGCGGCCGTGGAAGGCAGAGAGTGGCTGCTAAAGACCCGAGCTACCATTACTACGGCACAAGTAGCTCCGAGGACGAGGAACCTGCATGTAAAGCACGTAAAACACGTGCAAGCAGGGACAGTGCACAGAGGTCATTGTCTTTCGGGGACACTGCCACGACCACCCAGGCAACTGCTACCACCACTACCACAACCACTGCCACCACTGCCACCACTACCACCGACTCAGGAGGCCGCCCTGGGGCTGCAGGAACTGCGGGGGCCACTGGGAAGACAGGGAAGTGCATGGGTAAAAAAACTTTTACCTCTGCCACTACCACCGTGCCACCACCACCACCACCAGCCGCCCCTGCCGCCCCTTCTGCCCCTGCCACTGCCCCTGCCCCTGCCCCTGCCAAAGGGAAGAAAGGGACGAAAGGCAAGGCGACAAAGGCGACAGGGACAACCATAATATTGCCATCCATGACCTCTGCTGGCCATGCCGACGCCGCCCTAACATACAGCTGACTGCCGTGGCTGGCCTTGGACAGCGACACACAGACTTCCCTCCCTCCCACCCTCCCTCTCACCCAGCCACCCACCCCAATTCTCCCCTAAATACATTCATAAGGCTTATATATCGCATAATTGGTCTATATGCGGTATATTCATAGTTATATGGGTCGCCTACATACGTACACGTACTTTATATATAGCATGACAGTGCTGAAAATACGATATATACGTGATATTACAGCCAACAGACCCTGTACAACTTGGCAACTCTCGATACCACCCCGCCACACGCTCGAGCACACAAGCACTTGTCTCCCGCGTAAACCTCAGTTCCCGCCTCTATACTCTCTCATAATTTGCTTGTATGTCGCATATTTGGTCTATATGCGGCATATTCCTTGGTATATGGGTGGCCTACATACGTACACATACATACATATATGTACACATACTCTACATAGCATAAAAGTGCTCAAAATAGGATACATATACGACATTACGCCCTAACCCGCCCTCCCCTCCCTCTACTCCTACCCCCTGGGCGCGCGGATATTCACCCGGGAAATCTTGCCGCTCGATGACAATCTGGCCGCGCGATGCCATTCGCTCCACTTTTTTCAACTACGGACCCCCCCCCCCAGACATTTATTTGGGGGTCAAATATATATGGCTCGATGCGCGCGAATATTCCCTACACGTCGATGTACTTTTCATCGATATTTGCAAGGGGCGCCCAAATCGTCATACCTCTGCACTGGGGTGCCTGTATACTGTAATGGGTGCGCAGCGGAGAGGTTAAATTACGGTAACAAATCTTGATTACGTCTGAGGGGTTGGTGTTAGAGGGATCTTGAGTGTACCATTTCTCTAAGTGGTGGTTAATGGTGCTGGAGACACCCAGAGTTGGAATACCCGTTATTCACCAGGACTTGGGAGAGTCTTTCAAGTTCCTGGTGGGTGTCTCCCCAGGTAGTGCAGTGTGAGAGGGCTCTCCTAACATAAGCAGAGATGGAAGATAGGAGGTAGCGGCGGGGGCATTCACTGTCACCATTTAGGCATTGTCCGCTGTTAGTAGGTTTGGTGTAAACAGTGGTTTTGAACCCAAGATCATTTAGTGAAACAAGAAGGTCGAGGAAGGGTAATTGTCCAATTTTTATTTTACTTAGTAGATGTAATTGTCATTGTTGTCGAGATCTTGCAATATATTTATAATTTCTAGCCGAAACTCCATCTTATTGTTTTTATAGGCATATCTTCTTGCGGAGATACTCGGTTATATTTTAGCTGATGGTACATTGAATTCCTTAGCAACTTATTTCTCGAGACATTATGAAAATATATGAAACCACTATGCCTCGTATAATTGGTAAATGTTAATAACTAGCAACATATTTCGCTATAATATCTTCCTAATTGGTCAATAATCAAGATACGACCATAGCAATTTACCGTCAGCTGAAAAAACATAATGTAGTTTGGTTTTACAAGTGAACTTTTTTATACAGCCTAACATTATATGATCACTCTCTATACAGTATTCATTTAAGTACAGTTACATTGTTAACAATGTCGATTTTGTGTCCTACACTGAAGTTTATCTCTTTCTTGTTGTAGACAGATTATGATTGATTAATTATTATGTTTTCATGTATTTATTGATTAAAGGTTGCATGCAAATGGCTTGCTTGACTATTGGAGGTAATACGTCCATTTACTGTTTTGACCTGAAGCACACTCTTCTGCCACTTCTCAGATACCAGGACACCCACTCCTCCATAAGCAACTGGTAATTATGTTACGTGGAGTGTAAACTTATCTCAGCATTGTGGGTAATACAGGATTAGAAGAATCATCGATATAGGGGTTTTGTTGGCAGTGATGGGTAGTTTCCCTAGTCTCCCATTCTAACCCCAACCCAATGTTCCAAGGTGTTAAGGCAGGAAAATGCCCTGCCTTACACCACACATGTCAAACTACCACTGCCATGCTCAGGAGTTGACAAGTGTGTGGAATACCATCAAACATCCATAGAAGAGTTATGAAGCTTGGGAGGGATATAGAGTAGATAAAAGGATAAATCCAGATAGTCTGTTGCCTTATAATTGGTCGCCGCCCTTCCTAAACTTTATATAATCATATGAATAATTGCTGGAATATAATGAAAAGGACGTCACCGGTACTGAACGTCTTGAGTTACTGTGAATGGGAAAGTCATAACACACCCATGAATGAACAGCATTTTCATTCCCTGTCTTATCCTAACTCCCCATTTCTTTAAAACTAGGCTAGCTTAAGAACTACCAAAATGGACACACTCTTAAAACCTTACACTCCTTAATGGTCACAACTAAAAAGGCCACACTCCTAAATGGCCACACTTCTTAAAGTTCACAAACAAAATGGCTACACTCATTAATGGTCAGTCTCTTAAACATCCATGGATAAATCCAAACCGGCCACACTCTAAAATGCCTACACTCCTTAACGGTCACAACCAGAATTGCCACTCTTAAAAGGCCATACACCTTATCGGTCACATCCAAAACGGCTACACTCCTTACCGTCCACACTCTAAAACAGTCACACTCTTTAACGACGACAACCAAAGTGGCCACTTTTCTTAATGACCAAAATGGCCACACTCATAAACAGCCACAGTTAAAATGGCCACATATTTCATATTCACTCTTAATCGTTAACTTGCCCTAACTATCTACACCTACGCCATAAAATATATACACGAATGTGTCACCTCCATATAATTATACATTATTTATGTTGCATTCACTGTCACCATTTAGGCATTGTCCGCTGTTAGTAGGTTTGGTGTAAACAGTGGTTTTGAACCCAAGATCATTTAGTGAAACAAGAAGGTCGAGGAAGGGTAATTGTCCATTGGTGGATTTCTCATAGGTGAAGTTGATTCCGGAGGAGGCCATGAAGCGTCGCTGGAGTTCCTGAAGTTCATCCAAGGCCTTAACTTGCACGAAGATGTCGCTGACGTATCTACAGTAGATAGCGGGCCGGTGGACAGCTAGGAGCTCTTCTTCGATAGTTCCCATGAAGAAGTTGGCGAAAAGAACTCCCAGGGGGCTGCCCATCACCAGGCCGTCTATTTGCTGGTACATGTTGCCCCGGGGGCAGAGGAAGGGGGCCTCTTTAGTACACAACTCCAGCAGCGTCTTCAGGGCCTTCTTCGGGATGTCAAGGATGGGTGTGTCAGGGCAGTGGTATATCAGACGTAGGATCATGTTAATGGTCCTGCCCACGGGCACATTAGTGAACAGGCTTTCTACATCGAGGGAGGCAATGGTATGTTCATTGATCCGAGGGGCGTCTCGTAGAATTTCTAAGAAATCGTTGGCGGAGTTCAGGTTGTATTGGCACGACACGCTTCATGGCCTCCTCCGGACTCAACTTCACCTATGAGAAATCCACCAACGGACAATTACCCTTCCTCGACCTTCTTGTTTCACTAAATGATCTTGGGTTCAAAACCACTGTTTACACCAAACCTACTCACAGCGGACAATGCCTAAATGGTGACAGTGAATGCCCCTGCCGTTACCTCCTATCTTCCATCTCTGCTTATGTTAGGAGAGCCCTCTCACACTGCACTACCTGGGGAGACACCCACCAGGAACTTGAAAGACTCTCCCAAGTCCTGGTGAATAACGGGTATTCCAACTCTGATGTCTCCAGCACCATTAACCACCACTTAGAGAAATGGTACACTCAAAATCCCCCTAACACCAACCCCTCAGACGTGATCAAGATTTGTTACCGTAATTATATGTCCTCTGATCATAAAACCAACTAATCTGTCATGAAAGATATAATCAATAAACATGTCCTACCCAACAATCCTGACACCAAAATTAAATTAATCATTTACTATAATTCTCCCAAAACCTCCAACCTTGTTTTCCGTAACAGACCTAATTCCACCAAGACTAAGAGCCCGATGAATGACGACCATGTGATCTACCAGCACACCTGTAATAATGGGGACTGTGGGTCCCATTCCTATGATTGTATGACTCAGGCTCATCTATCCCGTCGACTAACTCTCCACCTTCAGGCAGGAGCTATCAAAGACCACTATCCCTCCCCCAACCATCCCCCCCTTACCCGTAACTATTTAAATAAACACACCTCCATAATTGACAAAGAGAATTACCCCAGAAGACTCCCTATAATTGAAGCTCTTTATATTCAAGCCATAAACCCCAGCATAAACAACCAAACAATAATTGACCTACAAATATTACCTTCCGCCAAACGCCACTACGCTACCACGGCCCCCGCTCCCTAGCTCCCTCCAGCACCTCCTGTGCCTACGCAACCCGGCGCACAACTGACTACCCCAAGGACTTCCAGCAGCCAATCAACGATAACTTCGCCCACCCCTAGCTAACCACGGACAAGATATAGCGCGCAACTCGCTAGAAGGCTACCCACTACCAATGGCAGGCCTCCAAACACACAGTAGCCCCGCCCACTCCTTGCCCCCTCATCTACTCAACTGTATATATACCAGTAATTTTTCATAATGTAATCATTCCTTGAAGATGCTAGAAGACTAGCGAAACGTCGAATTACCATTCACTTTGCTAACCTTATCCACCTGCTGTCCGAACCTCAACGAAGATTAATCAGAAATATAGAATCTCTGAATAATAAAATTTTGATTGCCGAAACTGCTACTTCCTTTAACCTTGTATGCATTAAAGAAAATGTATTACCTGGCTTCACTAACATAAAACTACATAACGAGAATGCCAGATAGTACTCGCCTGTTTCGTGAAGAACTGTTGAGAGAAAAAATAATTTAAAAATGAGAGATCGCCAATAACCTACGTAAAGAGCGTGATGCCCTTCTACGGAAATGGGAAGAAGAGGCCTCTCCAGACCACCTCAAAGCAGAGATCAACCTAGCACTTGAACAACTCCACGAACAACACAGACGGAAAACAGAAAGCACAACAGTCAAAAAGCTTTCACGTCTTTACGGCGGAAACATAAAATTTCCTAAACCCTCTAAAGGATACATAAGCTTTACCAACACCACTTTGACTCCTGATCAAGAAGACCTCCTCAACAAGGGCCTTAATTGCCACTATATTTCCAAACCTGGACCTCACCGAAAACAACTGGAAACTGAAATCCTTCTCGATGACATCCTACGACTAAAGAAGGACGGCAAGGTCACCCCCACTCCAGCCCTGCAACCCACTCTACTAGCAGAAGTGGCCAAAACCAGGGAACACACCACAGGAAACCCTCAATAAACACCACTTCCAAGCTGCTAAACAACTGAGAGAGAACCCCAACATCATCATCTGTCGCGCCGATAGAGCTTCCTGCCTTGTGATCCACAATAAGAAAGAATATCTGCGAAAAATGGACAACATCCTAAGTGGTAATAGCAAATTCAAAAGGATCACACGCAACCCGACTGATGAAATAAATAGAAAAGCCAACAACACCATCACCGCCATCAATGCCAAAGAAGGAAGAGTTTGCCTCAAAAAACTTATTGGAGAATTCACCCCAGGTTATGCCTATGGCACCATAAAAACTCACAAGCCTAGAAACCCCCTCCGCCCCATCATCTCCCAGATCCCTACTGCCACCTACCAGATCGCCAAGGCCCTGAACAACCTTCTCACCCCCTATGTGCCATTCCAATACAACCTGAACTCCGCCAACGATTTTTTGGAAATTCTACGAGACGCCTCCCGGATCAACGAACATACCATCGCCTCCCTCGACGTATAAAGCCTGTTCACCAATGTGCCCATGAACAGGACCATTAACATGATCCTACGTCGGATATACCACTGCTCTGACACACCCAACCTTGACATCCCGGAGAAGGCCCTGAAGACGCTGCTGGAGTTGTGTACTAAGGAGTCCCCCTTCCTCTGCCCCCAGGGCAACATGTACCAGCAAATAGACGGTGTGGCGATGGGCAGCCCCCTGGGAGTTCTTTTTGCCAACTGCTTCATGGGAACTATCGAAGAAGAGCTCCTAGCTGCCCACCGGCCCGCTGTCTACTGTAGATATGTCGACGACATCTTCGTGCAAGTTAAGGACCTGGATGAACTTCAGGAACTCCAGCGATGCTGCATGGCCTCCTACGGACTCAATTTCACCTAGGAGAAATCCACCAACGGACAATTACCCTTCCTCGACCTTCTTGTTTCACTAAATGATCTTGGGTTCAACACCACTGTTTACACCAAACCTACTAACAGCGGACAATGCCTAAATGGTGACAGTGAATGCCCCCGCCGTTATCTCCCATCTTCCATCTCTGCTTATGTTAGGAGAGCCCTCTCACACTGCACTACCTGGGGAGACACCCACCAGGAACTTGAAAAACTCTCCCAAGTCCTAGTGAATAACGGGTATTCCAACTCTGATGACCATTAACCACCACTTGGAGAAATGGTACACTCACAATCCCCCTAACACCAACCCCTCAGATGTAATCAAAATTTGTTACCGTAATTATATGTCCTCTGATCAAAAAACCGACGAATCCGCCATGAAAGAAATAATCAATAAACAAGTCCTACCCACCAACTCTGACAACAAAATTAAATTAATAATTTACTATAAATCTCTCAAAACCTCCAACCTTGTTCTCCATAACAGACCTACTTCCACCAAGACTAAGAGCCCGATGAATGACGACCATGTGATCTACCAGCACACCTGTAATAATGAGGACTGTGGGCCCCATTCCTATGTTGGTATGACTCAGACTCGTCTATCCAGTCGACTAACTCTCCACCTTCAGGCAGGAGCAATCAAAGACCACTATCTCTCCCCCAACCATCCCCCCCTTACCCGTAACGATTTAAATAAACACACCTCCATAATTGACAAAGAAAATTACCCCAGAAGACTCCCTACACTTGAAGCTCTTTATATTCAAGCCTTATAACCCAGCATAAACAACCAAACAATTGACCTACAAATATTACCTTCCGCCAAACGCCACTACCCTACCACGGCCCCCGCTCCTTACCTCCCTCCAGCACCTCCTGTGCCTACGCAACCCGGCGCACAACTGACTACCCCGAGGACTTCCAGCAGCCAATCAGAGATAACTTCGCCCATCTCTAGCCAACCACGGACAAGATATGGCGCGTGACTCGCTAGAAGGCTACCCACTACCAATGGCAGGCCTCCAAACACACACTAGCCCCACCCCCTCCTTGCCCCCTGATCTACTCAACTGTATATATACCTGTAATTTTTCATAGTTTAATCATTCCTTGAAGATGCTAGAAGACTAGCGAAACGTTGAAGTACCATGCACTTTGCTAACCTTATCCACCTGCTGTCCGAACCCCAACGAAGAATAATCAGATATATAGAATCTCTGAATAATAACATTTTGAATGCCGAAACTGCTACTTCCTTTAACCTTGTATGCATTAAAGAAGTTTATTACCTGGCCATACTAACATATATATACTGTATGTAGTATATACTGTATATATATATATATATATATATATCTATATATATATATGGAGGTAAAAATCACAAATAAGTGTGATCAAATTATGTAGTATAAGTCGCTAGGAAAATTGAAGCAATGGAACATCATATAATATTATATGGTGTTCCATTGTTTCAATTTTCCTAGCGAGTTTTACTACATATATATATATATATATATATATATATATATATATATATATATATATATATATATACCGGTATATATTTCATAAAAACACACATATTCTCTTTATCTCCCTTTCTCTCTCCATTACTCACACACACACACACACACACACACACACACACACACACACACACACACACACACACATACACACACATCATATTACCAATGCTATTGTGTATGAAGTTAAATATTCCTTTGAAGATGTCTTTGATCAGTGTGAGGATAATAACTCTGTCCTGCTGTGTGTCTGAATGTGTGTCTTAGTAAGAGCCAGTGTTGTCATTGGATCTACGTGTGTTTGCGTGTACATGCATCCCTTCATGTGTACATCATCAAACGAATAAGCTCGTATTAGCGCTTGTATGTATTTATGTATGTATTTCAAATAAGCTCGTATAGGCGCTTGTATGTATTTATGTATGTATTTCAAATAAGCTCGTATTAGCGCTTGTATGTATTTATGAATGTATTTCAAATAAGCTCATATTAGCGCTTGTATGTATTTATGTATGTATTTCAAATAAGCTCGTATTAGCGCTTGTATGTATTTATGTATGTATTTCAAATAAGCTCGTATTAGCGCTTGTATGTATTTATGTATGTATTTCAAATAAGATCGTATTAGCGCTTGTATGTATTTATGTATGTATTTCAAATAAGCTTGTATTAGCGCTTGTATGTATTTATGTATGTATTTCAAATAAGCTCGTATTAGCGCTTGTATGTATTTATGTATGTATTTCAAATAAGCTCGTATTAGCACTTGTATGTATTTATGTATGTATTTCAAATAAGATCGTATTAGCGCTTGTATGTATTTATGTATGTATTTCAAATAAGCTCGTATTAGCGCTTGTATGTATTTATGTATGTATTTCAAATAAGCTCGTATTAGCGCTTGTATGTATTTATGTATGTATTTCAAATAAGCTCGTATTAGCGCTTGTATGTATTTATGTATGTATTTCAAATAAGCTCGTATTAGCGCTTGTATGTATTTATGTACGTATTTCAAATAAGCTTGTATTAGCGCTTGTATGTATTTATGTATGTATTTCAAATAAGCTCGTATTAGCGCTTGTATGTATTTATGTATGTATTTCAAATAAGCTCGTATTAGCGCTTGTATGTATTTATGTATGTATTTCAAATAAGATCGTATTAGCGCTTGTATGTATTTATGTATGTATTTCAAATAAGCTCGTATTAGCGCTTGTATGTATTTATGTATGTATTTCAAATAAGCTCGTATTAGCGCTTGTATGTATTTATGTATGTATTTCAAATAAGCTCGTATTAGCGCTTGTATGTATTTATGTATGTATTTCAAATAAGCTCGTATTAGCGCTTGTATGTATTTATGTATGTATTTCAAATAAGCTCGTATTAGCGCTTGTATGTATTTATGTATGTATTTCAAATAAGCTCGTATTAGCGCTTGTATGTATTTATGTATGTATTTCAAATAAGATCGTATTAGCGCTTGTATGTATTTATGTATGTATTTCAAATAAGCTCGTATTAGCGCTTGTATGTATTTATGTATGTATTTCAAATAAGCTCGTATTAGCGCTTGTATGTATTTATGTATGTATTTCAAATAAGCTCGTATTAGCGCTTGTATGTATTTATGTATGTATTTCAAATAAGCTCGTATTAGCGCTTGTATGTATTTAAGTATGTATTTCAAATAAGATTGTATTAGCGCTTGTATGTATTTATGTATGTATTTCAAATAAGCTCGTATTAGCGCTTGTATGTATTTATGTATGTATTTCAAATAAGCTCGTATTAGCGCTTGTATGTATTTATGTATGTATTTCAAATCACTATATGATCAGTAACAGTAAAAGTACCTATGGACGGAATTGCTGTAATTATGGTCAATATATTAATAAATACCCTGGAGGCAGAACAATGAAACGTGGAAATAAACAAGATAAATAATAAACTATGGAAAGAAACCCGTGCCCTAAATAATTACATTATAATTATATTTCACATGAAGTGACGGTGCTCTTTATGTGAGAGGTGGTGCTGGTTTATGTGTATGTGTGTGTGGGGGGAAGGGGGGGGGGGGGGGGGTGATAGGGAGGGAGGAATGAAGGGGGGGGGGGGGTATTTATTTAGTCATTGCTTGTCACATCACTCATCTCCGATGCTATGGATTATGGGTCCAAAGTTGGGTGGGGTAAACAAAACGTAACGCATATAATGAAAAATAACACACTTTCCCTGGCCAGCTGAAACGGCTGGGAACTCGTTTCCAAAGTCGGAATTGAACCAAGGACCAGTAGGTTGGTAGTCAGCTGCACTAGCCTCTGTACCATCACAATTATTACACACATATTTGACCAGTTAGTGGCTATGACCTCTCCCTTAGCATGATGTTAGAGAAACAAATACTAGTGCGAACGCATTTGTATTTAATATGTCGTGAAGTTTATTTCTTCAAGCGATATGGCTAATGGAATGCACTCAACATGTGGTGGTCTTCACTTACTTACTCAATGTACATGTTAAATAATGACGTAATTATGTACACACATAATGATGGGGAATCTGGTAAAGCTCATTTAGGTGAATTATCAAAGCTCATCCTATTCAGATTTTGCATGTCAGGTCATGAGGACTAACCATTAAGGTTTAAGGGGAGAGGCCATTTTTCTGGCCCCCCTTCTCCCTCATGTTACATTAGTTTTCAGATTATAAGAAGTTCGAAACATTAGTTTGATGATTTTAAGAACTTTCACTCAATGTCTTTGTTAATTTCGGATATTTCGTGCCACTTAGGTGCCGATTTTTTTCCTGGCGAGCGATAGCGAACCTGTAATTGCAGGAAGAAATAAAAAATAATAATGTATATCAATAAATTAGCAAATCAATAGCCCATCCCCCCCCCCCCCCCTTAAGGGGAGATCTCCACTTGAGGGATTTTTTTCTGGACCCCTTTCTCCCTCATGTTTAGCCCCATCGCTTTTGATATTATAAAAATTTTGCCCCATTAGTTTAGCGATTTTAAGAACTTTCACCCCATATTAAGACCTTTCGTGCCATTCAGGTGTCAATTTTATCCTGGCGAGCGATAGCGAGCCTGTAATTTAAGAGGAACCGGCCTTTGGCCGGGAAATTTTTCTACCGAAAAATGTACAAATTTATCTTGAAAGGGACTTAAGGGGATGTAATTTTAAGCTTGATGGAGGTCTAGGGAACAAACTAAATACCTCCCCTTAAGCAACTTATTATGCCCATTTGCCATTAAACTAACTCTAGAAAAAAGACTACTCCTTCAGTTAGTGACAGTAGTTCTCATCCATTAGTTGAGGGCTCTCTACTATACAATGCGTCCTATCCGCTTCAGATATAAGATCTAGACAAGATTTGTTCTTTTTGGCGTTATGAGAATGTTACTCACTAAATGTATAATATGTTATAGTCTCAGTCGAAATATATATGCCAGATTCAGTTTTTGAATACCATAAATATTAGTCTGTTCAGCTTGCATATGGCGCCAAACTTGGAGCAACAATCAGCAGTGCTTTAGGGATTAACCCCTTCAGCACCATGACGCCTTTTTACCTAAACAAATTATGATTTTATGCAGTTTAAGAAGGACTTATGTTACTAAGAGGATTTGTTGAGATTGTATTTACCCATTTGAGTCGCATAGGTAGATTACAAACTAAGGCCAATCGTCTAATGGTAACCAGAATATGATGAACATTACGTAATGGTGGTGAAGGGGTTATCAAGCGTTGTATACAGCTGTATCACTATGCTTAACCCTTACTGTACCGGCGACGTCTTTTTCATTGGATTTCAGCAACATTTAGGCGGTTTTATGAAGCTAAGGAAGGATATAGGGTAGCTAAAAAGATTAATAGAGATAGTATGCAGCCTTTTAATGGGCAGATGTTTTTCCTAACTAAACTTAATAAAATCATCTACTACTTGCCAGACTATAATATACATGAGGTTTTTTGAGAGGTTAAATGGAACAATTTTAGCGTCAGGCGAAAGCGATAAGGATATTCAGTCTCATGCTAAAAATGATGACTATATTGCAAATGATAGTAGTGATGGTGCAACGGAAGATGGAAATGTCGTTAGAAATAAAGGTAAATTAGGTATAAAGAAAAGAAGTAAATTGAGAGTATATTACACCAACTGTAGGAGTCTATGTAACAAAATGAACGAACTTAGAGCCCTTGTTAGCAAAGAAAATATAGACATAATAGCGCTAACTGAAACATGGATTAATACAGAAACCAGGCATTTTTTAGCAGAATTTGATATACCAGGATATAGTTTGTTTAAATAGGACCGAACAAGTAAGAGGGGTGGCGGTATAGCAGTGTTTGTCAGGAGTACATTAAAAAGCTGTATTAAATCAGGTATTAGACTAAATAACGATAATGAAAGTGTTTGGGTAGAGGTTAACGAAGGTAGTGAGACCATAGTTATTGGAGTTATGTATAGACCGCCAAATATGAGTAGAAGTGACGGAACGTCATTATGGAAGGAAATTAAAATGGCATCAAGATTTAGCAATGTGTGCATTATGGGGATTTTAATTTTCCGAATATAGATTGGCAGCATCAAATAGGAGACTCTGATTCTGAGGAGTTTATAGAGGTAGTACAAGATAGTTTTTTATTTCAATTCATAGATACGCCGACTAGAGGTAATAATATTCTCGATTTAGTTTTCAGTAACAATGAACATATGGTAAATAATGTAGAGATAGGGGACCACCTAGGAAATAGTGACCACAATTCTGTGTATTTTAATATACAATGGAAAGGTAATACCAGAGAGAATACAACATTAATACCTGACTTCAGAAAAGCCAATTATGGGGGGTTAAGAAGAGCCCTATTAGCTGACCCTATGGTCAAAAAATTAAGTCGATCCAGGTGTCCAAATGAGTGTACCCCTTCTCAGGCACCTGTCATCTTAAGTCAGGAAGAGACGTCAACCTTGGTAGATACATACGATAATTTTATCGAGTCAGTATTCAATGCACAAAATAAATACATCCCCAAAAGAAAATTTAGATCAATGCAGAACCAACCCAAATGGATGAATAATAGGCTATTAGATCTTCTAGGACAAAAGAGAGGAATATATAGAAAAATTAGGAAAGGCGAAATTCACCTATTTGCTTACTATCAGAATCTATCAAGACAGGTAAAAAAGGATATTAGGAAAGAAAAAAGAAATTATGAAATTAAGGTTGCCAAAGACTCAAAAAATAATCCTAAAGCTTTTTACCAACTATATAAATCCAAGGTTAGAGATGTAATTGGTCCCCTTAAAACTTTGATAGGAGAAATGACAGAAAATGATTTAGAAATGTGCAGTACATTAAATAGTCAATTTCTTTCCGTTTTCACTGATGAAAATTTGGCACAGTTTCCAGAAGTCCGTAAGGTATATAGCGATAGTATAGAAAATAGGTTAAGTACGATTACTATAAGTAGAAATGATGTGCTTAAGGAAATTGACAGACTGAAACCTCATGAATCGCCTGGTCCTGATGAGGTATATGCTAGAGTATTAAAAGAATGTAGGGATGAGTTAAGTTACCCATTACAAATTGTATTTAACAAGTCATTGGAGACAGGTATAGTTCCAGAAGCTTGGAAGCTTGCAAATGTAGTTCCGATCTTCAAAAAAGGTGACAAATCAATAGCATCCAATTACCGTCCCATTAATCTTACATCAATCATAGGAAAGCTACTAGAGTCAATTATTGCTAGTAAAATTAGAAACCACTTAGATACATTAAATTTAATAAATTCTTCTCAGCATGGATTCACTCAGGGACGTTCTTGCCTTACTAATTTGCTTAGTTTTTTCTCAGAGTTATATGAAGCAGTAGATAATGACAAGTCATATGATATATTATATTTAGATTTCAGTAAAGCTTTCAATAGAGTCCCCCATGAGAGATTGATGAGAAAGGTTGAGGCGCATGGAATAGGTGGGGCGTTGTTGGGATGGATTAGGTCATGGCTAATTGGTAGGAAGCAGAGAGTCAGCATAAATGGTACGAAGTCAGAATGGGGAGCAGTCAAAAGTGGTGTCCCCCAGGGATCTGTATTAGGTCGTCTGTTGTTTGTTATATACATAAATGACCTTGATTTAGGTATAACTAGTAGGATAAGTAAATTTGCAGACGATACCAAAATGGGGAGAACAATTGATTCAGATAGAGATATAGAGTGCCTCCAAAGGGATCTAGATACCTTACACGAATGGTCAGTAAATTGGCAGATGAAGTTTAACATTGACAAATGCAAGGTATTAAAGATAGGGAAGATGCATACAAATGTTAAATATAATCTAGCTAATATGGAATTAGAAAACTCGAATTGTGAGAAAGATCTAGGTGTGTTTGTTAGCAATGATTTGAAGCCGAGACAACAGTGTATAAGCGTTCGAAACAAGGCAAACAGGATTCTCGGGTTCATCTCTAGGAGTGTGAGTAACAGAACTGCTGATGTTATCTTAAAACTTTACTTGTCATTAGTGAGACCCCATGTGGATTATGCTGTTCAATTTTGGTGTCCTTATTACAGAATGGACATAGATTCATTGGAGAGAGTACAACGTAGAATGACAAAAATTATCCATAATATTAGAAATCTTCCGTATAAAGAAAGGTTGAAGAAATTAGGCTTACATTCGTTAGAGAGACGCAGAGTTAGAGGGGATATGATAGAGGTGTTCAAGTGGGTTAGTGGGATTAACAAAGGGGACATGACAAATGTACTAAAGCTCAGTGATAGCGAAAGAACTCGTACCAATGGTTTCAAATTAGATAAATTTCGTTTCAGAAAAGATATAGGCAAATATTGGTTTGGTAACAGAGTTGTAGATGGGTGGAATGGACTACCAAGTGCTATAGTGGGATTAAAAACGATAGGGAGCTTTAAGATAAAATTGGATAAGCATATGGACGAGAAGGGTTGGGTGTGAAGGGGGATAAGCAGGGTTGGGCCAATCAGCGCTCTGCAGACCCCGTAATCCTGCGTTAATCTCTAACCGTTTTGGTAAGATGATCCTCAGGGTATTAGAGTGTTCAGCCTATAATTGGGCTTTGTAATTGGGGTTGTGTGGGACAGGGATCTGCCTTGCTTAGGCCAATCGGCTTTCTGCAGACTCCCATTTTCTTATGTTCTTATGTTCTTATGACAAGGCAGAGGCCACTAACTAAGGTACAGTCGTATAGTCCATGCATTATTGGTAGGCCAGAAATAGTGACCCTTAACCCTTAATTAGCGGCGAGCAACATAAGTCGAGTTAAATAAAGCTGGACTATGTGGCGGTGCTCGACATAGGTCGAGTGGCAATTTCAGCACGTAATGTGGCTGAGAGAGAGAGACAAGTGGTGGCAGGAGACTAGCGAGCGTATGACTGCTCCAGACCACCGCGGCGAACCTACTGACACAAATCTCAGCTCCCTCCTCCCTCTCTCACTCGCTACATACTCAATTATGTACCGAAACTACCGAATTACCTGCTTTTTGCACTCGCGTTGCACGGTTATTGCAAGAAAACTATCCATCATACAAGGATCGTTATGGTGTCATTCGAAAGCTCTGTTTATGCCCTTTCAGGGATAGGTACTTGTTTTACGTTCTGGGTCTTATTTAGGCATGAAAATGATCACGTAAACAGCCCTATTTTGGCTAAAAACACCCCGCTGTGCGGTACATATAAATAAACCGCATAGGCCGCTCGTAAGGTGTTAAGGTAGGTTCACACATAGGCGAGTCGGAGCGCGAGGCCAACGCGAGTCACACTCGCCGCATACTCACCATGATGGAGCCCGAACCCAACGCGAGTAGCATCTGATGCGAGTATACACGCATGTAACACGAAAATAACACGAGTTTACATGAGTTTACACGAGTTTACACGAGTTTTCAGGAGTTTACAGGAGTATCCGCGAGTGTCGGCGAGTGTAACACGACCCCAACACGCACCGCCAAAATTTGAAAAATAACGGTCAAATTCCAGGGTACGAATAGTGCGAGTTTACGGGAGTCTACACGAGTGTGACAGGAGTTTACACGAGTTTACATGAGTTTACACGAGATGAACGCGAGTCTACAGGAAGTTTACAGGAGTGTATGGGAGTCTAACACGAGTGTGTGCGAGTGTTGGCGAGTGTCAGGATACGTATATAAAGAGGCCCCCACTGGCACCATTATTCACACCACGCAACACCACCACGGACGGACGTATACTCTGCAGGATACAGCCCAACCCACCCACCCACCAACACACCCTGTCCATCAGGAGGCGGAGAGCGGCAGCTGTGCTCATACTGAAAATGCAGATGCGTCTCCTAGACCTCGAGGAGATGGAGGAGAAGGAGGCTGAAGAAAGACGTCAAGGGGAAAGGCCACGAATGAGAGTTTGGGCTAGGAGGTGGCTACTGAGACGGCCACAGTTCGGTGTGTACGAACAACTTATGGAAGAGCTTAAGAGAGAGGACCCCAAAGGATTCCGGAATTTCCTACGTGTGGACGTCCACCTGTTTAGGGAGTTGGTGGCACGTGTCGGGCCTAGGGTAGAGAAGCAGGACACCTTCTGGAGGGATGCTTTTTCACCTGGGCTGAGGATTGCAATCACACTCCGCTACCTGGCCACTGGTGACTCATATCCTAGCCTACAGTACGCGTTCCGTGTGGCCCGGAACACCATCTCCCTCATTGTGCCTGCAACATGCGAAGCCATCATTGCAGAATACCAGGAGGAGGTTATACGTTGCCCCAGGACACCGGCGGAGTGGAAGGATGTTGCCAGTGAATTTGCCAAGCGCTGGGATTTCCCGCATACCGTTGGTGCCATCGACGGAAAGCACTGTGCCATCAAATGCCCTCCAAATGCCGGTACAGAATTCTACAACTACAAAGGCTTCCACTCCATCGTGCTCATGGCTATTGTAGACGCCGACTACAAGTTCCTCTACTGTGACGTGGGTAATCACGGTAGCTCCTCAGATGGTGGTGTCTTTATAAGAACAAATATCAGAGCAGCATTGGAAGGGTGCACCCTGGGACTCCCTGCTGCCGAACCCCTGCCCAACGACGACACACCTGTTCCCTACTTCCTGGTGGGTGATGATGCCTTCCCCATGCGAAGGTGGTTGATGAAGCCACACTCTACCCGGCAACTGACTGTACCGGAGCGGATCTTCAACTACAGACTGTCCCGGGCTCGCAGAGTTGTTGAGAACGCCTTTGGCATCATGGCAAACAGGTATGTGTTTGATTATGTTAAATGTTTGACCAGAAATATAGGTATCGGTGATGGCACCCTACTAATATGAAGTATACTAGTCAGGTATTAAATATACATGCTCGTAACCATTATCCCTATAATTAATATGGATTAATACACTCCCCCGTCTGCAAGTCCAGTTTTGACTAAAAATGATCCTAACCTTTATTTCCCTATTTAATATGAACTATACTATTCAGTGTTGAAATATACATGTTTTCTCTCTCCCTAATTCAGGTTCCGGTGCCTTCTCCATAGCATTCCCCTCCACCCGTCCCGTGTTGAGTCTGTGGTGATGGCGTGCTGTTGCATGCATAACCTTATGCGAATGAGGTTCCCTAATCACCACGCCAACCTAGCGGACGAGGAGGACCCTGAGACGCATGCTATCATCCCTGGTGGTTGGAGGGAGCTGCGGGACAGGCTGAATCCCCTCGAGAGACTATCCAGGAATGTCGTGACAGCCCAGGCCAAGAGGCAACGCCAGCACCTCACCGACTACTGCTCATCACCCAGTGGCAGTGTCCCCTGGCAGAACGACCTGATAGGAGGGTATGTATCCATATCTTGCCATTGCTTTCATTAATAATTTTGTAGTTTACATATTTTGATTATGTTGTTAATCATGTTTTAAATCCATTAAACCTCATTAATATATATTCTGTATTTGTTAATCGCTTTTTATAAAGTGTCATATATGTTTAGTATATAATATTTAATGTAAATTTGTTTATTTATTTATATTTCATGTTGGATATCAATCGGTATATTATTTCTTGTCATCATATATTCTTTGCATATATTGCACATCATTATTTATGTTTTACTATAAATATTATTCCAGAAACCTATTTCAATCATATTATATTTCTTCTTTTCCTGTCTTCATTATCGATGTTAATATCCATATTATTTATAACACAACTTGAATTCATATTAACTTATATTTTGTCGCTGTTGACAAGTCTTTTCCCTGTTTATAAAAGGAACCTTTCTTGAGAATGTTTACCCATCAACTCTAATAATATAGTTTGGATCCAAAACAACAGCTGGAGGCACATTATTTTTTTTATTCATAAACATAGATATATAGCATGTTATTATATAGCCGAAAGTAATATAGTATATAAATATACCAGAAAGTATAGAAATAATAAGAGATATTCATTGTATGTGTAGACATAGTATTATATATATTCGTCTTTCCATCACTGGTGGATTTATGACTTTATTTTTATACACAAAGGTTTCACACATTTTCGTCATCCCCAGGCCTGGGGGTGTTGACTTTGGTGTTCAACCTTGTTTATAGGAAGTTCCCTGGTGTTGGCGGCCTACTAGTAGCTGGGCTTGAGGGAACCGCTGTTGCAATGTTGGCGCCATGTGTAGGGGTAAGCGCCCCCGCCCACCAGTCATGTATATGTGCAGGAGACCTGAATGGCGTACCAGCCATCAGCTCTTGGAATGTTGGGTTTGTGAAGGCTGCTGGCATGCGTGATGGTCCTGGCTGGGGTTGCATCTGTGGTGGTGTGGTGTGCATCTGCGGGTGGGCTGGTGGTGTGGTGTGCAACTGCGTGGGGGCTGGTGGTGTGCTGTGCAACTGGGGGGGGGTTTGCTGGTATCACCATCTGGGGTGACGTGGAGAGGGTGACCTCATCCCTGGCCTGAAGGACTTGCTGCATTATCCTCCGTGACAATATCTCCCCTACAGCGTCAGGGAGCCTCTCGAGCTGCTGCTCCAAGTACCCCACGAACTGTCCATACTTGGTCTCCTTCCCAACCAGGGATGTCACCAGGCGTGACATGTCCTCCCGCATCGCCTCCCGCGTCGCACTCAGCTGGAGAAACAAGAGTATGCAGGTTAAACACCTTTGGTACTTATAAAATAATACATACATGTCATGGTAATTTATGCTAATAACGTTTTTATGTTTTTCTCCTCCAGATGCATATGTCTTCCTCTACAGGAATTGATTGCGGTTTACAGCGTACACGAACATAGGATTTACATAATACTCTCGTAATGACTAATATACTCTCATAATGACATATGTTAAATATTTTCATATTTACCTCCACAGGTGAGAATGTCTCTACAGACTTCCGGCGCTTGTTCTGGGTGCTGCACCTGGCAGTGGGAGTTGTGTTGGTTGGAGGGGGCATGGCAGTGTCCTCTCCATCACTCTCGTCCTCGGCAATCACCTCCACATTAACATCCGGCGAGACGTCATCGGTCGGGTTTGGAAACTGAAACACAACAAAATTAATATATCCTATTTAAATAAGACCTTTAACCTATTTTAATATACTTAAATATATGTACCATGACAATATAAATAAATATAAGAAAATATTTTTTATGTTTACATGAAGCCTTCCATTATAAATGTGTGAATTCAAGTATATATGCAGAAGATAAGCATGATATTAACAGCCATGAATGAATATATGTATAAAATCATATGCACAAGATAAGCACGTTATTAACAGACATTAATAACCTAGGTATACATGGTTAAATAATATTTTCCAAATGTGATAGAGAACAGTTATTTAAGTATATATTGTTTTAACACATATTAGGTATGTTTATATTAGTTCTA
Source organism: Paralithodes platypus (assembly GCA_032716605.1). Classification (NCBI taxonomy): domain Eukaryota; kingdom Metazoa; phylum Arthropoda; class Malacostraca; order Decapoda; family Lithodidae; genus Paralithodes; species Paralithodes platypus. The sequence continues at coordinate 21,519,567 of CM064529.1, read as the reverse complement.
ACCTTAGCTGTGACCTTGGTCTTTACGCGGGAGATGTGCCCTTTGAGGAAGTCAAACTTCTGCATGATCAAGGTGTCCCTCTCTGATAGTGGCTTGCCCTCGAATGTCCCAGGTGTTCCCGCTCCACTCTTCATATCGGTCAGCTTTGAATACCTTGACCGCATGTTGCGCACCCAATGTGCCAGATTACCGCCTGTGTAAAGAGTAATATTTATTAAGCAAGGCCCCTTTATATATATGATTTATATCCGGAATTTCACAGGCCAAACATGGTTTGATAATACAATATTAGTTAATGCTGTTAAATAAAAGCGTAGAGGGATGTATATCATACTGGCAACACACATACATATATGCCAATTTAGCAAACTTTAACATAATAGTAATTATGTATTTCACGTATAAATCACATGAATCAAACCAAGAACAGAACATCAAGGTATTATATAACTTATTACAATTAATATTGCATGCTGCATGTTTTGTTGTGGGTACTTACCTGTGACATTAACACCCAGGGTAGCAGCCTTCTCGTCGTAGGCGCGGAGTTTCCTGCGCGTATCTTTGTAGGCCTTGCTACGCTTCATATATAACATGGGGGTGTCCTTCACCCACTCGGCCAGCATGTCCTCAGTCTCGTCGCTCAAGATCACCCTTGTCAACTTATTCTTCTTAATGGCGCCATAACGCACAGGGCCCGCGCCGACAGGGGGGTCAGGGGTATCATCATCACTGTCACTGAGGCTACCTTGGGTGTCCTGACTGGTATGAGTATCCTGACTGGTCTGAGTATCCTGGCTGGTCCGAGTATCCTGGCTGTCGTCAGCATCAATATCGCCATCAAACACGTCCATGTCCTCATGTCCACTGGGCTGGCTGTCCGGCACAATGTCATCCGAGTCGTCCAAGTCTTGCGACGCAACAGGCCTCCTAGCAGGGGGTGCGATGCGGGGTTGTTCGGAAGGTGTAGCCTTGCCTTTCTTTCCAACACCATCACCACCCTTCCGAGACTTGGTGGCCGCCACCTTCTCCTTGGGCAAAGGCATGGTGCAGGGCAGGCAGGTAGGGCAGGCAGTGTGGTAGGGCAGGCAGGTAGGGCAGCGTGGTAGGGCAGGCAGCGTGGTAGGGCAGCGTGGGTCGCTGTGTGGCCCGGGTCAATGGGTCGTTGGTGGGGTGACGGTGGAGAGTGGACGAGCACCGCGGGCGGTCCCTTTTTATAGGGGGTGTTGAGGCGGTGGTGCCACCTACTCGCGCGGTGTTGCCAGCAGTCGCACACCACTCGCGTCGACTCACGTTACTTTCACCGTTACTCGCGTAGACTCACATTGGTTTCGCATAGACTCACATAGACTCACGTTAATATCTCGTAAATTCGTGTTTGTTTCGCATAGACTCGCGACATGTATTGTGAAATCCAGACCACCACGTGGGTACTATCGTTTACGCGTGTTACACTCGCGTGACCGCGTGTTACACTCGCGTTAACCCGTGGTAACTCGCGTTAGCGTCGTGTTGACTCCTGATTGACTCCCGTTAAACTCGCCTTTGGCAATATTGGGTGTTTACTATAGTGTAGACTCCTGTTGTACTCGTGTAGACTCACGTAGACCCGCGTGGACTCGTGTAGACTCGCGATCATTAAATTTGTAAATAGTACAACGTGACTGTCACGCGAGTCTACATGAGTGTCACACGAGTCTACAGGAGTTTACACGAGTTTACGCGAGTCTACGCGAGTCAACGCGAGTCTACGCGAGTCTATGCGAGTTGGCGGCCTACTCGCACTTGACTCTCCAATTTTTGTGTCTGCACAAAAATGTTGGCCGCGTTCGCGAGTCTACGCGGTCCACCGCGAGTCCACGCGAGTCTGTGCGAGTGTCGGCGAGTGTCGGCGAATTTGGGATAATCATTGGCGAGTGCAAAAAAATCATCACTCGCGTTGGAGTTGCGCTCCGACTCGCCTATGTGTGAACCTACCTTTAACCTCTGGAACTAAAAAAAAAGGCTAGAACAAATGGACTGTGCATTTCTTCACTTATTCCCTGGCCGCCTCTTCCCAAATGGTAGGAATATAAGCTCGATTTCTCCAGTAATTTTTTAGCTATGAAGCTTGGTAGTCAAGTGTTGTTTCCTAACTTTAATGGATGGACAATAGTGAAGAATTTGTGGACGATTTACGGAGGCAAAGTTATGATACACTGGTGAAATACTTTGATGAACCGCTTGGATTTTAACCCCTTCTGTACCAGCGATGTCTTTCTAATTGTATTATGTCTACATTTAGACGATGTTATGAAGCTTGGGATGGATAATGGTAGCTTAAAGGATTAATTGTGGTAGTATGTAGCCTTTAAATTGGTAGATATTCTTCCTAGGCTGAATAAACTCGTTTAAATATAGCTAGAATGTAATTAAAACGACGTCGCCGGTACTAAAGTGGTTAAAGAACAAATTCCTGGGGTACATTAGTGAATGTTCAACGGCTTATTTTTATTTCTAGGGATTGTTCACTTATTGATGACAACGATTGTACATTCATGCTGGATGTTATTAAGCTATCACTTTCTCTCTTGCATAATTATGTGCAGCCCATAGTTGCAATTCTATATAAACCGTGTATTATTATTATTATTATTATTATTATTATTATTATTATTAGTATTACTATTATCATTATTATTAGTATTAATATTACTTTGATGTGTAGGTTACGTGTAGCAAAGCCGGGAGAAGCTTGGTGAAGAGATCCTGTGTAATTGATGCTCAAGGGTTTTTGCATAATCTTCTTGTCAGAACCCCTCTGGTCTTGTTCTATCCTATTACAGTCGGCTTGTCGACTTTGACTTACCCCCTCTAATTTTAGCCTAGGATAAGTCAATGCATATTTCGTTGTGTTTAATGTGTCTTCCTTAATTTCTTTACCTATGCAATTGGGTTGCATAGTTTGTTTCGTGTTGCCTTCTAAGTTTTAATATATTATGTTATTTACTACTGTTTGATTGCTTATTAGGGTTTTCTTCTGTTTTTGTTTAGCCTGTGTGTGTGTTTTAGTGTGTGATTTGTCATTTTTCCGCCCATAGGGCCATTTTCAAGTATAATATTCATGTTATCAATTCCGAAGACAACATTTCATATCAGTTATTGTCACGTTTTAAGCGGGCTATAGACATAGTATTCTGTAGCGTTTAACCCGGAAATATCTAACAGAAAAACTGGTCCTTAGTTTCACCATGTGTAGACTAGCATGGGAGAAGGGAAGTGTGCCCAAAGACTGGAAGACAGGCATAATAGTTTCCATGTATAAGGGTAAAGGGAAAAAGAGGTGTGTATGGCAATCACAGGGGAAATACTGTATGTCTCCTAAGCATAGTAGGGAGGATGTACAGTAGGGTAGTGATCGAGAGAGTGAGAGTGAGAACGGAGAAATTAGTAGATGAGGAGCAGGGCGGGGAATAAGATGGGAAGAGGGTGTGTAAACCAGATTTTCTCCATGAAATATTGTTTTGAGAAATATCTGGAGAATGGTCAAAAGTTGCATACTGCCTTTATGGACGTGAAGAAAGCCAATGACAGTTGATAGAGTTCAGTGGAAAGTATTGAGAATATAATGGGATACATTTCTGAAAGCATTGAAGAGCATGTATTAGTGCAAAGGCGGCAGTGCATGTGGGGAATGAACAGAGCGATTTCTTTGATGTGAATGTTGGGTTAAAGCAAGGGTGTGTGATGTCCCCATGGTTTATAGCAGGATGCTGTAGACACCAGCCAAACAGGGTGGTACTCCCTTGGAGCTCTATAGGTGGATGTAAAGGAAAAGTGGAATTCCTGTTTCACCACCTGGCCTCCTTTCCTGATTCTTTCCATATCTCCCCAAAACAAAGGGCAACCCCAGTTTGCCCTCCTACACACCTTCTCTCTCTTTCAATACACTACATTGTAACATCTTACATACTACTGGTAGGCTACACTATATTTTCCAAATGTATTTCAAACAATGGCAACAAAATGACAACCCTCCTCCGAGTCCCCGGGGGGAGGAGGGGGGGGGGGGGGGACTGAATTATCAGCTTTATGGCTCAAACTATCCTGTCACTCTCATACTAAATATTTCTGTGCTGTCTATCTTTTCCCTAACTCTGCTGACTTTCCTAGATTCTTTGACTCTCTAAACTCTAATGTGGAACACATCCTATCCATCTCTCCTTTCCCAGAAATATCCATCTTGGGATATTTCAACATTCACTACCACCAATGGGTCATTTCCACTGACCAACTGTTTTTGTTTGTTTATGTGGATGAAGCAGACAAACGGCAAAACTGCCTGTGACGAGTGCATCCCCCAGAGTTGAAATAGTGACAGGGCCAAAATCAAGGAATGTTCGAGCCAAAATGTCTGGATACATGGAGTTTGAAGCATTTTAACTCATAGTATGTGGGAAAGATGGATGCAGGAAGAGAGTTCCAGAGCTCAGCTGTTGAGTAGAAAAATAAATGGGAATATAATTTAATTCTTGGGTTGTAGAGTTGCACAGAGTATGGGTGGGATTGTGTTGCAAGACAGGTGCTATGTGCTCTATGTAGATGAGGTGGCAAACTCTGAAATAGCTCTGAGGAACATTGACTATTATAATAGCAGTATAATAGCGAGAAGGATGCAACATTGCCGCGAAGAGAGCGACATTGCAGACAATTCATGAGATGATGTGAGTTAACGAGACAAAAGCCTTTCTTTTGTACTTTGTTTAGAAGTGCTGCTTAAGAGAATCCTCTCCACACATGCGACAATACTCAATACATGGCCGCACTGTGCCCCTGTAGAGAGCAAGAAACTGTGAGGGGTAAAGAATCCCCGGAGGCAGTTGAGCACACCCTGATTTTGGGAAGCTGTTTTAGCTAGAGTGGTGAACAACCCTTCATCTTTTTTATCCTTAATGACCTAGCGCACTTAGTTCAGCAACCGGATCACTTCAGAGAACTGCCACACATTTTTGATGTATTTCTAACCCTTCTGCTTATATTACAAATGTTTTCTCTCCTTTGGGCTCCTCCGACCATAAACTTGTCTCTGTCACCTGTCCCATATCTCTGGCATGACCACCCGATCCTCCCAGCCCTACAAATCGGATGATGTTCCTCCTGTTGCATTAACCCTCTCCGACATATGACGCGATTTTGAGCCTATTAGGGATACTTTAAAGTCTTTGTTACCATCAGGGGTATTTAGAAACCTTTAGTTTAGTTACTTCAACCTCTGCAGTTGTCTTTGAGTTAGCTGTGGGCAGAAAACTAATTTTGGAGAGGTAATTATAAGAGTGAGATAACTCTATTTCTTATTGCTAATCTGGTAACCTCTGCATCATATGTGCGTGAAGGGGTTAATAAACTGTGCTTCCGCGCTGACTACTTGCCTAGGCAAACTCTTCCGTCTTTGTCTCTCCTCTAATGGCTTCCCTTCTTTCTGGAAGTTTGCTCCTATTCAGCCTGTCCCAAAGAAGGGTGACCGCTCTCAACCCTTCAACTATCATCCAATTTCTCTCATTTCTTATATTTCTAAAGTCTTTGAAACTATTCTTAATTCAACATTTCTTAAGCATTTATCTTCCCATGATCTACTTTCCGATCGCCAGTATGGTTTCCTTAAGGGCCGCTCTACTGGTGATCAGCTTGCTTATCGTACTAACTCTTGGTCATCCTCTTTCGGGACTTTGCTGAGACCTCTTTTATTGCGCTACACATATCGAAAGCCTTCGATAGAGTCTGGCAAAAATCCCTAATTTCTAAACTATCCTCCTTCGGTTTCTATCCTTCTATCTGTGCCTTTGTCCCTAATTTCCTTTCTGACTGCACCATAGCTGCAGTTGTTCACGGCCATCGCTCACTTTCTCAGCCTATCAACTCTGGTGTTTTTCAGGGTTCTGTCCTGTCCCTAGTTCTCTTTCTAATATTCATTAATGATCTCCTCAACTATACCTATAGTGCTATTCACTCATATGCTGAAGACTCTACCTTACATTTTTCATTTAGTTGTTCACATCAACCCAGTATGCAATCACTCCAAAACTCACCTGATAAGGCCATGGCACGCCTGTCTTCTGATTTATCAATTATTTCTTATTGGGGCAGATATAATCTTGTCACCTACAATGCCTCCAAGACCCAATTTCTCCCTCTATCTACCCATCGCAATCTTCCACAAGACTATCAAGTACTTTTCAACAATACAACCCTTCATCTTCTCTCGATAATTTTGGCTATATTTTTCATTCAAACTTTTTTGGAAAGATCATAATTATTACCACTCTTACTAATATCGGGTGGATGGGACTTGTTAGCCTTGATCGGCAATTCATCTAGGGGAGACAACCTTATACAAATCCGGGTGGATGGGACTCGTCAGCCTTGGTTGGCAACCTGTCTAGGGGATTAAACCTGATAGAAATCCGTACTGCTTACCTAAGGGTAAGGCAGGTTAGTGGATGGATTAGCCGAACACCACTGTAGAAAAATAGTGCTAACAAGATACACAGAGGGCCTCTGAGTCGGACGGATCCTCAATTGAGTGGTCAAACCTATAAGTCCTTCACTAAACTGGCTCGGGTTGTCCCTCTCACAGGGAATAGGTCCGCTTGGGGGCATTCTGTGTATGGCCACCCTCGTAAGGGGAGTAAGGCGTCCGGCAATAGATAGATAGATAGACTAAAACAGGTTCCCAAAAGTTAGGTGTGCTCAACCGTCTCCGTGGGTTTCTTCTTGCTCTGTATCGGGCGGGGCACAGTGCGCCCATGTATCGAGTATTGTTCTCAAGTGTGGGGAAGTTCCACCCATACCGTACTTTTCGAAAGAGTAGTCATAAGCATTTCGCCTCGTCAACTCCCTTCCTTTTACTACTTCCCTACAATCTCTTTCTACGCACCACAATGTTGCAGCTCTTACTCTTCTATCGATACTACAACAATCAGTGTTCTTCAGAGCTCTCTCAGTGCATACCCCCTCCCTTGCGGTCAGTGCAAGGTACCCGCCTTTCAACACACTCCCACTCCTATTCTGTCCATCTCTCCAACCCACGAATTAGCAATTTTCTCAGTCTTTCGTCTCCTAAACAAGTGAACTCTGGAGCTTTCTCCATCAATCAATCTTTGTTTCATGTTATGACTTAACTGCTTTAAACTTCGTGTGTCACTTGGTTCTGTCACTATTTTGGCTTAGGGGGAGACACTCGTTATTACAGGCAACGTACCTTTTGTTTCCTTCATACAAATAGAGAAACGAAATAACAAATATAGATGTTCAAATACATAAATGTACTGTATTCCAAAATAATTTAACTCTTTCAGAACGATGACTTATCAGTAGGTTTTGTTCTCCCGTCTATTCCTTCACAACTTTGAATTCATCTTCATATCACAATACACAGTCTAAGATATGTATTTGGTGTTAAGGGGTTTGATCAATTGCTCACTCTTTCCAGCTATATTTATGTATCGTATTTTAGCTATTACCGAGAATACGATGGCAAGGGTGGTGCCGTTTGCTATCATATGGATTTTTAAGGTATAATTTGTTTTGCTGTTCATGTATATGCAGATATAGGCTAAAAGTTAATTTCCATAATGTAAAGTAAAACTATAGCAGCAGGACGGGTCGGGTGGACAAATGAGTTGGCCACATAAGTTATGTTCCTCTCCGTGATCTTATACATGGAAATATAATTTGTATGATGAATTACGAGTGTAGTTTCTTATGCAGTGGTTAACTCGTCGTAATAGTGTTTTGCTTATGAAAAGAAACATTCATACTATATTACTTTCATGCATAAGATCACGAGGAACAAACCTTATATGGGCAACTGTACACTTAAAAGCATAAATGATAACGCACCCATTAAAACCAGTATATATCGAAAAAAATATATATATTTTGGTATACCCCAGGTGCTATATTATACACTAGACAAAATACTAGAATGTGACATTAGAGTATATAATGACAATATTGCACTTCCTAATTTAAAGAAATCTCTCCTTTCTTGATGTTCCATTCCCGCGTCCATTTTGCTCGCTTGTTTACACGCTGAACGTCAAGAGCAGTTGTCAAAAAGAGTCAATACTCCTCGGACCCACTGTTGACTTTCACTTTAAAAGAATGTTGACTTTTGTAGCTTAAGTGAACTAGTATTTACTATTTGTTCTTTCGAATACCAATACGAACATAAATATACTACTGTAACGAAATTGCATAAATAACTATCAGAAAAGCGTCGGAGGAAAACGTATGTCGTAATTCGATTATTAAAAAGCCCTAAGGACAGTCCTTATCTCCGGTAGCCTTTGCTATATCATAAGTATATTAATCATGAAATTATATTTTTATCAATTTAAATACACCTTTAACGAGGGCCTATGACTGTATATATATAATATTATATATATATATTAATATATGTATATATATACAGTATATATATAAATACATACTGTATATATATATATATATTATATATATATATATATATATATATATATATATATATATATATATATATATATATATATATATATATATATATATATATATATAAAAGCAATACTCTCTTGTTGCGGGAATCGGAGTCGGATGATAAAAATCAACACCAGCGCTGGTACAAACATCTTTATTTTGGTAACGTTTCGGTTTAAGCATAAACCATCTTCAGACCTGAACTGAAATGAAATAAAAGCCTATATGAATGGCAGAGTAATTTTCTAATGTAAATATTCTTATTAATAACAAAATTTAACAAATCTAGAATAAAACTTAAAATTAATAGTTATAAAAATAATAACCCAATACATATTAGAACTAGTAAAGTGAAAGAATAAAATGAGAGACGAAGACATATTATGTGAGCAATAAAAGGAGGGGGGGGGGGCGAAGTTAATAACAAGTTTTGTATTACTCACATAATATTTCTTCGTCTCTCATTTTATTCTTTCACTTTACTAGTTCTAATATGTATTAGGTTATTATTTTTATAACTATTAATTTTAAGTTTTATTCTAGATTTGTTAAATTTTGTTATTAATAAGAATATTTACATTAGAAAATTACTCTGCCATTCATATAGGCTTTTATTTCATTTCAGTTCAGGTCTGAAGATGGTTTATGCTTAAACCGAAACGTTACCAAAATTATGATATAGCAAAGGCTACCGGAGATAAGGACTGTCTTTAGGGCTTTTTAATAATCGAATTATGACATACGTTTTCCTCCGATGCTTTTCTGATAGTTATTTATGCAATTTCGTTACAGTAGTATATTTATGTTCGTATTATATATATATATATATATCAACTTTTGCAATATTCGAGGCCTTTCCTCTAATTTTCACTCAGTTGAACACCATCTGTCCTCCTCCAAACCTGATCTTCTTTTCCTCACTGAAACCCAGTTGTCTGAAGCAACTGCCTGCAGCCCCTTCTCTGTATACTACTACTTTCTCTATCCTAGTTTCAAAGCCAAAGGTGGATGTTGTGCATATGTGCACAACAAACTCACTTGCTAAAGTGTTCCCGATTTCGACTCCTCTGAATTCTCGACTTTATGGCTCAAACTATCCTGTCACTCTCATACTAAATATTTCTGTGCTGTCTATCTTTCCCCTAACTCTACCGACTTTCCCAAATTCTTTGACTATCTAAACTCTAAAGTGGAACACATTCTATCCACCTCTCCCTTCTCGGAAATCTCCATCATAGGAGATTTCAACGTTCACCACCGCCAATGGCTCTCCTCTCTTACTACTGACCAATATGGTGAACAAGCCTTCGTCTTTTTAATCCTAAATTACCTAAAGCAGCTAGCCCAGCAACCCCCCCGTATCCCTGATCGCCTCGGAGGTCTGCCCAACATTCTTGACTTGTTTCTGACTTGTAAACCTTCTTCTTATACTGTCAATCTTTTCTCTCCTTTGGGCTCCTTCAACCATAAACTTATCTGCATTACCTGTCTTATCTCTCCAGTACGGCCACTCGATTCTCCCAGCCGGCGGCACTTGTGGCACTTTGGCGCTGCCGACTGGGAGGTTCTTCGGCAGTACAACTTTGATTTTCCAAGGAATGGCTTCTGTTTCTTCCTAGGCCGAGGACCCTCGGAGAGTGCTGAACGCATTACCGAGGTAATCCTCTCGGGCATGGAAGCGTACATTCCATTTTCTTTCTCTCAGACTAATTACAAACAAATCATGGTTTACTCACGCTTGTTCTTCTGCTCTCCGCAACAAGGAGGAAGCATTCAAACGGTACCAGCGCCTTAAAACTCAAGAATATCATTCTACGTATGTAACTGCCGGAATCAAGCCAAATCTGTTCTTCGACTGGCCAAGCACTCTTTCATCAATAATAAATGCACTAAACTATCCAACTCTAGCTCTTCCCAAGCTTTCTGGCATCTAGCCAAAAACCTCTCCAACAATTTATCTTCCTCATCTTCCCCTCCCCTTTTCCACTCTGATGGCACAACCATAACTTCTTCATCTGACAAAGCTGAACTCTTCGTTCAAACTTTGGCTAGAAATTCCACTTTGGATGATTCAGGTGCTATTCCTCCCTCTCCACCCCCCTCTCTCCTACCTATGCCTAATATCCTAATCTCTTCTAAAGATGGACTTTCTACCATCTCTGGGCATAATACTAAGAAGGCGTATGATCCTGACGGTGTTCCTCCTGTTGTACTAAAAAACTGTGCTTCCATGCTGACTCCCTGCCTAAGCAAACTCTTGTGTCTGTATCTCCTCCAACGTCTTCCATTTATGCTGGAATCTTGTTCTCATTCAACCTGTCCCAAAAAAGGGTGACCGTTCTCAACCCTCCAACTATCGTCCAATTGTTCTCATCTCTTGTATCTCTAAAGTTTTTGGAATTATTCTTGCTTCCAAATCTCTTAAGCATTTCTCTTCTTATAAACTACTCTCGGATCGCAAGTATGGCTTCCTTAACCCAGCAAGCGCGATAGGCCTCACGGAAGGCTTACCATAGGGAACGAGATAGGCCTCCCGGAAGCAAGACCATAAAAAAAGACTTCCAAAACATCCCAGGGGCTATCAAAACAAAGGAATTTGTCTCTAGGTGAGATAATTCCCCTCTAGTACTCATCCATGTGTTTCTCACCCCCCCTCCTCCCCTCCTTCCCCACCTTATTCCCCCCTCCCCCCCCCTCCTCAATTATCACCTATTTTTCCTCTTATTTTCATCATTTATCGGTTATTTTTCTCTCCCGTGATAATGTAGCACAAGTGGGTTGCATAAAAGATCGTTATATAACACCCACAAGTCACCCAGACACCGCCCGCTCGCCTCAGTTGACTCACAGACAGCGAGATTATGACCGGGTGGCCAATATCTTCGTTTTTCACCACCCAAATACTTTTCCAACTTATTTTAGCACTCTTGAAGGTTCATATATACATCATATATGTAAAATAAAAGCATACCGAAAACAAATAATGCTCTATATTGTAAATATAACGAATTCTGTCAGAATACAAGGCTAGAAATGCACAAATAACTACCCTAGACCCTAGGTCTATTTTGCGTTTAACAGGTTAAGGGTCGCTCTACTGGTAATCTTCTTTCATATCTTACTAACTCTTGGTCATCCTCCTTTCAGGACTTTGGTGAGACCTTTTCTACTGCACTAGACAAATCGAAGGCCTTCGATAAAGTCTAGCACAAATTTGTAATTTCTAAACTACCCTCCTTCGGTTTCTATCCCTCCCTCTGTGCCTTTGTCTCTAATTTACTTTCCAGTCATTCCGTAGCTGTGGTTGTAGACGGCCATCGCTTACTTCCTCATCCTATCAACTCTGGTGTTCCTCAGGGCTCTGTCTTATCTCCTATTATCTTTCTAATTTTCATAAATGATCTTCTCAACTGTACCTCCAGTCCCATCCATTCATACACAGATGACTCTACCTTACACTACTCAATTAATTTTCCAGAATGCCCCAGCCAGCAATCCCTCAAAAACAAATGTATTGAAGCCATGTAACACTTATCTTCTGATCTAACTACTTTTTTCAATTGGGGCAGAGAACCCCTTGTTGCCTTTAATGCTTCCAAAAAACTATGTCTCCATCTATCTACCCATTCGGAACTCCCAGAGGACTATCCCTTATTCTTCAACATTACAAAAATAAATACTTCATCTTCTCTCAATATTCTTGGTGTCTCTTTTTCTTCTGCTCTCACTTGGAAGGACCATATTACCAGTCTTGCTAAGGCAGACTCCTAGAAGCTGGGTGTGCTAAACTGCCTCAAGGGGTTCTTTACCCCTGCACAGATTCTTTCTCTGTACAGGGGCACAGTGCGTCCTTGTATTGAGTACTGTTCACATGTGTGGGGAAGATTCTCTCAAACTGCACTTCCTGACAAAGTAGAAAGGAAGGTTTTTCGTATAATTAATTCCCGCCCACTCACCAACTCTCTGCAAACTCTCTCTCTTCGCCGTAATGTTGTATCTCTCTCGCTATTCTATCGCTACTACAGTAATCAGTGCTTCTCAGAGCTCTCCCAATGTATACCACCTCCTCTACGTAAGGTACGTAGTACCTCAACATGCAACCAGAACAGCTAAAAAAGAAGGTATCAGTCGCAACAACATCAACAATAAAGCAGCAACAACGGCCAAGAACAAGGACAACATCAAACAACAAATACAGGTAGGGGTGGGAGGGGGGCAAGGGGGAGCCACAACCTGTCCCCATCTCACGCGCTCACACACCATCAGCCGCTCACGGCGCACAGCTGATCACCACACCGCCAGACGTACGATGAACAGTAACAGGAAAATATGTATAGTGTGCGATATTGGATTTAACAAAAGGAGTACAACTTTACAATGTAGTAGTTGTAATGAAACAGTACACGATCGATGTACTTACGTTACTAGCAGAAAAGGAGTAGAATACGATAAATGTAGGGAATTAGCTCTTAAAGGTCCTAAAATCATTTGTGAAATATGTGAATCACTCATAACACGAAAACAAAGGATCCTAAACTGTGTTAAGTGTAAAACTGTAGCTCACATGACGTGCATCTCTAAGAAGACCAACAGTGAAGAACGTGAATTCCTATGCAATAAGTGTGCCTTGCATTTATTACCGAATGTTAATGTAAATTAACCAAGTATTAACAACTTAGAATCCAGCCAGGACAAATTCAAAGATGAATACAGAGTGTTCACCAACAAAGGGCTCCATCTTATCCACATTAACGCCAGATCAATGTACCATAAATTGTCAGAAATAAACATGTTAGCTAATAAGGCCAAAGCTTCAATAATTGCAATTTCAGAAACCTGGCTGGACTCGAGTATAAACAATGGTGAAATAAACATTCAAGGTTTCAATATGGTTCGTAATGATCGCAATAGACAAGGTGGAGGAGTATGTCTGTATGTAAAAAACAACCTCACACACACAACTAGGACCGACCTCCATGTAGAAAACCACGAAGCTCTGTGGATCGACTTACACCTGCCTAGGACAAAACCCATCACAATTGGGGTGTGCTATAGGCCACCAGACGACACACAATTCTTGACCAAATTTGAACAAACTTTGTCATTACTAGACCCCCGGAATGAATCCATTATACTAGGGGATTTTAACTTGTGCTACAAACAACGAATTAATAGGCTTGTACGAGAATATAGGCACATACTGACAATGCACAATCACAAACAACTCATCACAACCCCCACACGTATCTCTGAGAACACTGCTACAATATTAGACCATATCAATTGTAACAGAGAAGACAAAATATCACAATCAGGGGTTATACAGACTGGGATAAGTGATCACTTCGTCACATATTGCACACAGAAAACCACAAAAATTACCCTAGAGAATCACATGGTCATCAAAACAAGGTCACTCAGAAACTACAACAAAGAAACATTTCTGGACATTTTATGGAATACAGATTGGTCTCCAGTGTTTGGAAATACAAACGTTAATGACGCATGGGTTGGCTTCAGAACCATCATCACAAACATCCTAGACGAAATAGCTCCTCTGAAAGACATACGAATTAAGGCAAGGTCAGACCCATGGATCAACAATGACATACTACACCATCTGGAACATAGAGACAATCTGTTAAAAAGGCTAGTGAAACATAGACAGGATCAAGGTCTGAAACAGGAGTTCAACAGGGCTAGGAATAAACTAAGTAGGAAAATTAAATCAGCGAAATCTAATTATTTCCACAGTAAGGCAGAGGAATATCAGAATAACCCCAAAAAACTATGGAGGCACTTAAAATCAACAGGCTACAGCAACAAGGCAAGGGATTCGTCTAACACTAATATTGCTCTCAACATTAATAATCAGGTTTGCCACGATAAACGACAAATTTCAACCTACTTCAACTCCTTCTTCACCTCCATAGCAAACACACTTGCACAGAACCTACCGCAACCTCTCAATAAATACACGACAACAACGGCCACCTTTCGAAATTTCTACAGGGATAAAGGCATACACCCGAACACATTTGGATTGCAAAATGTTACACCAAAATACACATTTGACGAGCTCTCTAACCTGAATGTACATAAAAGCACAGGACCAGACAAAATTCCTGCCAAATTTCTACGAGATGGAGCCATTGGTATAGCAGGTCCCCTAACCCACATCATCAACCTGTCAATTAACACCAACACTGTACCTGCTGAACTGAAGGAAGCTATTGTAACCCCTCTATTCAAGAAAGGAAATAAACTAGATGTTGGCAACTACAGACCAGTTAGCATATTATGTATTGTATCTAAAATCCTTGAAAGAGCTGTATACATCCAAATTGAACACTACCTCAAAGAAAATGATCTATTCTATAAGTTTCAATCAGGTTTCAGATGCATGTACTCGACAGACTCCCGTCTCATCCACTTAACAGATCACATTTGTAAAGAAATGTCTAAAGGTAACTACACCGGTATGGTTCTTCTTAATCTACAAAAAGTGTTTGATACAGTAGACCATGATATCCTCTGTAATAAACTACAAGCATTGGGTCAGTGAACTGGTTTAAATCTTATCTTAGTGGTAGAACACAAAGAGTCAAAATTGATGATAATATATCTGATCCTATGCCAATTAACTGTGGGGTCCCGCAGGGAAGCATCCTTGGTCCCTTACTCTTTCTCTGTTATGTGAACGACATGGAACTGGGCGTCTCGTGTAAATTATTACTGTATGCTGACAACAGCGTGCTTCTGGTTTCAGGAAAAGACCCAATAAGTATTGCCGCTTCACTTTCCAAAGAACTAAAATCGTGTAGTGATTGGCTAGTGGACAATAGACTATCTCTTCACCTGGGCAAGACGGAAGCCATCTTATGTGGAACAAAACGCAAATTGAAAGACATTGAGGGCTTCTCGGTCAACTGTAATGATATTCCTATAACAACAGTGTCACAAGTTAAATATCTCGGACTAAAACTGAACTCGACTCTGTCAGGTGAAACAATTTTGGAATCTATCCTGAGTAAATGTAGAGCACGTATAAAATACTTGTATAGACAGGTGGGATGCTTGCCAGCGGCGACCAAAAAGACCCTATGCCAAGCGCTTGTTCAATGTCATTTTGACTATTCTGTGTCATCCTGGTACTCGGCATCATCTAAATCGGCACAGCGCAAACTTCAGGTCACTCAAAATAAAATGGTTAGGTTCATGCTTAACCTAGGACCCATATTGCATGTTGGCCAGGAACAACTTCAGTCACTAGATATGCTCAATGTCTCTGACAGGGCCAAACAAATCAGGCTCACTAATGCCTTCAAGATATTCTATGACAGAGCTCCAGAGTATCTAAAGAGTAATTTTGTTAAAGCAAATGAGAGGAGTGGACATAATACAAGAAATAGGATGTTTAATTTTACGGTCCCGAGAATCGAAGGACAGGGGAAGCTAA